>JAOTIZ010000009.1:16091923-16105875 GCA_027123425.1 Erythroxylum panamense
ATGAGATTTATACAATGAGCAGTAAATAGGGGCTAATAAATATATTCATTCTTTGATTCTACCAAGTACCTAATTGATACTTAATTAGTTGCATTGCCTGTAATAAAATGCATAATATTCTTTAGTCGAACTTATTCAAAAATTTCAGAAAATAATTAAGATAAAATATAAACACTTTAGACTTACACACACATATATATAGACACATAAAAAATCAACTAACATTCCTTTTTAAAATCTTAAAGCAAAGGCACATGAATATTATGATAAAAATGTAGCTTAAATCCTTGACCTATCATTGTTGTGACATCTATTATTTTTTGAAAATAGTGTAAATTTAAAGCATTCAAAGGAATATGTGAATGGTAGAACATTTAGCTCATGCTTGTTTACATTGTAAAACAAAATCCTTTTCAACTAAAACACTTTTTAAATTAGGTTGAGAACTATGAATAGTTCTTAGAGGAAAATAAATATCTACATCAATAATGACTTTCCTTTATCTAATACTTATTGTGCTTCATCATCTCTAAAAGAAATATTACAAGTCTCTTTATTTTCCTATTTCATTTTTACTTGTTGCTACAAATAATTTCCTCTCTTGTCACATACGTTAAATCATTTTTTTCAAGAAACAATATTATCTTTAATATCAGGAAGATGATCTTTCATTCTATAAATTTCTCCCCCTTTAAAAAATTTGCTTTAAAGTATACAATTATATTATATATTTCCATTAGATGTTTAAGAAGAAAAACAATTCTATGTTAAATCAGACTTACCACTAGCAGAGGATATTAAGTTCATCGAATCTTTTCTTGATAATTCCATATTCTCCATTATAATTTTAACCTGAAAACATCATAAAATTTTTTTGTTAGTTTTGTATAAAAACTAGTCACAATAAAAACCTTAGAAAATAAGTTGAAAATTACTATAATAATGAACCAATGAAGAAAGATTAAACGAAAAGAAAGAAGCTGAAAGTTTGAAAAAGAAAATACCCCTTAAAATTTTCTCCATGTCACTTTCATCTCTGTTTGTCAGCATGAGATTTAACTTCAATCACCACAGCCACTAAAAGAAACAACAATAAAAAAAGAAGATTAACTTATGGTGTGTTGGCACAAAGAATCAAATAATATATATGTAAGAACTGAAAATGTTAACGAAAATACATTCAAATATGATACTGATAGAAAATTTTCATAAGACTAAAGAATTGTTAAAGAGGTTGAAGTTTAATTAGAGATGGAAACTGAATTTTTTGCCAAAATTGAATAAATGTGAACAGTCGTTAAAAAAATGAAGTATGTTTAGATAAGACGCCAAAAAGGGCTCTAAATTCTATCAACACTCATACGAAACAACATATAAATTTATATTGTTAATATGAAACTTTAATCAAGGTTTATTCTTAACACCTCCTTTAATTTATTTGAAGTATCTACTTATAATAGTACAATAAAACCATGAACACAACAATCAAATGAATTATTTGTATAACAATTATCGGATTGATTCAGTTTTTGCGTACCTGTATCCATGTTTTTTTTGTTTCGTTAAAAGATGATATCGTTGAAAGAGTTTGATTTCCTCTCGTCTTCTTTCGTTAATGTTTTTCTTAATGGTTAAGAATCATTCATTCAATAAGTTTTTTCAACTTATATATTATCACCAAAGGACGTGTCCTTTAGTAAGTGGAAGAGAGAGGAAAAGGGTTTGTGACCCATTTGAGACCCACTCGAGTAATACCCAATAACCATTATCTTGGGTGCATTTCATAGGATTCAATCAATAAATTACATGGGACATTAAATAATCTAACACTAAGTACTGATCCCCGTAATTGTTTGGAAAGATTTATCATAAAACAGTTCTGTTTTGATAAGGACGTGATAAGATTTGAGTCTACGATCTTTTCAGAATTCAGGCTATAAAAATATTTATTATTTATAATTTTAATTAATTTGAACCTTATATATTATTTTTGCACTTTGAATTGGGTAAATAACAATTAAAATTTGAATTTATAATAAAAATAATATATCGTTAGCATTTTTATTCAATTTTTAGTATTGAAAAAAATTATCAAAAGAAGTAATAAGATATTTGAATTTATAATAAAAATAATATGTCGTTAACCCTGTAATTAACAATATTAATATGCCAAGCTATCTTAATAAAATTATTTAATATGAGCATATTTACGTAATGCGTAATTGGCTGGTCATATTAAACTGCTTCCCTATTCTCACATGTTAATTCTAAAAAAAAATAATTTAATTTCCTAATTTTTCTTCGCAAAGCAGCGGATATATTTGTTTGATTGATGGCTTTTTAGCCAAAAAAATCAGTTGGTAGAAAGATATTAGCTATTTGACTATTCTAACAACTAATATATTAACTACTGAGTTAACTTATTAACTCAACCAGTTAATTTTTAACAAGCTTCGTATTACCAACATTTTGCCTTTCGCTTTTTGATAATGACCATTGTGCACTATTACTTTTGAATGTTTCGCGAAGCAAACTTATCTAGACCACTTGTTTTCCTTTTCTTGCTTTTAAAAGGAAATTTTGTCATATTTGAATTGTTTGTAACAAATATAAATACGCTTAAGAGGCTCAAAAGGAAACAACACATTATCCAAATTAAAAATTAGTCCTAGTTAATCAAAATAAGGTATTTAAAAACAATAATCCTAGAATAAGAAAATTTAAAAATATTTCATTATTAACAATAATGGAATATTTTCATTTAGGAGTACCTCAATCAAGATGAGGGTAATAATAGCGTAAAATATTTAAGTAGATATAATATTCATATTCTTATAAGTTATTTAAATTCATGTCTTCATAAGTCATTTTATATATAAACAGTTAATACTAAACAATTAATTTTACCAAACATTTTTAATAAACAACTGATATTATTCGTTGGTCAAATCAGCTAATATAATCAATTATTAGCTAGCCGTTGATAGAATCCGCTAATATCTAATATAATCCGATGTTTGTCAAATAGAGCAAAATGTTTCTCTCGTAAATATGGATTGGCTTGTCAAGTATGGACTGATAGATAACATCCCTGTACCTAGCCCTAATTTCTTTGCTCCTATCTTCGAATAATGTATGATTTCAGAGCATTTGAATTTCATGGTAATTGCAACATGTAATTGGAAAAAGAAAATTTAGGTTATTTTGATTTTTAAAAACTTTTTTAAATATAATTATAAATTATAAATATTTATATGTTATGTGATGTGCTATGTAATGTTAACAGTCATAATTATAGAGTTAACGGTGAGTTATTTTTGTTACAAAATAATAATTTGAATATTCTATAGATATTTTATTATTAATTGTACTATTATAATGAAATTAAGTAAAATTAAGAAATTGTTGAAATTTTCCCTTTCAATAAACATATTAATTTAACATTGATATAAAGGGCAAAAAGTATTAATACAAATTCAACAAAATAATTCATATTCTAAATATGCTAAAGAAGAAACCAAGGGATATATATATATAGGTTCTAAGCTTCAATCTTCTCAATGGAGTTGGTTACATTTCCAACCAGGTTTATGCACAACTACTATATTTAAATAAAGTGATTCACATTACTCAATAGTCATTGCAATAAAAATAAGGGATTTCTTCTTTCTGGCATCTCTTTTAATGTTGTTAGGTAAAAACATTAAGATAACTTAAACCAACATGTTGAAAATTATAAAAAAAATTCTACAATAAACACTAACAAATAATCCTTTTACACACACGATAAAACAATAATAAATTAAATAGCTTACTTAAATTTAGGTAATTGTAAATACAAAATTTTATTAAATTGGTTTTTTTCTTCTCTTTCTCGCTCACAAAAATGACTTGATTGACATAAAGTATTAGTTCATTTGAGAAAAAAGGATAATTATTTAAAAAAATTTAACTTTATTCAATTTTGTAATATTAGTCTGAACTTTAAAAAATAATACTAAATTGCCCTAACTTTTGATTTATAACAAAAATAACTAGATATTAAGTTCTCTATGAATGAGGATGATTTGGTAAGCTATGTTATATTAGTATTTATGTCACATAACTGTCATATATTGTATTTGTGATATATGTGAATTTTATTATTTAATAAATTAAATAATTATACTCTTCTTCACATGTTTAAGGAGTTTGATATTTTTAAATTATTAATAATAAAATTCATGTGTGGAGAAAATACAAAAGGTGCCAACCACATGATATACATACTAATATGACGTGACGATTAACAGAGAACTCAACATTGAACTATTTTTGTTAAAACTTGAAGGTTGGATTGTTTTAATATTAGTTTTTAAAGTTCGAGATAGTATTACAAATTTAAGTTAAGTTTTAGGTTTTTTTTTACAATTAACCTAAAAATAAATGACATTAGTTTAACAAGAAGTTTGATTAAGAGCTAAGAATATACTCCAAAAGAGAGTATGAATTATTGAGTAATAACTTTATTGTACAATAAAATTAAAGTTATTTGAATGATTTTTTTTAAAAAAAGAGGAGAAACAATAATGTTTGATATAGAGGTGAAATAATTGTTAAAGATTATAATAATTTATTTATTAAAGATACACCATAATCTGATGTGTGTCAGCTTTTTGAGTCTAATATCGATCAGAGCATCAAAGATGAGTTGATATCACCTATTACTGTTAATGATATCAATTTGATGTGTTGATATCACCTAATACAGTTAATGATATCAAACGAACTCTTTTCAGCCTACATGCCTCCAAATAACCTTCAAATTACTGGGGAGCTATTCATTGCGTTAATCCTTGAATTTTTTGAATCATCTAAACTATTGCAAGAAATAAACCACACATACGTCTGCTTGGTTCCAAAAAAAAGAAGAAATCCTCATACTTTGTTCAATTTCAGGCCTATTTCTTACCACAACACCATCTATAAGGTTATGTCAAAGTTGTTGGATAAACATCTCAAGTTGGTACTTTTACGTATAATTAACAATGCACAAGGAGCTTTTTATTCTTGATCGAAACATTGGCGATGACATTTTACTGATTCAGGAATTGCTTAAAGAATACAAATTTGGGGAAAAATCAATAGTTGCTTAATCAAGATGGATTTCTTCAAGGTTTTCGACACCATTGGCAGGCAATTCATCCAATTATGTCTTAAGGCGCTACAACTTTCTCTGAAATTTGTATCCTCATCCTTGAGTGTGCTAGTTAATGGTATTCCTTCCAAGCCATTCAGAATTGGGTGGGCAATTAGACAAGGTGACTCCTTGTCCCAATATATTTACCCTTGTTATGGAAGGATTTTCCAAGTTATTAAACAAGCTCATATTACGTAATGGTGGCTTCAAATTCCACCGTAAATATAAGGAAGTCAACATCACACACTTAATCTATGCCAATGACTTGATCCTTTTATGTGCAATTGACCTTTATTTCTATCCACCTAATGATGAATGCTCTTGATGTATTTACTTAATGGTCAGGCTTACACTATAATCTCAACAAGAGTAGTTTACATATGTAACGGCCCAGACCACCCGCTCGTAGATATTGTCCGCTTTAGGCTAAAGCCTTTGTGCTAATCACCCACACGATTTTGTTTTTCCAGCGTGTAGGCCTCTTTTGGACACTACTCTCGTAAGACTTCCCATGAGGTCACTCATCCTGTTACTACTCTTGCCCTAGTACATTTAATTTCAGAGTTCTGATGGGATCCGGTGTGATGGCATGGAAAACACATCTGCAAAGGGAAGTTATCCACAGCCTTATAAGCCATACATCATTCTCCTCCCTAACCGATGTGGGATTTCTCCCCTTTCTTGTGGAGGTCCAGCGTCCTCACTAGCCCATCAGCCTAGGTACTAACTTTGATACAAATTGTAATAGCCCAGAGCACCCGCTTGCAGATATTGTCCACTTTGGGCCAAGGTCTTCATGCCAAGCACCCGCACGATTTTGTTTTTCTAGTATGTAGGTCTCTTTTGGACAATACTCCCACAGGACTTCCCAGGAGGTCACCTATCTTGGTACTACTCTTATCCTAGTACATTTAACTTCGGAGTTCTGATGGGATCCGATGTGTTGGGGCATAAAAAACGCATATGCAAGGGGAAGGTATCCACAGCCTTATAAGCCATGCTTCATTCTCCTCCCTAACCGATGTAGGATGTCTCACCTCCCTTGTAGAGGCCTAGCGTCCTCGCTAGCCCATCGGCCTGGGTACTGGCTCTGAAACCAATTGTAACAGCTCAGATCACTCGCTCGTAGATATTGTCTATGTTGGGTCAAGGCCTTCGTGCCAAGTACCAGCAAGATTTTTTTTTTCTAGCGTGTAGGCCTCTTTTGGACACTACTCCCGCAGGACTTCTGAGAAGGTCACCCATCCTGGTACTGCTCTTGCCCTAGCACATTTAACTTTGGAGTTCTAATAGGATCTGGTGCATTGGGGGCATGGAAAATGCGTTTGCAAGGGGAAGGTATCCATAGCCTTATAAGGCATGCTTCGTTCTCCTCCCCAACCGATGTGAGATCAGTGCGAGTGGGTGGTCTGGGCTCTTACAATTAATATCAGAGCCAGTACCCAGGCCAATGGGCCAGCGAGGACAATGGGCCTCCATGAGGGAGGGGAGAAATCCCACATTAGTTGGGAAGGAGAATGAAGCATGTCTTATAAGGCTATAGATACCTTTCCTTTACAGATACGTTCTCGACAGCACGAAGGCTGTGAGGAGTAAAACCCTGAGGGTGCGTGGCACTGATCTCACATCTGCAGGCTGCATACTCTGACACCCCTAAAGACGTGTTTTCCATGCCCCAATGCATCGGATCTCATCGGAACTCCAAAGTTAAATGTGTTAGGGTAAGAACAGTACCAGGATGGGTGACCTCCTAAGAAGTCTTGCAGGAGTAGTGTCTAAAAGAGGCCTACACATCAGAAAAACAAAACCGTGCAGGTGCTTGGCACAAAGGCCTCGGCCCAAAGTGGACAATATCTACGAGCAGGTAGTCTGGGATGTTACAGTGTATCATTGCAAATGTGAGGATTCTACATGACATCAAGAACCTCACTGGCCTTCAAAATGTTTCAACATCCTTTAGCTATCTTTGAGTTCTCATTACAGCACACAAGCCTAAGTTTTATGACTATTTACCAATTATTGAATGACTCAAATCTTGAGTGATGCCATGGCAAAGCAGATACTCATCATATGCATCTTGTATTATCCTCATCATTTCTGTGTTTTCTACTTTACATCTTCATTAGACTACATATATCGCAATGCCAAGGAGAGTCATATATAAAGGAGATGGACAGAATTATGAAATTGTTCTTAAAGTCTGCTCAACTTGGAAAATTAAAGAAGGCTAGAATTAAGTGGAGTGAGGTTACTCTCTCGAAAAAAAGAGGTGACTTTGCGATTATCTCGATAACTAACATGCAGAAAGTGTTAATGTGTAAAAGGTTATGGAGGCTATATACTGACTGTAATGCCTTATGGATCAAATGGTTGCATGAACATTACTTTAAGAATCCGAATTTCTGGTAGGTTGATTTCACTAAGGATGACTCTTTAATTCTTAAGAAAATGATGAAGATGATGAGAGAGATAATTTATCCTTGCATTAAAAACCATATTGGGAATGGAGAAAGGATATGGATATGGTTTGATAATTGGATCAATTTATTCCTATCGTTTAGCACTCTACTATTCCCTCTTGGTATAAGTGTCTCGACTATCTTCAGTTAAGAGTGAGGATAATATTATATCGATGCTGAATCGGAATAGTCAATTCACTAATTGCTCACGTTATCAACTTTTTTCCAATAGCTATTCTACCGTTCCTTGGTTTGATCTATTGTGGAGAAATACCATTAACACTAAGGCTACATTCATCATATGGCTTGTGACTAAGATTCGGCATCAAACTAAGAGCTAATGGCACAGTAACATAGCTAATAATATTTGCATACTTTTCAACAGGGCAGTGGAGGATAGGGACTTTTATTCTTTTTATATAACTATTCCAAAGCGATTTAGATTCGAATATTGCATTTGTTACCATAAAATAATTGTTGATACTACTGGCAGCGTACTTTACATTAGATTGCTAGAAACTCCATACTAGGAGAAACTAACACCTTTCTTTATAAAGTAGCCTTTACCCTCACCATTTACACAATTTGGAAGGGGCGTAATAGTAGATGGTTCACTGATAAGAAGGAAGCAAAATATTTGGTTATAAATAGGATTGTTAACTAGATCCATGAGTGCAAATATGTTAAAAAATGCAACATACTCTCTCGATGGACATGTAACGAAGATCGAGTTTATAACTCATCTTAGCTTTCTTATCTTATGACGTAATCCCTATACTACAATTAGATTCCTTAGTATTTTTGTAATATGACTATTAGGCTAATAACCTAGAACTCATTGTAATGTTTGTAATAGTTTCATCTATAGTATATTCATAATTCATTTTCTAAAAAAAATTAACAATTATTCAATCATAAACTTCTATTAAACTAAATGTTAATGATTTATCCATTTGCATTAACTATTCAATATTTATACTACTCAGAGAAGAAATAATACTCCCATAATTGATAGTAAAAGAATTAAATATTTATGAAAATAGAAAAGATATTAGATATTGTCATCCTTATGTGTGTTAGTGTCATGGATTAAGGCAATTCAAATTACTAAAGAATATGGGAATAAGAGTAAACTTCATGTTTGGTAATATCAAAGTCTAGTTTGGTTATATCTATAGTCCTTAAAGGTAAGTGTATCTATCAAAATATAGTATATTGATAGTAATATTGAGTATTGATCTTATAAAGACTACAAGCAATAGTAATTGCTTCTTTTCTATTATTTAACTAGAAAATTATGGTGATGATTTAATTTAATAATAAACTAAACTAAAATTCAATATAATAGATAACCAAGAACCTAAATTACCTAAAAATTATCCAATTGAAATAGAAGTGCATAGGTAATAAATCCCCTTAAGATTTCTTAAACTATTAACTATTTATCATATAATTTAATTAAATTTTATTAGCTAATAGGAATTCTTATCTTATGTTAATATTTTTCAAGACAATCAACACCTAATCCTAAGTTAATGAATTGAAATCTCTTTCTAGTTAAAACCTTAAGATTGCTTTAATTGATGTGTGAATTTCACTATTAGTTTTGATCTAAATCTAAAGGATTTATGTTAACCTTTCTCCAGGTTTACAAGCAACTCCTTGCAATTATACTAGATTTATTCATACAAATAATTTTGCAATGTCATTATTACATTTGACCATAGTCTTGAGGATTTATGTTGACCAATCTCTGGGTTTGCATACAATCCGTTCAACTATGCTAATATATTCATACAAAGGATTTCTTAATCTTAATTGCATAAAATCATTTTTGAAGTAATATCTATAAATATTAACTCAAGAAATAATCAAAACATATAATTGAGTCCAATGAATCAACAACCAAATTGCATTAATTATAGTGTCAAAACAGAAAGTCCATCCCAAGGCTCATCCTACCATGTACTAAAGAAATTTGGTTCATAAATATTGAAAACATGACCAAAGGTTAAAAAGAAGAATTAAAACAAGAGAATCTATTATATATATCCCTTTTCTATAGTGAAATCCACTAAAACTTCTCTAGAAGTATGCTATCTAATCAGATATCTAAGTCAATCTGTAAGTCTCTGCTGTATTAAAGTTTAGAATTATGTTTAAAAATCGATCTTCTTTGATTGCCCTTCTTAATTGCCTTTCATACGTTAAAATTGAGGTTTCTGCACTAAACACAATCATCCACATCATCATTTATTGTGACTGTGCCCCTTAATGTCACTGTAAAACTTAATAGTTGCATAGGAACACAATTCCAATAACTTACAAGGGTAGTGGACATAGTCGTGTCTATCACCACACCAACATGTCTGACCCCAACAATGATGAAACAACGTCCTCCAACCTGTATATGATTATAGGAACTTACATGGTCTCTCATAAGGCCATGTCTAAGGACAAACAATGGTGTCTTCCAAAAATAACTTCAATTCTTCATTTTTTGCCTCTATTTTGCCTGAATTCCACTCCTTTTGATCTGTTAAAGTAGTTAGGAACTAAAAAACGTGCTAGAAATGAATTAAGTACTAAAAATAAAAACTCTTAAATAAACAAACAAAATGCACTAAACATGGGATAAAAAATATATTCTATTAAGCATTTGTTAAACCTCCCAACACTTAAGCATTTGCTTGTCCTCGAGCAAATCATAATCCAAACCATTAAACTTAAAAACATCCATCCTTTTTATTTCAACTTATCTATCCACGCCTTAAATTATTATCTCTTATTGACCAAATCAACATGTAAGTAGAATTTGGTAATTTTAGAACAAACATCCATCTTTTAATTTCAACTTGTCTATCCATGCCCTAAATTTTTATCTCTTATTAATCAAACCAACATATAAGTATAATTTGGCAATCTTAGAACAAACTTCCTTAAACTAATATCAATAGCAGTTGAATTAACAATCAGTTTTTAAATCAAAGGTGCAAAAGTCTACAACCTTACAAATGATTTACTCAATTCACTCAAAACTTTTAGGATGGAAAATGTAATAAAGCTCTGAAATCAATACATTGAAGGAATCTTACGGTAAGCTTGTAATAAAGTCACGTCTCCACCAATAATAAGTAAACTATAAGTAAAAATAAAAAATCAAAAGGTCGTTTAATTAAGTTGTAATAGGGCTTAGGTAAAGGTATAGAAAGGATAATCAAAAGGTAATGAGGTGAAGGAAATTGACATAAACAACAATACAAAAAACTTAGTTCTTTATAGCATAGATCCTTCAAGTATAGATTTAAACTGGCACAACAATAGTTTTTCTCACTCTCCAATAAATATCACAACTTTTCTCTCTTTTTTTTTCAAATTTTAGCTTTGAGTCACTTTAGAGAGAATATAAGATTGTAACAATATTGCACTGGAGAAGAGATAAATTTACAACTAGTATGCACCATTAATCATAAGCATAACATATCTTCTCTTTAAAATTCTTCAATATAATCCAAGTTTTATGTAATCAAATAAATGCAAATCCTTTAGGGTTTAAAAATAATTGAAAATTCCTTAAGAAAAACATGGTAATTGGATTTTAGTACGACTATTATCAATTAAAGGAAAGGCCAAATCTCAAATTTAATTTTTCCTAAAGGGTAAAACAAGGTAGATAACAATCAAAGAAAATTAAGCTAAAACGACCGGTTAAATCTAAATACCTTTATCACTTTAATGTCTCTAGTTTGACGTATGATCTCAACATGAATAATAAAACCAAGTTATAGAATCATCCAACTATGCATGGTAAACACAACAACAAAGAATAAAAGAGCATAATACGGTGAAGTATTGTTTTTAGGCTCAAAAGCTCACATTTATGCTTAATGTGTAAACAATATGCAATTTGCATTTAGATCACCATATCAATGATGACTAAAAATATGGCTTACAAAAGCAATCCTATTCTAGCTTTCATCCTTTTTCATGCTAATTTAACTTAGTAATCATTAATAATCTAAAGTTTTCTGAACAAATTTAAACTAAGTTAACATGCCAATTAATAAGAATAAATAATAATGATTATAATAAGCTTACTAATTAACCCAAAATTGAAAATTATCAAAATTTTCGTTATACCCCTTCCTCGCACTTAAAGATATGCATTATCCCTAATATATACAATAAAAGCATAGAACAATATAACAGAAAAAACACAAAGTGAGAAAGCAATATTAATTTGGTAACTCGCTGAAATATAATTATTATAAGTATAAACTTATCACCATTGTCATCCCAAATTAAGTACAATAATCCTTATAAAAGAAAATAAAAGGGAAAAGGTAAAAAAAGAAAAGAAAATAATAACATTTGAATAAAAATAAAAGGTATTAATAATTTAAAATAATAGTTTAGTAGGGTTAAGCCCTTGCTAATTATTATGATAAACCAAAATAATAAATAAATAATAAATGATACATAAAAAATGAAAATGAAAATGAAAGAAACAAAAGACATTGTAATGAGCATCTTGGACCACCTTTGTATCTATTCATCTATCAATGTTTCTTAAATACCCTTGAGTGGCGCCTCTGCAGCAGTATAAGCATTTAGTTGTTGTGGAGTCAATGATGACGTGGCAACTCTACTTAATGGAGGTGGTATCAACACTCTGAGGTGTCTAGCCATTTTGACCAACACCTCCTCCATCCATCGGTCATGTGGCTCTAACTATGTCATATTTCCATCAGCTCCCATTGTTCATTCCAAATGGTGTACTGCACTCTTAAGATTCACCTAGGCAAGCCTACATTATCTGATCAATCGTCCTAATGCTTAGCTTCTCTAATTGAATACTGAGGGGAGTTTGATCTTAGCTGATGCTTTTATATATTAGGTAGATCTACATCCACTCCAATGGCTAGCTACTCGTCTTGATCTACAACTAGTCTATATCCCCTACTAGTCCTCGTCTCTTAGTCATTATACATGTTCTTCATTATATCTAAGCTTAAGGAGATTATGGTGTCGAGTAACTTTATAAGTGGTAATATACTAAATAACCCGATCCTCCTAACCAACGAATTCATATACTAACTAATGAAGATCATCTCCACTTTCTTTTCCTCACATTGATTACATAAATATTGGGCTAATACATACCCCAAATGGATCAACATTCACTCAATTATACTCTATAAATATAAAACATCTACATTCCCTACAAATACAGTGCTTATTAATGTTCTTAGCTAGACATATCTATCTATAATTAAGGTGACCTGTTTAAATTATGCTCCTCCCTACTTTTTTCAAGTTCAACTCCAAGATATAATTTCAAGCGATGGTCATTCACTTTGAAATTCCCTTTATATGGATGACTTACCTTGACTATGCCATATGGAAATACCTTCTTTAGAATAAAGGGACCAGAACATCTTGATTTAATGTTATATAGAAACAATCTTTTGCAAAAAAATTATAAAAGAACTTAGTCTCCTTCCTTAAATTGCTTAGGCTGCTTAATCCTTCGATCAAGATGTTTCTTGATTTGTTCCTTAAATAACTTGGAGTTCTTATAGGCCATCAATTGCCATTCTTCTAACTCATTAACTTATAGCTTCCTCTTCTTACCTATAAGTTGAAGATCAAAATTCATAAGTTTAATGGCTTAGTATGCCTTATATTTTACCTCCATAGGTAAGTGGCATGCTTTCCCAATGACAAGCCTATAAGGTATAGTGCTAATTGGTGTTTTGATCGTTGTTCTATAAGCCCATAGAGCATCATCTAATTTAACTGACTAAACTTAGAGTTCTTCAAAGGCAAAAACCATGACTAATATTATAGAGAGAGCCAAGTCATCTATTTCCATCCTTCTATAAAAGGCTTCCTAGAATAAAGTTGTAAGGGACCTGTGGCCTTTGACAAACTAAGATTCATCCTCCCTATAGAGCATGGAAACATAGTCTCACCACCTTTAGAAATCTTTTAGATGGGTGTCAAAAAGTGGAAATCTTCTTTGTTTTTTTACCTTTCTGGACAAGCGTCATACTTACGCACTTATTCAACATTAAACTACTTCAATATGGAAAAAAGCTTAGATACATAAGAGTATTAATCAACAAAGATGGGCTAATTTCATAAGGTACCACTAGAATATTAGTCCTCTAAGGGTATGATGTTGGACCCCACTACTGGAGCCCAACATCGGATGTTGGATCCCGCCGCCGGAGCCCAACATCGGACCTGAGAGCGTGGTGCTGGACCCATGAAACATGCTAATTATGCATTTAAAGAAAAGACCCGCGGAA
>JAOTIZ010000009.1:16105975-16116850 GCA_027123425.1 Erythroxylum panamense
TATATATTATTTTTGCACTTTGAATTGTGTAAATAACAATTAAAATTTGAATTTATAATAAAAATAATATATCGTTAGCATTTTTATTCAATTTTTAGAATTGAAAAAAGTTATCAAAAGAACTAATAAGATATTTGAATTTATAATAAAAACAATATGTCGTTAACCCTATAATTAACAATATTAATGTGCCATGCTATCTTAATAAAATTATTTAATATGAGCATATTTGTGTAATGCGTAATTGGGTGGTCATATTAAACTGCTTCCCTATTCTCGCAAGTTAATTCTCAGAAAAAAAACACTTTTATTTCCTAATTTCTCTTCGCAAATCAGCTGATATATTTGTTTGGTTGATAGGTTTTTAGCTAAAAATCAGCCGGTAGAAAGATATCAGCTGCTGATATATTTACTTGGTTATCAACTACTGAGTTAACTTATTCAACTCAACAAGTTAATTTTTAACAAGCTACATATTAATAACATTTTGCCTTTAGCTTTTTGATAATAAACATTGTGCGCTATTACTTTGAATGTTTCATGAAGCAAACTTACATCTAGACCACTTGTTTTCCTTTTCTTGCTTTTAAAAGGAAATTTTTGTCATATTTGCATTGTTTGTAACAAATATAAAGATGCTTAATAGGCTTCAAAAACACAACAAATTATCCAAATTAAAAATTAGTCCTAGTTAATCAAAATAAGGTATTTAAAAACAATAATCCTAGAATAAGATCTTGAAACAAATTCACTTAAAGTTAATTGAATAAAATTTAAAAATATTTCATCATTAACAATAATGGAATATTTTCATGTAGGAATACCTTAATAAAGATGAGGGTTTAATATAGCATAATAATAGGGTAAATTATTTAAGTAGATATAGTATTCATATTCTTATAAGTTATTTGAATTTATGTCTTCATAAGTTATTTTATACATAAATAGCTAATACTAAACAGTTAATTCGACCAAACATTTTTAATAAACAACTGATGTAATTCGTTAGTCAAATCAGCTGATATAATCAGTTATTAACTAACCAATGATAAAATCAACTAACAATTAATATAATCCGATATTTGTCAAACATGGCAAAATGTTTCTCTCGGAAATATGGATTGGTTGGTCAAGTATGGACTTATAAACAACATCCCTGTACCTAGCCCTAATTTCTTTGCTTCTATTTCTAGGTTAGGTTTTTAAATCTTTGAATAATTTATGTTTTGAGAGCATTTGAATTTCATGGTAATTGCAACATGTAATTGGAAAAAGAAAATTTAGGTTATTTTGATTTTTAAAATTTTTTAATATAAATATAAATTATAAATATTTATATGTTATGTGATGCTATGTAATGTTAACAGTGATAATTATGGAGTTAATGGTGAGTTATTTCTGTTACAAAATAATAATTTGAATATTCTATTGTTATTTTATTATTAATTTTACTATTATAATACAATTAAGTAAAATTAAAAAATTATTGAAATTTTCCCTTTCAATAAATATACCAATTTAACGTTGATATAAAGAGCAAAAAGTATTAATACAAATTCAACAAAATAAGATTTTAAATATAAATTCATTTTCTAAATATGCCAAAGAAAAAACCAAGTGATATATATATATATATATATATATATATACACACACACACACACACACATAGGTTCTAAGCTTCAATCTTCTCAATGGAGTTGGTTACATTTCCAACCAAGTTTATGTACAACTACTTTCTTTAAATAAAATGATTCACATTACTCAATAGTCATCGCAATAAAAATAAGGGATTTCTGCTTTCTGGCATCTCTTTTAATGTTGTTAGGTAAAAACATTAAGATAACTTAAACCAACTTGTTGAAAATTATAAAAATTCTACAATAAACACTAACAAATAATCCTTTTACACACGGTAAAATAATAATAAATCAAATAGCTTAGTTAAATTTAGGTAATTGTAAATACAAAATTTTATTAAATTGGTTTTTCTCTTCTCCTTCTCGCTCACAAAAATGACTTGATTGACATGAAGTATTAGTTCGTTTGAGAAAAAAGATAATTATTAAAAAAATTTAAACTTTATTCAATTTTGTCATATTAGTCTGAACTTTAAAAAATAGTAATAAAATGCCCTAACTTTTAATTTATAAGAAAAATAACTAGATATCAAGTTCTCTATGAATAAGGATGATTTGGTAAGCCATGTTATATTAGTATTTCTGTCACATAACTGTCATATATTGTATTTGTGATATATATGAATTTTATTATTTAATAAATTAAATAATTACACTCTTCTTCACATGTTTAAGGAGTTTGATATTTTTAAAATATTAATAATAAAATTCATGAGTGGAGAAAATACAAAATGTGCCAGCCACGTGATATACATACTATTATGACGTGACTATTAACAGAGAACTCAACATTGAACTATTGTTGTTAAAAATTGAAGGTTGGAGTGTTTTAATATTAGTTTTTAAAGTTCGAGTTAGTATTACAAATTTAAGTTAAGTTTTAGATTTTTTTAACAATTAACCAAAAATAAATGACATTAGTTCAATAAGAAGTTTGATTAAGAACTAGGAATATACTCCAAAAGAGAATATGAATTATTGAGTAATAACTTTATTATAAAATAAAATTAAAGTTATTTGAATGATTTAAAAAAAGAGAGGAGAAACAATAATGTTTGATATAGAGGTGAGATAATTGTTAAAGATTATAATAATTTATTTATAAAAGATATACCATAATCTAATGTGTGTCAGTTGTTTTAGTATAATATCGATCAGATCATCAAAGATGAGTTGATATCACCTATTACTATTAATGATATCAGTTTGATGTGTTGATATCACCTATTACTGTTAATGATATCAGACGAACTCTTTTTAGCCTACATGCCTCCAAATCATCTCTAAATTATCGGGGAGCTATTCATTGTGTTAATCCTTGAAGTTTTGAATCATCTAAACTACTGTAAGAAATAAACCAGACATACATCTGCTTGGTTAAAAAAAAAGAGAAATCCTCATACTTTGTTTGATTTCAGGCCTATTTCTTACCACAACACCAACTAGGTTATGTTAAAGTTGCTGGATGGACATCTCAAGTTGGTACTTTCAGGTATAATTAACACTGCACAAGGTGCTTTTATTCTTGATCAAAACATTGGCGATGACATTTTACTGATTTAGGAATTGCTTAAAGAATACAAATCTGGGGGAAAAAATCAATAGTTGCTTAATCAAGATAGATTTCTTCAAGGCTTTCGACACCATCGGTTGGCAATTCATTCAATTATGTCTTGAGGCACTACAACTTCCTTCGAAATTTGTATCCTCATCCTTTAATGTGCAAGTTAATGGTACTCCTTCCAAGTAGTTCAGAATTGGGCGGGCAATTAGACAAGGTGACTCCTTGTCCCAATATATTTACCCTTGTTATGGAAGGATTTTCCAAGTTATTAAACAAGCTTATATTATGTAATGGTGGCTTCAAATTCCACCGTAAATGCAAGGAAGTCAACATCACACACTTAATCTATGCTAATGCTTGTTCCTTTTATGTGCAATTGACCTTTATTTCTATCCGCCTAATGATGAATGCTCTTGATGTATTTACTTAATGGTCAGGCTTACACTATAATCTCAACAAGAGCACTTTATGTATGTAATAGCTCAGACTACTTGCTGGCAAATATTATCGGCTTTGGGTCAAGGCCTTCGTGCCAAACACTCGTATGGTTTTGTTTTTCTAGCGTGTAGGCCTCTTTTGGACACTACTATCGCAGGACTTCCTAGAAGATCACCCATCCTTTTACTTCTCTTGCCCTATCACATTTAACTTCAGGGTTCTGATGGGATCCGGTGTGTTGGGGCAAGGAAAATGCTTCTGCAAGAGGAAGGTATCTACAGCCTTATAAGGCATGCTTCGTTCTCCTCCCTAACCAATGTGGGATTTCTCCCTTCCCTCGTGGAGGTCCATCATCCTCGCTGGCCCATCGGCCCGGGTATTGGCTCTGATACTAATTGTAACAGCCCAGACTACCCGCTAGCAGATATTGTCCGCTTTGAGCCAAGGTCTTCTTGCCAAGCACCTGCATAATTTTGTTTTTCCAACGTGTAGGCATTTTTTGGACACTACTCCCATAGGACATCCTAAGAGGTCACCCATCCTGGTACTGCTCTTTCCCTAGAACATTTAATTTCAAAGTTCTGATAGGATCTGGTGCGTTGGGGCATGGAAAACTCATCTACAAGGGGAAGGTATCCACAACCTTATAAGGCGTGCTTCATTATAAGGATATGGATACCTCCCCCTTGCAGATGTGTTCTCGATAACACTAAGGTTGTGAGAAGTAAAACCTTAATGGTGCTTAGCACGAAGGCCTTGGTCTAGACGAAACAATATCTGTAGGATGCGTACTTTGATACCCTTGAAGACGCATTTTTCATACCGCAACGTATTGGATCCCATCATAACTTCGAAGTTAAATGTTATAGGGTAAGAGTAGTAATAGAATGGGTGACCTCCTGGGAAGTCCTGCAGGCGTAGTGTCCAAAAGAGGTCTACACGCTGGAAAAACAAAACCGTGCGGATGATTGACACGAAGGTCTTGGCCCAAAGCGGACAATATCTGCGAGTAGGTGGTTTGGGCTGTTACAATGTATCTTTGCAAATGTGAGGATTCTACATGACATCATGAACCTCACTGGCCTTCAAAATGTCTTAACATCCTTTATCTATCTTAGAGTTCTCATTATAGCACACAAGTCTAAGTTTTATGACTATTTACCAATTATTGAATGACTCAAATCTCGAGTGATGCCATGGCAAAGCAGATACTCATCATATGCATCTTTTATTACCCTCATCATTTTCTTTCTTTCTAGTTTACATCTTCTATAGACTATATACATCACAATGCTAAGGAGAGCCATAAAGGAGATGGATAGAATTATGAAATTGTTCTTAAAGTCTGGTCAACTTGGAAACACAAAAAAGGCTAGAATTAAGTGGAGTGAGGTTACTCACTTGAAAAAAAAAAGGTGGCTTTGTGATTATCTCGATAACTAAAATGCAGAAAGTGTTAATGTGTAAAAGGTTATAGAGGCTATATACTGATTGTAATGCCTTATAGATCAAATGGTTGCATCAACATTACTTTAAGAATTTTAATTTTTGGCAGGTTGATTTCACTAAGGGCAAGTCTCTAATTCTTAAGCAAATGATGAAGATGAGGGAGATGATTTATCCTTGCATTAAACACCATATCAGGAATGGAGAAAGGATATGGATATGGTTCGATAATTGGCTCGATTTATTTCCTATGGTTTAGCACTCTAATTTTCAGAAACTAAGGAATCGTATGCCTCTAAAACATAAAGTATCCTCACTGATTCTTAATGGATAATGGAAAGGTGAGTTCAGAGGATTTTTATCCCTCTTGATACACTTATCTCGACTATCGTCAGTTAAGAGTGAGGACAATATTATATGGATGCTGAATCGGAATAGCCAATTCACCAATTGCTTATGTTATCAACTTTTTTCCAATAGCTATTCTACAGTCCCTTGGTTTGATCTATTGTGGAGAAATACCATTAGCATTAAGGCTACATTCATCATATAGATTGTGATCAAGATTCAGCATCAAACTAAGAGCTAATGACACAATAATGTAGCTGATAATATTTGCATACTTTTCAACAGGGTAGTGGAGGATAAGGACTTTTATTCTTTTTTATGTAGCTATTCCAAAGCGATTTAAAGTCAAATATTGAATTTGGTTCCATAAAATAATTGTGGATACTACTGGCAGCATACATTACATTAGATTACTAGAAACTTCAAGCTAGGACAAACTATCACCTCTCTTTATAAAGTAGCCTTTACCCTCATCATTTGCACAATTTGGAAGCGGGTAATAATAGATAGTTCACTGATAAGAAGGAAGCAAAATGTTTGGTTATGGATGGGATTGTTAACTAGATCCGTGAGTGCATATGTGCTAAAAAAATGCAACATACTCTCTAGATGGACATGTAACAAAGATGGAGTTTATAACTCATCTTAGCTTTCTTATCTTATGACGTATTCCCTATACTACAATTAGATTCCTTAGTACTTTTGTAATATGACTATTACGCTAGTAGCTTAGAAATCATTGTAGTGTTTGTAATAGTTTCATCGATAGTATATTCATAATTCATTTTCCAAAACAAAATTAAAAATTATTCAATCTTAAACTTCTATTAAACTAAATGTTAATGATTTATCCATTTGCTTTAACTAGTCAATATTTATACTACTAAGAGAAGAAATAATACTCCCATAATTGATAGTAAAAGAATTAAATAATTATGAAAATAGAAAAGATATTAAATATTGTCCTCCTTGTATGTGTTAGTGTCATGGATTAAGGCAATTTAAATTACTGAAGAATATGGGAAAAAGAGCAAACTTCATGTTTGGTAATATCAAAGTCTGGTTTGGTGATATCTATAGTTCTTAAAGGTAAGTGTATCTATCGAAATATAGTATATTGATAGTAATATTGAGTATTAATCTTATAAAGACTACAAGTAATAGTAATTATTTCTTTTCTATTATTTAACTAGAAAATTATGGTGATGATTTAATTTCACAATAAAACTAAACTAAAATTGAATATCAATGATAACCAAAAAACCTAAATTACCTAAAAATTATCCAATTGAAATAGTAGTGCATAGGGAATAAATCCTTTTAAGATTTCTTAAGCTATTAACTATTCATTATGCAATTTAATTAAATAATATTAGATAATAAGAATTCTTATCTTATGCTAATATTTTTCAAGACTATCAACACCTAATCCTAAGTTAATTAATTGAAATCTCTTTCTAGTTAAAACCTTAAGATTGCTTTAATTGATTTGTAAATTTCACTATTAGGTTTGACCTAAATCTAAAGGATTTATGTTAACCTTTCTCCAGGTTTACATGCAACTCCTTGCAATTATATTAGGTCTATTCATACAAATAATTTTTCAATGTCATTATTACGTTTGACCATAGTCTAGAGGATTTATGTTGACCAATCTCTAGATTTGCATACAATCCTTTCAACTATGCTAATATATTCATACAAAGGATTTCTTAATCTTAATTACATAAAATCATTTACGAAGTAATATCTATAAATATTAACTCAAGAAATAATCAAAACATATAGTTGAGTCCAATGAATCAACAATCAAATTGCATTAATTATAGTGTCAAAACAAAAAGTCCATCCCAAGGCTCATCCCACCAAGTACTAAACAAATTTGGTTCATAAATATTGAAAACATGACCAAAGGTTAAAAAGAAGAATTAAAACAAGAGAATCTATTATATATATCCCTTTTCTATAGTGAAATCCACTAAAACTTCTCTAGAAGTATGCTATCTAATCAGATATCTAAGTCAATCTGTAAGTCTCTGCTGTATTAAAGTTTAGAATTATGTTTAAAAATCGATCTTCTTTGATTGCCCTTCTTAATTGCCTTTATACATTAAAATTGAGGTTTCTGCACTAAACACAGTCATCCACATTATCATGTATTGTGACTGTGTCCCTCAATGTCACTGCAAAACTTAATAGTTGCATAGAAACATAGTTCCAATAACTTACAAGGGTAGTGGATATGGTCGTGTCTATCACCACACCAACATATCTGACCCTAACAATGATTAAACAACATCCTCCAACCTGTATACGGTTATGGAAACTTACATGGTCTCTCACAAGGCCTTGTCTAAGTACAAATAGTGGTGTCTTCCAAAAATAACTTCAATTCTTCATTTTTTGCCTTAATTTTTCCTGAATTCCACTCCTTTTGATATGTGAAAGTAGTTAGGACCTAAAAAACGTGCTAGAAATGAATAAAGTACTAAAAATAATAAAAACTCTTAAATAAACAAACAAAATGCACTAAACATGGGATTAAAAATATAGTCTATTAAGCATTTATTAAACCTCCCCACACTTAAGCATTTGCTTATCCTTAAGCAAATCATAATCCAAATCATCAAACTTAAAAACATCCATCCTTTTTAATTTCAACTTATCTATCCACGCCCTAAATTATTATCTCTTATTGACCAAATCAACATGTAAGTAGACTTTGGTAATTTTAGAACAAACGTCCATCCTTTAATTTCAACTTGTCTATCCATGCCCTAAATTATTATCTCTTATTAATCAAACCAACATATAAGTATAATTAGGCAATCTTATAACAAACTTCCATAAACCAATATCAATAGCAATTGAATTAACAATCAGTTTTTAATCAAAGGCGCAAAAGTCTACAACCTTACAAATGATTTACTCAATTCACTAAAAATTTTTAGGATGGAAAATGTAATAAAGCTCCAAAATCAATGCATTGAAGGAATCATACGGTAAGCTTGTAATAAAGTCACATATCCACCAATAATAAGAAAACTAGAAGTAAAAATCAAAAATTAAAAGGTCGTTTAATTAAGTTGTAATAGGGCTTAGGTAAACGTATGGAAAGGATAATCAAAAGGTAACAAGGTGAAGGAAATTTACATAATCAAGAATACATAAAACTTAGTTCTTTATAGCATAGATCCTTCAAGTATAGATTTAAACTGGCACGGCAATAATTTTTCTCACTTTCCAACAAATATCACAACTTTTCTCACTTTTTTTTTTCAAAGTTTAGCTTTGAGTCACTTTAGAGAGAATATAAGGTTGTAACAATAATGCACTAGAGAAGAGATAAATTTACAACTAGTATGCACCATTTATCATAAGCATAACATATCTTCTCTTTAAAATTCTTCAATATAATCCAAGTTTGATGTAATCAAATAAATGCAAATTCTTTAAGGTTTAAAAATAATTGAAAACTCCTTAAGAAAAACATGGTAATTGGATTTTAGTGTGACTAATATCAATTAAAGAAAAGGCTAAATCTCAAATTTTGTTTTTTTTCCTAAAGGATAAAACCAGGTAGATACCATTAAAAGAAAATTAAGCTAAAATGGTTGGTTAAACCCAAATGACTTTATTACTTTAATGTCTCTAGTTTGACATATGATCTCAACATGAATAACAAAAACTAGTTATAGAATCATCCAACTATGCATGATAAACACAACAACAAAGAATAAAAAATCATAATATGGTGAAGTATTGTTTTTAGGCTCAAAAACTCACATTTATGCTTGAAGTGTAAATAATATGCAATTTGCATTTAGATCACCATATCAATGATGACTAAAAATATGGCTCACAAAAGCAGTTCTATTCTAGCTTTCATCCTTTTTCATGCTAATTTAACTTAGTAATCATTAATAATCTAAAGTGTTTTGAACAAATTTAAACTAAGTTAACATGCCAGTCAATAAGAATAAATAATAATGATTATAATAAGCTTACTAATTAATCCAAAATTGAAAATTATCAAAATTTTAATTATACCCCTCCCTCGCACTTCAAGATATGCATTATCCCTAATATATACAATAAAAGCATAAAAGAATATAACATAAAAGCACAAAGTGATAAAGGAATATTAATTTGGTACCTCGCTGAAATATAATATACGTATAAACTTATCACAATTTTCATCCCAGATTAAGTACAGTAATCCTTATAAAAGAAAATAAAAGGGAAAAGGTAAAAAAATAGAAAATAAAATAAATAACAGTTGAATAAAAATAAAAGGTATTAATAATTTAAAATAATAGTTTAGTAGGGTTAATCCCTTACTAATTATTATGATAAACCAAAATAATAATTAAATAGTAAATGATATACAAAAAATAAAAATGAAAATGAAAGAAACAAAAGACACTGTAATGAGCATCCTGGACCACCTTTGCATCTGTTCATCTATCAGTGTTGCTTAAATACCCTCAAGTGGTGCCTCTGCAGTAGTATGAGCATTTAGTTGTTGTGGAATCAATGATGTGGCAACTCTAGTTAATGGAAGTGGTATCGACATTATGAGGTGTCTAGCCATTTTGACCAACACCTCCTCCATCCATCGGTCATGTGGCTCTAGCTATGCCATACGCTCCATCAGCTCTCGTTGTTCATTCCAAATGGTGTATTGCCCTCTTAAGAGTCACCCAATGTATTTCACCAACTGAGCTATCTTTAGTTGGTGTCGATTTCAAGGTAACGTTGGAGTCCTAGGCAAGCCTACATTATCTGATGAATCGTCTTGATGCTTAGCTCCTCTTAATGACTACTAAGGGGAGTCTGATCTCAGCTGGTGCTTTTATATATTGGGTAGATCTACATCCACTCTAGTAGTTAGTTACTCGTGTTGAGCTACAACTAGTCTATATATATCCCCTACTAGTCATCATCTCTTAGTCATTGAATACATGTTCTTCACTATATCTAAGCTCAAGAAGATTATGGTGTCGAGTAACTTTATAAGTGGTAACTAATGAAGATCATCTCCACTTTCTTTTCCTCACATTGATTACATAAATATTGGGCTAATGCATACCCCAAATGGATCAATATTAACTCACTCATACTCTATAAATATAAAACATCTACATTCCCTACAACTACAGTGCTTATTTAATGTTCTTAGCTAGACATATCTATCTATAATTAAGGTGACCTATTTAAATTATGCTCCTCACTACTATTGTTAAATTCAACTCCAAGATACAATTTCAAGCGACGATCATTCACTTTAAAATTCCCTTTATATGGATGACTTGCCTTGACTACTCTATATGGAAATTGTTGGGCCCGAGCCCCGTAACCTGAATCCCGAGGCGGCCCCTCGGGCTGCGCCCCAACGGGCGGCCCAAACCGTCGGACCCGATCCCAACATTCGCACAA
>JAOTIZ010000009.1:16120027-16136114 GCA_027123425.1 Erythroxylum panamense
AGAAATGTTCCTTATAGTCTCAATTTCATAACGCCACCAAAATCATTTAATTTGGTTCACTACTCCAAAAGTTATACTCTAAACATTTCGAACTTGTCTTATGCTAAAACATTTTCCAGCGATTTAATTCTGTCCAAACATTGACATTCTTAAAGACTAAATTGAAACTCGAGTCCTTTAAAACATTTGTAGCCCTATTTCTCTAGTTTAATCCAAATTAAGAATCACCTCATTTGGATAACTAGAGCAAAAGTTATGGACAAAACACTTTCAGCTCTTACTAATCAAAAACTGAACACTAAACCTGACTTCAATTCAGAAATTGAAAGTCTTAGGAGATAAATTAAAATTCAATTCCTTCATATGACTTGTAGCCCCATGCCTCTATTTTATTTTGAAACAAGAATCAATTCAATTGGATCTCTACAAATCAAGAATTCATCAAAGTACTGAACCATGTTTAGAAAATTATCCAACTCACTTTGATTAAATCAATCTTCCTCAATTTAATCTGAAAAATCATAAATTTCATATGAAGGTGTAGATAATTGTCTTAGGAATCTAACGCTTTAAAAATCAAGTCAATCGGATGTTGGACGGAAAAGATATAAGCAAAAGATTGGAGTATGTTCAAAAATTTGCCTTTCTTAGAAAATTTAGAAAGTCGAGATCGTGCACATGCACGACCGCGACATCCGGATGGTCCAGCGGAGTCGCGATCGTGCGCATACACGATCGCGATATTTTGGTATATCCGCAAAGTCGCGATCGTGCGTATGCACGACTGCGACATTTAGGTAGACCCGCACTCTTTCTTTTCAATTGACAACCCAACTTCTAAACCCCATATCTTTTGACTCAGAATTTCAAATTTTGCAAATTTGGTATCAATGGAAACATAAAAGAAAGATCTACAACTTTTATGAAGAACTTAAAATTTCAATTCCGTCTCTAAAGAGGTCAAAAATCCAATCAAAGTTAATGCCCCTACTTGTCATCCCAAAACATTATCTCAACTTCTAAAATTTCTATCGTTCAACTCCAAGATCCAAACATGTCATATTTTATATCAATGCAAAAATCAAAATGCGACCTACAACTTTAATGAAGGATAGAAAAATCAAATTGTCCTCTAAGGGAGTCAAAAACCACTTCAAAGTTCCTATCTACTAATACTCTTCCCAAACAGTAACAACAACTTGTAAAAATCATAACTTCCTATTTCATAGCCCAAAATTTTCATACTTTACATCATAATATAAAACTTTCATGAAGAACTTCAAAGCAATTTCAAACTCTAGCTAAGTCAATTTTTCAATCAAAGTTTCTGCCAGAAATGTGTCATCCTAAAACAACATCCAACTTCCAAATTTCATATCTTCCAATTCCCACATCCACAAATAACATATTATACATCATTTAAAAGCTATGTAAATTCTCTATAACTTTTATAGACCACTTACTCTAATTCAAAACATATCAGTCCAGAATTTGCCTCAAAGCACAATACACAATCCTACACTTAATGGACATTTTTCAAAAGCAAAGTAACAAACACTTCAATTTGACTGATCAAAAATGTCAATCCCGATATTGAAATATGTCATACTTTATGGAGATAGAAAGCTTTCAACAATTGCTCAAAGTTTCATGAAGATCATTTTATCAAAATCTCGCTAGATCAATCCAGAAAAATTCGCAAAGTTTCAACTCCAATTTACCATTTTCTGCTACTATTCATCCTCAAATTTTCAAATTTTCAATTCTCCAAAATCTAACCCTTTCATTAGCCATTTCTTGCTTTTCAATTCCATTCAAAACAAATTTATTCACTATCAATTCCATATAAACTCAAAACACCATTTTGGGCCATAATTAATCACAACCATCACTAACAAAAGCATACACACATTTTACCTATCTTAATCTCATATAACCATTCACATTCTTAAATTTTTTTTTCTTTTCACATAAATAAATTCACCACAAATTTATCATCTAATGTCAATTTATACTTCAAAATTTCAAGAAAAGTTCGGAGTCCAACAGACAAGTTCAAATCTCATGACAATACATCCAATTGTAACTAATGTCTTTAATGATACATTTTATATATAATTGAAAGGCTACAAAATGTTGAAAGATTCACTTTTATGATGAATTCAAAGAGTTTGTTTTAGATATGATTATGAATTTATCACGTCTACAAAAAGATAAGTGGAAGTATAGTTGCCTTATTCAGTGGGACTATGTGGAGACATATTGCTCACAGAGAACAAAAGTTATAACTTTCAATTGTCGAACACATAATTTTCCAAGAACAACTCTTGTTGGATATAAAAGGGTAACATCTTAATTATGGGAATTAGATCTATATAGATAGATTGGACATTGTTAACTTATTCTAAGTCCAAGTGCATAGATAATGTACTAAAGATATTTAGTATTTAATGAAGTGAATCACATGTTAATACAATGATTAAAGTAAAATATAGAATGCACGAGAAGGGGGGGTTGAATTGTGTATTCCCCTTTTTGAAAACTTCTTTCAAAGACGTTTGTTAGAAATAAAGTTCCTTTATAGAACTTCCAATAGATTCAAAACTTTGAAAAACTTTTGATTACGACTAAGTAACGATAAAACTTGAATCTAAAAGAGATATAGAGATAGAAGTAGTCGACACAAGGATTTATCCTGGTTCACCCCAAACCGTGGGCTACGTCCAGTCCTCAGAATTCTTTCTGAGATTTCACTATCTCTTGAACTTTCACAAGTATTCTTTTCCCGAGCCTCTTCAGGTCTCTACAATCAGTATTCTTTCACACTTAGCCTCTGCAGGCTATCTGCTCTACTTTTTCAAAAGTGTATGAAAAAGAACTTGTTACAGCAATATTAGCTCTCGGCTAATTTACACAGTAATCTCTTAATAATGCTTTTACGATTGCGTAAATATAATTCACTAGTGTTTTTGCTTTTGCTTTTTCTCTAACTTTGTAATCTACGACTTCGTCTTGTATTTATAGACTCTGTCTTCAACTGCTTCTTGAATCTTACTTCTTGAATCTTGAAAGAAACGATTAATCAGTTGAGTTCTGTAACTAACCTGAACTGACTCTTGCGTCTGCTTTCTTTTCTTCTTTTGCGTCTGGTTTACTATTCTTGTCATCGTCTGCTTTATTTTGCGTCTGCGTCTGCTTTACTTTGCGTCTGCTTTGCGTCTGCGTCTGCTTTCTGCATCTGCTTCTGTTTTTCTTCTTCTGTTTTGCTTCGTCTATTTTTCTATCTACTTTTATTTTGTCTCTTTTTGTTATACATCAAAATCATTTTTAAGTAAAGTCACTCTGACTTAACAGGATTAGTTCAATCTTCTCATTAGGAACAACAGTCATTCCTCCTTTCTTTGATATAACCAACACAGTACTCACCCAAGCATTGTTAAAAGTAGGGTAAATCACACCAATATCTAGGAGTTTAATTACCTCCAACTATACCAGTGCTTTTATATTAAGATTGACCATCCTTTAAGGTTATACAAATGGCTTGAAATCATCCTCCATAAATCTTGTGAGAACAAAAAGAGGGTCCAATTCCTCCAATTTCAGAAATCTTCCAAGCAATGGCCCTTGTATTCTCTTTAAGTGCATTTTAACAACTTTTCTTTTTGATCTTCCTTTAAATATAAAGAAACAATTAGTGGAAACTTTGAATTTTTCTGCAGGAATGCGTATTCTAAGTGATCAAGCAACTTCTTTAACTTTAACTTTGGCTGTTCTTTAATAGAGGGTTTTAAACCTCTTCTCATTGCTTCTGTCAATCTCTTCAAACTCTTCCTTCTTAGACATAGATTCATTAGCCTTTAAGTAGGCTACTTGTTCTTTCTCTATAGGGTTGTCCTTATCTTCCTCCTACCTTAAACAAGAGACAGCTCTAGCAGTCTTAGAAACAAAATCCTACACAACATTTTCAAACTATAAAATCATTCGTATCAACAAAATAACAAAAATCATCATATTTAAGTGGATACTTCGTGACATAAGATATTTTAAAGGAAACCTCTTCTTCTCCAATCCTAAGCACTAGTTTGTCATCACTATCATCAATAATAGCTCTAGCAGTGGTTAGGAGTGGTTAACCTAGATTCAAAGAAATCCACATATCCTCATCCATATCTAGGATCACAAAATATACTAGGAAAATAAAGTTATTAACTTTAATAAACACATCCTCAATAATGTCTCTAGCATACTTTATTGATCTATTTACCAGTTAAATGCAACACTTTACTGATCTATCTACCAGTTAAATGCTCATCCTAGTGGATTTTGGTTCCCCTAATCCTAGTTTCTTGAATAATTTATAAGGAATTAAATTAATAATAGCCCTCAAATAACCTAAAGCCTTTTCCATTAACATACTATTAATTAAACAAGGAATAGAAAAATTCCCTAGATCTTTAACCTTTTCAAACAACTGGTTTTTAGAATTGCTAAGCACTTCTAACTCAATCTTACCCTAGCTAACTCCTCTAACTTTCTCTTGTTAGACAACTTTACATTCTTTGGAATATGCAGAAGAGCCTCAACAAAAGGTAAGTTAGTAAGGAGTTGTTTAAAAAGTTCAGTAAATCTACCAAACTTCTTATCTATGCAATCTTTCTTCAACTTAGCAAGAGGTGGCATGGTAGATTAGAATTCCTTGACTTTTAGAGGATGTTCTATGTCTTTGTCTTTCTCATGACTCTTAACTCCGTCTCCTCCTTACTTTGGGTTTTGTTTTTAAATTGCAAATCCTTTCTACTCATAAGGGTGATTGCTTTCATATATTATTTAGATTTTATCTTAGTGCTACTAGGCAAACTCCTTTGTTGTCTTTCAGAAACTACCTTCATAAGTTGACCAATCTAATTTTCAAGTTACAGATACAAGTCTCTTAATTTATTAGAGAGGTTTTAGTAGCTTAAAATCTTACCTATGAATTTTGTCTTGAGATCTTCCAAGCTTGGCATCTTTTCCTAAGGTGGTTGCCAAAATCCTAGTAAAGGGTTATTACTTTGTTATCATTGATTCTCAAAGAAAAATTTGGGTGATTTCTCCATCTTATATTATAAATATGTTATATAGATTATTTAAGGGTGTATAAGCATTCCTTATGTAATCCATATACTTAGGCTTTGCCATATACTTCACTGCCTGATATTTTTGGCTTACATATGGTACCTCACACTGCATCAATTAGAAAAATTGAGGAGTCATTGTTGATCTATCTATCTTTCTTATAAAAGATTCAACCTAGCTTGCCAATGTTGTAATTTCATCTACATCATAAACTCCTATTTACTTGCTAGGTTTTGCTCAATAAAAGCACTAATGAATGATTTTTATTGTTGTATCCTCAATAAGATCCTAAACTACTTCTAGTGTTTTATTATTCAGATTACTATAAACTACTGCATTAATCATCTGCCCTATTGTTTGATTGGGCCCATTATAGAAAGTTTGTATTATCATCCATTATGGTTAACCATTATATAGGCACTTGTTTCGCAACTTGTTAAATCTCTCGTATATATCATTTAAGGTCTTTAAATCAAACTAGGAATAAAAAGAGAAGTCATTCTTTAGTTTGGCAATCTTAACTGGTAGAAAGTACTTCAAAAGGAATTTCTTTGTTAGTTAGTTCTATGTCATGATGGATCCCTTAATTAGAGAATTCAACCATTGTTTTAACCTATTTCAAAATAAGAACAGAAATAATCTTAATCTTATCATGTCATTAATGTCACCATTAATCTTAAAGGTGTCACAAATCTCTAAAAGATTTGTTATATATGCATTAGGATCCATATCCATCACCTTATCAACCTAGACATGCAATTTCACTATCTTAATAGTGTTCAGTCTAATCTCAGAACTATTAGCATTAACAGTTGATTTCATAATGTTGAACTCCGTCCCAATCAAGTCTGACTTAGCATAATCAAACTTTTCCTTGGTTATCCTACCGTGATTTTTTATCTTTCAGTATCAATCTAATATTCCAATTCCTCTATATGTTGATATAGATCTAACTCTTTAAGTTGGGTCCCTCGAAGAAGGGTTCATAACATAATATAGTGAAATGTTTATTATTTTATATTTCAACCTAAACCCCCCATTTCAGAGGTAACTTATTTTTACTATTTATGATGGAATATGATATAATGTGAAACCCTCTCCTTCTATTATAAACCCTCCTCCCAAACGATGGAATAATATTACATTCCATTCCATTCTATTAATAACCAGAGATTAACTAATTCAAATAGTAATTCCTAGGTTATGAAACCCTTAAGATTGGCTATTAACCCTTTATTATGCAATTTAATTAAAGATCATTGGCTCATAAAAATTCCTATCTTATGTTAATATCTTTCTCAAGACTATTAACACCTAATCCTAGGTTGATTAATTAAAATCTCTTTCTAGTTAAAACTCCTAAGATCGTTTTAAATGATTTGTAAATTTCACTATTAGATCTGACCCTAATATAGAGTATTTATGTTGATCTATCTATAGGTTTACATGCACCTTTTTTTATTTATGCTAGATCTATTCATTCAAAGGATTTTTCAATCTTAATTGCATGAAATCATATCTTAGAAATATTAATTCAAGAAATAATTCAAACACCTAATTGAATATATTGAATCAACAATCAAATTGCATTAAATATATGGTCAAAACACAAAGTCCATCTCAAGGTTCATCTCACCTAAGAACTAAACAATTTTAGCTCATAAAAATAGAAAACATGGCCAAAGATTTAGAAAAAAGAATTGAAAACAATATAATCCATTATATATCCCATTTTCTCTAATGAAATCCTAAGAAATTTTGATGGAAGTATGCTCTATAATTGGATCTCTAAATCAATCTTATATAAAGAAGTCCTTCTCTTTTCATAGGTCTTTTGAACTTTTTCTTCTTATTCTTATGTCTTGTATTTAACTTGAACACTTTTATCTATTGTACTTCCCTCTTAGTCATTTTAGTTAAGTAATTTTTTCAATTTTTTTATTTATTTGTCTTCTTTCTTATTTGTTTATTTATTTACTTATTTTATCTTTTAATTTTAATTTTTAATTTTAATATTTTATTATTTATTATTTGTTATTTGTTAGTTCTTTATCTTTTTATCTTGATTTTGAAATTTTTAGTCTTATTTTTATTTTATTTTTATTTTATGGGGTTTTTTTATCTTTATTTTCTTCAAGCAGTGCTCAAACTTTGTTTATGTTTCTTTTCTTTTCTTCTTTCCTATGGGACTATTGAAAATAATCTCTCTAATAGTTAAGAATAAGGTTATGTACTTCTGGACCTCCCCAAATCTCGCGTCTCAACTGAATTTTTGTTGAGATTTTATTGTTGTTGTTGTTGGTATATCACAACTATTGCCTTTAAATAAACATTCAGTAAATCCTTGAATATACATATTAGAATTGCTCATTAAAGGGCAACTTAAATATTGAAAGTTCAATTTAGTTTAGTCCAATTGAAAATTATTAGGTTAAATTTAATTTCATGGAATTTGAATTTCAGTTAAGTTTAAGTTTAAATTTATAATAAATTTTGAATGTGATCATTTTTTATCTAAATAAATAATAAATTAATTAGTTCAATCCAATTTAATTCAAAATTAATGATCACATTAGATTTAATCGAATTATTATTTAATAACAAATTTTAATTTTTTTTAAGTTTGAGCCAGTCAATTGCCAACAATATTCATTACTTTCCATTATCACATAGAAGTCAACTGTTAATGCCAACAATATTCATTACTTTCCATTATCACGTAGAACTATAGAACTCAAACGTCAAATTGTTAGTACATTATACTTAAAATCAATTATTAGCAATTTCAGTTATAGCTAATGACTTTGTCTATATAGTAGTATATGAAACAATATTTGATGTGTCTATTGTATTTTAATGGTAAAATACACAAACGCTACTATTTCCATTTAAATACAATAAGATGTTTGTATTCTAACCCCTGCAATTAAACACAGAGTAATGATAAATAATTTATTAGGCCTTTAACAAATAAGCAAATAATAAGCTTAAGGATATTATAGGAAATAAAGAAAAAATACAACTCTAGCATGATTTATTAAACACGGGCTTCTTTAGAGCGTATAGGTAATTATAAAATACTAGAAAGTACTAAATTGTTCCTATTTTCATATTGAAGGTGGCTTAAGAAACAATGAGAATTATAATTTAAAAATGAAATAAAGAAAAAATGAGGAGTATTTATTAACTTTATCTAGAGAGAGAAGGCCTCCCTTCTCTCTAAGTCTTTTCCTTTAGCTTTTTCTATTGTTGATTTTCCTAGATGGTTCTCTACTTTTAAATAGGTTTAACCTGCTTTTTATTTCCCCATTAAGTAACTCACTCTCTTTTACTCCTTCCCACCCATTGCATCTTTTTGATAGTTTTCTGTTAAAGGAAATAAGTCATGGCTTCTAATCCTCTAGGGCCCTTACCTTCCTCAGGTCCTGACCTTTCTTCAATTGTTACTTTCCTTTTGCTTCCTTTAAAGGCAAATAACATGACTACTACTATAGAGAGAGCCGAGTCGTCTATTTCCATTGTTCTATAAAAGTCCTCCTAGAATAAAGTTACAAGGGACCCTGTGGCCTTTGACAAACTAAGATTCATCCTGCCTACAAAGTATGGAAACATAGTCTCACCACCTTTAGAAATCTTTTAGATGGGTGTGAAAAAGTGGAACTCTTCTTTGTTTTTTTTACTTTCTAGACAAGCGTCATACTTACGCACTTATCCGACATTGGACTACTTCAATATGGAAAAAAGCTTAGATACATAAGAGAATTAATTAGCAAAGATGGGTTTTTTTTCATATTCTCATCAAAGGAAGCTTCTCAAAGAGTCATTAACTTGGGACCATGGCATATACAGGGAAAAACAATGTTGATAAAAAATGGAATCTTGGGGTAACTTTAGACAAAATCATGCTGAATCCAATAATCCAATCAAAAAAGATATCAATTCATCTCTCCGTTTTCTGTGAAAGGGCAACAACTAATCCAATTTTATTCCTAAGAGAAGGAGATCTTTATATGTATTTTTGTTTTTCATTTCTCATCAAAGCAAATACAAATAAATAGGATAATTTTCATTTCTTCAACGAGTAGTACAATTGTTGGATTACTAGTGATTGATAGAAATATATGTGGATTAGTACAATTGTTGGAATCCCATATTGGGGAGTCCACACAATACCGGACTGAGACCGAGTTTGTCTTTCAATAGGCCAATTCGATTAGATCATTAAAAAAAAAGTTTTCAATTTATGCAAATGACTACCAATTTGGGCTAATTTCATAAGGTGCCACTAGAATATTGGTCCTCTAAAGGTATGAACTATCTTGCAAGCTCCATTGGTAGGCCTTTAAGTATAGATGAAAACGCAACTCTACTAACTAAAATTGGTTCTGCTAGAGTGTGTATTAATGTCCACTAAAAGTGATCTCCTAGATACAATAAGACTGATGAGGTTTAGTAAGGAAGGAAGTTTTATGCAAGACACTATTAATGTCATATAACTTAGAAGCCACTGAAAAGGGGGATGATAGAAGTGTGGGAACCAAAAATCACCCAATAGCAACAAAACACAAATATGGAAGTACAGATCCATACAGATGCCACCGAAATTACAATCGAAAAACCTATTGAAGGAACACCAATCCAAGTTGTTGGAAAAAACAAAGAACATGAGGTTGAGGTTATCCTAGAAACTCTTAAAGTACCCTCTAAACTTGCAGTAGAGCCTCCAAAGGAATTATAAAGTAGGAGTCAAGTAAAGGATGTCATAGTAAACTTTATTAACTCAAAGATCAAAACTCCAGATGGGGTGGTTAATGATGAGTCAAATTATTCTTAGATGATTTTGGGTTGAATTGGAATTAATTTGACTTATTTCTATATATATTTGAAGCTTTATTTGGTCAACTCTCTCACATTTCATCTTTGTTGCTTGATAAGTACAAATGGATAGATTGGGGGGTGAAAGGCATAAATTTTCTTGGGGATGCCGAATTAATGTCATTCAAGGATGCTTGCAAAGAGGACTCAGAGCTCTACAACTTCTGTGAAGAATCCAAGGAGGGATTCTGTTGACTGAAGGGTCCGTTTAATGGACATCGCCTAGCAAAATGCAGTTCCAAACCCAAGAATGTCTATTTAATAGACATTGGCGGCCCAAACACGATCTACTCTCCCCTGTTTAGTCGAAACTAGGTTTCTTTTGACCTAAGACACTATAAATACTCATTTTTGAAGAGCTAACCAGGGGGCTGGACACTGAAAACGAGGTTACCACTTAAGGAGGCACAAATTAAGAGGAAGATAGGAAGTTTTTAGGGATTGGCATCAAGGATTGGAGACAGCATTATCTTGTTTTCTTCCCATATTCTCTCTACCCTTTCTTAAATGTCGAGCATCTTTATGTATCTGACTTTTAGTATCATGTTCTAGAACTAAATCTCATTTAGGGTGAGGGAAGTAGCCTACTCGAGGATTGATTTGTATTTTATAGATGATTGAGTGTTGAATAAAGTTCTTGGATTATGTTTATCTCTCTTGTATTTCACTGTTATCTCTATGCTTGATCTCCATTGATGCAATCTTAGGACTCATATGATGTACTAAGAGGTGAAATATGGTTTATGCTCTAGGAACATGAACACCTTAGACTTAGAAATAGAGATATCCTAAACTAGTGTGATAACTTATGGTTGCTTGTTCTTCATGGATTTAACTAGTTAGTTTGTACATTGAGAGATGGTAATCAACTAGTTAGATACTCTTGTATGTATTGAGAAAAGATATGGGTAAAGTTGTGCAACTGTTTTCATAACCCAACATTCAATCAATCTCATAATGTATGAATCTATCTTTTGAGTTGGTGAACCCCAAGCCCTAATTTCAAATCTTTGATTTATCTTTATTTTCTATTTTTCAGTATTTACAATTTATTGTCTACTAAACTCCAGTCATCTTTTAGAGTTTATGGTTGATTTCATTCAAATAATTAGAATTAATTTGTCAATGATGATTTAGTGCTTGAGGGAGATGACCTTATAATACTTAATGTGTGGGTACTAGGAACGACTCTGTGCGCTTGCAGATTTTGTTGACCAAGTTTTTGGCACTGTTTTCGAGGACTAGTTTATAACTGCTATAATTAAGTCTAGTTATTATTTTAATTTATTTAATTATTACCTTGTGTTTTCTTCCATCATTGAATTTCGAACCCTTGATCTTTGTTTGATTTCAGGAGTTTTATGCACTTAAGGCATTCAAGAAGTTTGAATAATGAACCGCTTGTTGAGTTTAATCCTGAAATTGAAAGGACTTGTCAAAGGAACAATGCTCAAAAAAGAAGAGAGATGGCCAACAATAACCAAATTTTGGATCTACATGAAGAACAATATATGGGGAATAAGCAATTCCATGGAGAAAATCAAGCCGAGTCGGCTGTTGTCAACCTTGCAGTAAGAAGAATTTGAGATTATCAAATGCCATTTATTACAAGGAATCTCTCTCGCATTAGATTAATTGCAACAGTATGGAATTATGAGCTAAAGCACATTCATTTGTCTATGCTGCATCAATTTAATGGGATGCCTAGTGAAGATGATCTAGCCTTCATGAGAGATTTCTATGTGATAATTCAAACTCTTCCTTTATATGGACTGTCTAAGGATGAGTTGAGGCTAAGGTGTTTTCCTTATACATTATATACTTGGGAGAAGGTTATGGAGACTTTTATGATGAAGTGGTACCTAGCCCACAAAACTCTCAAACTCTGAAAGATAATACATTGAAGGACAGAGAAAATTTTCATGAAGCATGGGAATGGCTTAATGATCTTCTTAATCAATGTCCGCATCTAGATTTGACATGTACTCGTTGACTCAGTTCTTCTACTATAGTCTCACTGATCACAACTAAACTTTGGTGGATTTGAATGCTGGGGGGAATATTAGTGACTTGAGTTCCCAATAATTGTGGAATATTTTCAAGAAAGTTGCAGAGAACTCACATTGTAAGGTAACTAGGAGCAAGGCTGTTACTATGAATGAAGTGGGTTCTAAATTTGACATGGCCTACCAACTTGCTAAGATTAATAAGAAGTTGAACTCATTAATGAATGATAACAAGTCTAGTAGAGATCCTTGTACTCTTTGTGGTAGATTTGGGCATACAACAGCAGGTTGTATGAACATTAAGGCAACATTAACAGAGGAAGAGGTGAACTATGTGAACAATGGTAGACAAGGTCAGAGACTTGATCCTTTCTCGAACACTTACAATGAAGGTTGGAAATTCCATCCGAATTTCTCATGGAAAAATCAAGGGGTTGTAAAACGAATGGGACAACCAAGGTTCCAAGCACCATTAAAGCAACAGTACTCATCCCCTTCATCTTCTGCACCACAACAATTCCCTTCCCTTTGGGAGAAAAAGGTAGATCAGCTTGAGGATATGTTTTCTCAACTTATGGGCAAGATGGATCAGAGTGCCCAAGCCATCTCTCAAGCAATGAATAGAATGGAGTAGGATATTCAGTCAAATCAAACAGCTATTTGAAATTTAGAAGTGCAAATCAGTCAAGTGGAAAAAGAAGTGAGTGAAAGAGGTAAAGGGAAGCTGCCTAGCAATACCCAAGTGAACCCGAAATAAGATTGTATGGTAGTTGTTCTAAGAAATGGTAAGGTGATAGAAGGTGTGGTCCCTAAAAAGAAGGAAGGTAAGGATGTTGAAAGTGAAAATGTGGGTGAAGGGGAGGAACCAAAAGAAATCACACAAAAGAAAGAATCCTCACCAAGTTTGGACTATACCTTTGTACCATCCATACCATACCCTCAAAGGGTAAAGAAGAAGAATGATGATTCTAAATTCCAGAAATTTCTTGACCTTTTCAAGAAAATCCAAATCAATATCCCTCTTATAGAAGCTCTTGCGGAGATGCCTGCATACACTAAGTTTTTGAAGGAAATCATCTCCAATAAAAAGAAGCTTGACAACTTCGCTACAGTAGCCTTAACTGAGGAGTGTAGTTCTATTCTACAAAATAAACTACCCCCTAAGTTAAAGGATCCAAGGAGTTTCACTATACTAAGTCACTTTGGTGAATCTAATATTTTTCAATGCTTATATGACCTAGGTGCAAGCATTAACCTTATTCCCTTGTCTCTATATAACAGGTTGGGAATTGGCAAACTCAAACCAACTACAATTTCATTGTAGCTTGCTAATAGATCAATTTGATATCATATTGGTATAGTTGAGGATTTACTGGTAAAAGTTGGTAAGCTTACAATTCCAACTGATTTTGTTGTGCTTGAGATGGAGTTTAACATGCAGGTTCCTATAATTTTAGGAAGACCATTCTTAGCCACTAGTGGAGCATTGATTGATCTCCTGGATGATAAGCTAACTTTCCAGGTAGGTGATGAAAAAGAGATGTTTAACATTTTTAAGGTTTTGAGGGGTCCCACTTTTGACGAAGTCACCTATCGAATAGATGTAATTGATTCTCTTCCAATTGAATCTATTCCTGAATTGATGTGTTATGACGCTTTGGAAGCATGCCTAACCTTAGGAATAGAAAAGAATAAGTTGGATGATGAGTTAGTGGACTATGATTATAGATTGCAAGGTAATGGTTCTAGGTATAGACCCCAAATTGAAGAATTGTGTCCTCCTAAACCTAAATTATTACCCTCCATATTGAGCTCATCGAACCCTGAACTTAAACAACTTCTAATTCATTTGAGATATGCATTCTTAGGAGAAGTAAATACATATCCAGTTATCATTTCTTCTTCCTTGGACTCCTCTCAAGAGGAGAAGTTGTTAAGGGTGTTGCACGAACATAAATTGGCCATCGCTTGGAATATTGCTAACATAAAGGGGATTAGCCCTTCTATTTGTGTTCATGGGATTTTAATGGAAGAAAACCACAAACCTAGTGTGGAAAGTCAAAGGAGGCTCAATCCTAACATGAAGGAAGTTGTGAAATCTGAGGTACTTAAATTACTTGATGCGGGAATTATCTATCTTATTACTGATAGCTCTTGGATAAGTCCTCTGCAGTTAGTGACCTAGAAGGGTGGAATAATTGTTGTTTCAAATGATAGGAATGAATTAATTTCCACTAAGGTTGTGACAGGGTGGAGGGTGTGTATAGATTATAGAAAAGTGAAAAACAACTAGGAAAGATCACTTCCCTCTTTCCTTTATAAATCAAATGTTGGAAATATTAGTGGGGTATGAGTATTACTATTTTTTAGATGGTTATTCAGGTTATAACCAAATCCTAATAGCCCCTGAGGATCAGGAGAAAGCCACCTTCACGTGTCCTTATGGTACATTTGCATATCGTAGGATTCCCTTTAGTTTGTGCAATGCTCTTGCCACTTTCCAACGCTACATGATGTCCATACTCTCCAATATGGTGGAGAATATAATTGAGGTATTTACAGACGATTTCTATGTTTTCAATTCTTTTGATGCGTGTCTGTTCAATCTAGAACAGGTTCTACAAAGGTGTGAAGAAACCAATCTTAAGCTAAATTGGGAAAAGTGCCACGTCATGGTACAAGAAGGAATCGTTCTAGGCCATAAAATTTCCAACAATGGGATTGAGGTGGATCCAGCAAAAATAGAGGTCGTCAACAAGTTGCCACCTCCTAATTTGGTTAGAGTTTGGTTAGAGCGATAAGGATTTTTCTTGGACACGCCAGGTTCTACTGCAGATTCATTAAGGATTTTTCAAAGATCTCTCGGCCACTATGTGCTTTATTGGAAAAGGAAGTTCTTTATGATTTTACTAATGAATGTATTTGTGCTTTTAACTGGTTGAAGAAGGAACTCACCTTAGCCCCGATAATGGCTGCATCGAATTGGAATCTCCCTTTTTAGCTGATGTGTGATGCTAGTGACTATGCAATGGGGGCTGTATTAGGGTAAAAATAGGATAAGAAATTACATGTCATTTGTTACGCTAGCAAGGTTCTGAATGATGCTCAAATTAACTATGCTACTATAGAGAAAGAATTGCTAGCACTAGTTTTTCCGTTTGATAAATTTAGATCTTATCTTATTGGGTCAAAAGTCATTATTTATACTGACCATTCTGCTTTAAAATATTTGCTTACAAAAAAGATGCAAAACCGAGACTAATCAGATGGATTTTACTCTTACAGGAATTTGACTTGGAAATTTGAGATAAGAAAGGGTTGAAAAATTCAGTAGCTGACCATCTTTCTAGACTGGAACAAGGAGACAAGCTGGGAGAGGAGCCGATCAATGATACCTTCCCTGATGAGAATATGTGATCTGTTAAGGACAATATCCCTTGGTTTGCTGATTATGTTAATTTTCTGGTGTCAGACATTATTCCTGCTGATTATTCATATCATAGTAGAAAGAAATTGTTATCTGAGGTAAGAAACTACTTTTGGGAAGATCCATTGCTCTTTAGGAGATGTGCCAATGGGGTGATTAGGAGATGTGTATCCAATGAAGAGATGCGAGCAGTTCTGCATCATTGTCTTGCTTCTCTGTATGGAGGACACCATGGGGCCAACAAAATAGCAGCAAAGGTTTTACAATCCAGACTCTGTTGGCCGACTCTCTTTAAGGATGCTAGGACTTTCATTATGACTTGTGACAAGTGTCAGAGAACTAGAAATATAGGTAGAAAGCACGAGATGCCTCAATAAGGGATTATAGAAGTAGAACTATTTGATGAATGGGGCCTAGACTTCATGAGACCGTTTCTAATATCCTTCAGAAATGAATACATCCTTGTGGCGGTTGATTACGTGTCTAAGTGGGTGGAAGCAAATAATCTCAAGGTTTGGTGTTACAAGAGCTTTAATAAGTCACAATAGGGTACATTTTCAGAATCATCAATTTAAATCTTTATTGTCAAAATATGGGCCGGGGGCAGGTTGGGCCTACGCGGTACCGGGGCTGGGGGCAAAACCAGTAGGCAAAACCAGTAGGC
>JAOTIZ010000009.1:16136214-16146484 GCA_027123425.1 Erythroxylum panamense
ATCTACTGTCAAATTGTATAAAGTGCGACTCATATAAGGGACTAATTAAAGCACCAAAATTACAAATTAAGAGTCAAAAAGCATATTAAGGATAGCAGAAGTGTAGCCAATTTATGTAATAAACTTGGGTTCAATCACTCCTTATAGGTTAGTCTTTGGGAAATCTTTCCATCTTCTGGTTGAAATTGAACACAAGGCGTTATGGGCAATCTGGAAGTTGAATTTTGATCTCAAGGAAGCTGGACAAAGGAGACTAATGAAGTTGAATGAGCTAGATGAATTTCATGTTGATGTTTTTGAGAATGCTCGCATATACAAGGAGAGAATTAAGGCTTTTTATGACAAGCATATCCTTTGGTGGGAATTTAAACCTGGTCAAAAAGTTTTTTATTTAACTCTCATTTGATATTATTTCCAGGGAAATTACGATCAAGATGGTCGGACCTCTCGTAGTAACAAAAGCATACCCACACAGAGCAGTGGAAATTAGGAGGGATGATCAAGAGCCCTTCGTGGTCAATGAGCACAGACTTAAGCATTATTTGTAGGGAGAAATTGTGGGATGCATTCCCACCATCTTTGATATCCGGATGGCCGAGTCCAACTAAAGACATTAAATTTAGCGATTGTTGGAAGGCAACCCAATGTTTCTATCTCGTGATATTTTCTTGTTTAATTTTCACTCTTTGTCAAATCTTCTTATTTTAGTTGTTGTATGTGCATAGGGATAGTGTTTGTAAGGCATCACAATGACATCTTCCAATAGCATGAGGAATGGCGTGCTAACAACTCTTCAAACCTAGAGGTGAGACTCATGTTAAGGGTGGAGGAGGTAACTAGCAATGTCTCTTTGTTTTAATTTGATGTTCTTTCAATTTTAGCACTCATACATCATACATGTGAACAGAGGATATCAGTGACAGGTTAGAAAGAACAAAAGAAGAGTGGACAAGATGAGAAAAATTTTGCAAAAATCGAGCATATCCGTTTAATGAATCTAATGTCTGTCAAATGGACATCAGGCGGAACATAACGCAATCTGACCCGTAAATGTCAGTTAAACAGACATAGATGTCTGCTTAGTAGACACACAATTTTAGCAAAGTCTGTTTATCGGACGTCATGTATGTTTAATAGATATGTGTTTCCCAGACACCCAAATTGACCTGTAAAGGTCCATTTAACGGACATTATTTAAACTTCAGACCAAAAAAAAACCCTTTTCTTCTTCTCTTCCCGCACTTTCTTCTCCCTTTCTCTCTCACCGCCTGTCGCACTTCCTTCTCTTTCTCTCCCTCACCTTCATCCACGCCCAACCTCCATACCAACCAAACCCTATCCCTCAAGCTCTCTCTCTCTTATGCCATAGCTGAAAAACTCAAAGGAGTCTCTGGATATTAGGGGGAGCAATCCACGCCAATTCCACTTCAATACTGTTGGGTAAATGTCTATACATCATCTTGTGGGTTGTTGATTGAAGGTGAATATTAGTAGATTTTCTGGACTTCAGGACACAAATGTGTGAATAATTCTTTTGGGGGTTGAGATTTAAGTTTCATTTCAAATTTCGTTATTGATTTTGGGTTGCAAGAGATTGAATTGTCAGTTTGGAATTTGAATGGGCTGAGGTGTGTTCTTGCCATTCTTGGGGTGAATTGAATTGAATGGTGGATTGAGAAGTGAATTGAAGTGCTGATTGTGTTATTCAATTTGAAGGAGATTAAGAGTGAACTAAATTTTAGGGTTGATTGAAATTGAAGTGTTGGGGGGAATTCAGAGCGACTTGTATTTGTGCATATTGATATTGATGGTTAGTTTGGATTGAAGTGTTTGGTTTATGATTAAACTAACTTTCTGAGTGTGGTTGGTTGAGTTTGATATTGAAGAATTTGATTATGAAGCTACAATGTTGAGATTTAAGCAATCCACGAGAAAGAACACCAGGCAATCCTCTCAGTCTGTGAGAGTGAAAAACTTAGTTCAAGATGAACCTATCTCTAAACCACCATTGTTTATCAATGAGCAATGTGAAGAATGGTATAACAAGAAGAAGAACAATCAGTTTGTGATTGAGGCATCTGTGGCAGAAATCATTGATGAAAAGTGCCATGTAAGGGCAAATTTAGACAAATTCCATTGGGGAAAATTGCTGACACTCAAGGGTGTCTATCACCCGAAGGCTGTCAAGCAATTCTACACCAACCTTATTGTGGTGGCGGGGAAACAACCTCTAGTGCTCACTTCACGAGTAAATGGGGAAGAGGTGGTGATCACTGACGAGCTAATTTGTAACCACTTAGAACTACCAATGGGAGGCAATATCCCATCTTTTAACAAGAGGGCGCGATGTTCTTGTGATAGCACATGGGATAAGCATGATGCTATGGATCGACTCGGGATTCGAGCTAAGTGGTGCCAAACCAACCAACGGTACTTTATGCACGACAAATATCTAGATATAGCCCCGAGATTGGTCGCCTTCTTGTTAGCACATAATGTCATGACAAAGTTCAGTGACTTCGGATACCTCTAAAATGAAGACTTATTCATTTTAGATAAGATGTTCTTCTATGATGATCAGTTCCAGGGTATTGATGCGGCTAAGCTGATGATGGATTCAATAAAGCAAGTGATCCACCAAAATTCCAAGACAAAAGCGTTCATCTTTCCCATCCTATTAAGCCAATTGTTTCATCATCTCAAGGTCATTAAACGAGATGAAGCAGTGGCATCTACCACCGAGGGGGATGTCATAGATGTTGATAAGATGCAAGAATTTGAATTCAAAGACAATGCCCCTCATGGATGGATCAATCCACATCGAGTAAGACAACATACAAATGGCCCTGTAGCACAACAACCAAGAGCCTTTCCAACTTCAGGCGAGACTCCAACTCTAGTTCAGAAGCAAGCATACATAAGAATGGCCAATCTCGCAGCTTCGCAAGCAAGAATGGAAGTGATGTTGAAGGCTTATATGGAGCAGCACCAACAACCACCACCATCACAATGAAGCATAGGGCCTTAAGATTTCATTAGTGTCCCCACTTACATGCATTTTACATTTCATCTAGACCTAGCTTTGATTTTCTATTGGTACATTGTAGTACTAACTTCAGTTTTATTTTGCTTTATTTCCATATTTTGTGTATTTGATGGGAGTTATGAACTTTCAGGGTACGAAATTGGGAATCCACTCTTTCAGGGGGTTCCTTTACCTTCCCTATACATTTCGTTAATTACGTTGCTTTTCCTTTATCTTTCCTAACATTGAGGACAATGTGAATTTTAAGTGTGGGTGAGGATAAAGTGGATGGTAGTGCATACCTTGTCTTGCATTAAATCATTCTCGCATCAAATCAAAAAAAAAGAAAAGAAAGAGGTTAATTTAACATCTTTCATGTATAATTGTCATTATAGTTCAATTTAATGAGTTAATTGCATTATGGATGAGATTGTTCATGAATAAGATGCATAATATGACTAATTGGATTACATACCTTGTCACAATAGGATGATTTAATGTTAAATTGATTGAATGAGCATGCTATTGAATGAGAAAACATCACCAAGTGAACTAATTTGAGCCTAAAGGATTGCACTCAATTCTACTTTTCTTGTGAGTGATATGATTTTCTCTTCCATGTATGTTTACTTCTAGAACTTGCATTACATGTCTTCGAGGTTATATCATCATGCTATGGTATGTCATGAAAGTGATAAAAGACACTAGGATTGAGCTTGAGCCAAATAGCTAACCCTTTCTAGACATCACTCCCCTAGTGAACCCTTTGTGCCTTGTGATTGTATTTGAGCCTATTTCTTTGTAAACCTACTCCAAAGAACCTTAAACCAAGAAAAATAAGTTTACCCTTGTTCAATGGTTAGTAGAGCTATCAATGTTAGGCATTTACCATTTCTATTGATAGGAATACAAAGGAAGAAGTGTGGGGGTATTTATTTATTTATTTTATTTTGAAGAAGCAAAAAAAAAGCAAAAAAGAAAACAAAAAAAGGTGATAATAATAAACAAGCTTGTGTACTTCAGATTTTAAGGTGAAGGAATGAGGAAAATTGTGACAATAAAGTTGGTGGAGTTTCATAAACATCACGATTGTAAGATTTGTGATTTCAGCTCTACTAATTGTTGAATATTTGAATTCTTATCCCTTCTTTCATAGCCCATTTTACCCATTAGCCCCATTACAAACTAAGGAATAAAGACCTTTATGATTCATGGATATGAAATAGATGGGAGTAGTGAAGAAGTGGATAAAATGCAAGCTTATGGTAAGGGACATGCATGAGAAGAGGATTGAGAGTAACCATTAAACTCTTTTGTGTGAAAGTGAATGCTTTATGAGAGACTTCATTCATGGCATGCGATTTTGATTAATGCAAGCTTATGAGATCTTATTGTCGTTTAGTTATGATCTAAATTATGAAGTATTGTGTGATCCTATTTCTATGTTTCCATTCTTACCTATAATGCTTTCGACTTATTGGACTGAGCTAAGGTGATAGTTAGGTGCGAAATGATGGAAGGGAAATGTTTATGGGTACCATCCGTTTTAAGTAAAACCTCAAGAGACTATAAATCCTCCATTATGAACACATTGTGGTTCAAAGGCTTGTGGCATACGCTAAATGCCATCGTACACCTACAAAAGTGAAATCAATAAATTGGTTAAGGTTTTAGTAGTTAGTTTTCTTTTGTTTTACTTGGGGACAAGCAATAGTCTAAATGTGGGGGAACTTGATGAGTTAAATTATTGTTAGATGATTTTATGTTAAATTAGAATTAATTTGACTTATTTCTATATAGATTTGAAGCTTCATTTGGTTAATTCTCTCACATTTCAACTTTGTTGCTTGATAGATACAAATCGATAGATTGTCAGTGTGAAAGGCATAACCTTTCTTGTGGATGTCGGATTAAGGTCATTCAAGGACGCTTGCAAAGAGGACTCCGAGCTCTACAACTTCTATGAAGACTCCAAGGAGGAATTCCCTTGACTAAAGGGTCAAAAGAGCAAAAAAATTGTGAATAGGAGAATGTCCATTTAATGGACATCGCCTGGCAAAATGCAATTCCAAACCTAAGAATGTCTGTTTAATAGACATTTATGTTCATTTAATAGACATTAGCGGCCCAATCACGTCTACTCTCCCCTGTTTAGTTGAAACTAGGTTTCTTTGGACCTAAGACACTATAAATACTCATTTTTTAAGACCTAACTAGGGGGTTGGACACTAAAAACGAGGTTACAACTTAAGGAGGCACAAATTAAGAGGAAGATAGGAAGTTTTTGGGGATTGGCATCAAGGATTGGAGAAATCATTGTCTTGTTTTCTTCCTATATTCTCTCTCTACTCTTTCTTAAATGTTTAGCATCTTTATGTGTCTGACTTTTAGTATCATGTTCTGGAACTAAACCTCATTTAGGGTCAGGCATGTAGCCTACTTGGGGATTGATTTATATTTTAAGGATGATTTAGTGTTAAATGAAGGTTTTTGGGTTATTTTTATCTCTTACGTATTTCACTGTTGTCTCTATCTCTATAGATGCAATCTTAGGAATCATATCATGTACTGAGAGGTGAAATATGGTTTATGCTCTAGGAACATGAACACCTTAGACTTAGAGATAGAGATATCCTAAGCTAGTGTGATAACTTGTGGTTGCTTGTTCTTCATGGATTTAACTAGTTAGTTTGTACATTAAGAGATGGTAATCAACTAGTTAGATACTCTTGTATGCTTTGAGAAAAGATATGGGTAAAGTTGTGTAACTGTTTTCATAACCTAACATTCAATCAATCTCATAATGTATGAATCTATCTTTTGAGTTGGTGAACCCCAAGCCCTAATTTCAAATCTTCGATTTATCCCTATTTCCTATTTTTTAGTATTTACAATTTACTGTTTACTAAACTCTAGTCATCTTTTAGAGTTTTTGGTCGATTTCATTCAAATAATTAGAATTAATTTGGCGGTGATGATTTAGTCCTTGAGGGAGACAACCTTGGAATACTTAATGTGTAGGTACTAGGAATGACTTTGTGCACTTGCATATTTATTTGACCAGTTAACATAAAGCATCCTTGCAGCCTAACATCAATCCAAGCAGGACTTAATCTAATTACAAGGTAAAGAGTAATAAGGCATTTCTTCCTCTCCTGAATGAGTCTTATATTCTGGAATGTTAGGGGATTAAACTCCCCCAATAAATAAAAGGCCTTACAGGATTATCTTAGAATAGGGAGACCACATTTTGTTGGTCTTATAGAGACCAAAATAAACCTAGAATCCTATAAAAGAGGACTTTAGTTTTTAGACAGAAATTGGATCACAATGAGCAATCACTAGGCTCACTACAATGGAAGAATAATAGTCTCTATTCATCGTGAGGTTGTATAACTAAGAAACTAGTCTTTCTCTAACCAATACTTACATTGTGAAGTTATTTTGTTAAGCTTTTAAACATCATTGACAATCACTATAGTGTATGGAGCAAACTAGGAATTTCAAAGAAGCAAATTAGGGGAAACACTTAGTGGTTTCATATGCATTTTGGACCTACCTGAGGTATAAGATAACTCAAAATTTTCCTTCTCCGAATGTCAGGAATAAGGATTTCTGACTAGTTCCTTAGGATTGACTAATCTTGATTACATTGATCATCAATTCAATTAGGCTAGCAAATATTCTGGTTTCATTTTCATACAGAAAATTTAACTAGAAGTATGCTCATTCTAAATTGGTTAAATTGCTTCCTAGAGAGCTCTGTTATTTTCAATAACAACTTATTCTCATATCAAGGTTGAGCTCAATTCTATTGTCTATAAGAGAAGAGCTCCTTTCAAAGTTTTTAACTTATTTCTTAATCACCCTAAGTTCAATAACATTGATGGAAGGGGAATTGATATTGTTATCATTGGCTCCCAAACCTATTAATTAGTTCAAAAGTAAAAGGGGTTAAAGCTGAGTTAATAAGTGAACAAAATGATGGTGTCGATCCTATGGCTTTGAATAAAAGCAAGCTTTTAGGAAGTTAACAAATGCCAAAGTGAACTTGCAAAGGACCCTTTTAACCCCTCTATCAAGCTAGAGAAAAGCCTAGAGTTAAGGCATTATATGTCTATTATAGAGACCATTAACTCACAAATGAGGCAAAAACTAAGAAACCAGAGGTTTCATCACCATATTTTTCTTCAATGTTATTAAAGGCAAAAGAAATAGAAACAAAATTTTAATCGTCAAAGACAATGACGGCACTAAGATGAGAGATCAAAGCAAACTAAAAATTCTTACACTATAGCACTTTTAGAAAATCTTAGGGACTTCTAGGATTGTTAAACCATTTTCACATGATCCCCTTACTTCTCTTACCTTTTCCATCTCTCTTTCATAGTGGTCTTACTAGAGGATTTACATTGAAGGAGATTAAAGCAACTTATTCTCTTTACACCCAAATAAGTCCCTTGGGCTAGATGGATTCAATGCTAGGTTCTACTTGGGACACAATTAGTTTTATGATCATCAAAATAATTAAAGAGTTCTTCAACTTAGGGAGAATGCTAACTGAAATAAACAAGATCTTCCTTCGTTTGATCTAGAAAAGCCAAATCCTTTCACTTTGAATACTATAGACCTATTGTCTATAGCAATGTTGTGTACAAGTTGATCTCTAAAATATTGGTAAGCAGGCTAAAGGTTACTTTTATAGGTATCATTAATCCAAGTCAATATGCTTACCTAAATGGCAGATGCATAAGTCACCAAGTACTCATAGTACCGGAGTTATTCAGGGGTTATAACTCATACTAAGCAAACAAAAGTTATGACTTAAAAATTGATTTTAACTAAGCTTTTGACTTATTAAAGTGTTACTTCCTTAAGGATGATCTTTTTGCCTTTAGTTATCTTGGTATGTTTGTGAAATAGACTTTAGTTTGCACAACTTTAATGTCCTACTCTATCATTATAAGAGAACGTACTGTAATATTCAAGGATTTAAACAAGGTAATCCCTTGTCACCATATCCATTTACCATATGTATGTAATTTCTCTTAATGATCACAGCCCTACACATTATAAACAAGCCAGAATTCAAGTATCACTCTGGATGTGGTAAGCTTAAAATTTCACAACTCTCCTTTGTAAATGACCTTTTAATGTTATGTGGAGCAGATCAGTCATCAATTTTAAAACTTATGGACTCCCTAGAGAAATTCAAGGATGTTTTAGGCCTTACTTTCAACCTTGGCAAAAGTTCTCTCATAATACCTTCTGGCTAAAGTATTAGCAAATTTAAGTCTTATTACCTTAAAGGGATTGAACATTGTAAATCCCCCTTCAAACACCTTGGGATCCTTGTATATGTAAAAAGATTTAGTTTAAAGGATTGTTCTCCTTTGATCAACTCTATCCAAAAAAGATCAATCCTAGTATAGTAGGTATCTATCCTAAGAAGGTAGACTCTAACTAGCCTTTGCCATTATTAGCAACTTATACAACTATTGGTGCTTATACATAGCTATTCTAAAGAGACTTATAAAGACCTTTGATATGTTGATTAGGGAGTTCATATAGAAAGGCCTTAATCATAAATCTCCTTATATCAATTGGAATAAGATTTATCAGCCTAAGTATCTACGAGGATTGGGACTCACTTCTGTTAGTAGAATAAGCAAAGTCCAACTGGCTAAAAGGATTAGGAAAATTTTTATTGAAAAAGAAAACCTTAGAGTGAAATGGATGAATAACTATTACTTGAAGAAACCAAGCATATGTTCCATTCTTCCTACACCTACTTACTCTTGGACATTCCAACAAATCTTAGGCACAAAGACTACATCAAAAAGAGCTTTAGATAATGGACAAAAGTATAACTATAAGTACAATTATTGTTTTTTTTATTAAGGCATCATAATTTATAACAATAAATAAAGTGGTGTTGCTATAAGTGTAAGGCAACAAAAAAAATTTATTACGCAAAAAAAATGAATAATGTTGTGTAAAATTTTAACTAAAACAACAAAACAGTTTCTAACTATAGTGACAATGTTGAATGGATATAATAACGGTTTGAATCATTATAAAGTAATGAATTGGATTTTTTAGGCAACATTATCTAATAACAAAAATAATAGTTTTTCCTTTCATTAGCAACAAAATACATTAATTTCCACCAAGACAACAATATATAATATTAAAAGTAACCATACATACACTAATATATGTCTAAAAAATATATTGGCAAATGTTAATGACCAAAAAGTTACATTTATACATGTTATCATATAGTCCATATAGACTTAATGAAATTCAACCTTTAGCATCTTCAAAATACAATGTTCTTCCTATAGTTAATGATTTCAAGAACAAGCACTCCAAAGGTATAGATGTCTACTTTTTCAAACAACTATCCTTTCATGGCATACTCTGGGGCTGTGTAACTTCTGACAAGAGAATAGAAGATGTACAAGGAATAGACATGTCCATGTACCTGTATATGAAGAATAAGAGAAACTTAAAATAGATAAAGATGATATGTGTAAACTCAAAAGGAGGAAATTCACATCATGCTTAACTAGGAAAAGGCTTATAAAGTTCCATCAAATGTAGTGCTGAGATAAGCTTGGTCTTCAGGGAAGAACCTAATTCTTCTTGCTAATTCATAGCAAAAGCCATCAATCTGAAGAAAAAAAAACCTAATTCAGTCAAAGAACATATTGCATCTAAGCTCGAACAGTGAATTCGGCACACTGGACATTTCAGTCATCATTGAATACGATAGTTTTGTCTCTGATTTCATAGGAGATATTGAAGAAAAACAACATCATTCTCCATCCTATATTGATCATACAAACCTAAACATCAAATTTTCAACCGATTACTCCTGTTTCAGTTTAATAAAGATAAATCATAGCTTATTTTACCTAACTTTTTAATGAAATGACTCCCAAAAATCATAGTATAATCAGATTTCTACAAAATATGTCAGTCAATAACCAAAATACAAAACCTCAAATCAAGCAATTTTGAAACCTTCTAATCACTGAGGCAAAATATTAAACATATTAACAACAATTACCGCAATGGCAGCATTCTTGTTGCGCCTCCTCATCGTAGGGTACACATCGGGACGCCCGAAGGTCATTCCGACACGTATCCCACGATAAAGGTCCACTACCAGAAAATTTCGCTAAATATCCATATGGCATCGCAGTAATTAATTCACAATAAAACAATAATCAGTAAATC
>JAOTIZ010000009.1:16158661-16177188 GCA_027123425.1 Erythroxylum panamense
AGGGAGGCTCGCCGCGGCGTGTTCATCACACGTCGCGACGTGCGAACCCAGAAAACTCGTCCGAAACCCAGAAATTCCCAGATCTGATCATTTTAATTCACCCATTTCAGTCTAAACCGTTCCCAATCAACCTAATACACTACAAATAACTCATTTCTAACCTAAAATTCATCAAATACTCAGCATTTCATCAATACCCAATTTAAATCTCTAACCCTAAATATCATCCGAAACTCAAACTTTCTAAACAATTAATAACTTGTTTTCATAATCAATCCATCAACTTAAAACATAAAGAAGTAGTCACTTACTTGATTTAAGCCTTAACCTTTAACACACTCAAGCAACACAACCCTCCAAGCTCTCCACACCCACGGCAATCACCATTTCTCCACTAATCTTCATTTCTCTCTTTAATCCAAAGCTTAAGCTAGTTGAAGATGAAGATGGAACCAACTTAAAGGAAGAAGGTGGGAGAAAACACACCAACAAGGATCCACGAAGGAGAAGAAGAAAATCAAATTTGAGGAAGAAGAAGAAAACGTCGTGGGTGGGGGAAAGACAATCAAAATTTAGGGTTTATATAAATAAAGCTTAGGGCATGTTTGGCAAGTGAACTTACCACTAGTCCGATCCGAACAACCTCAGTCCAAATTTCTAATTCTAATTACTCCCGAATTCCAATTGTTCAAACCCTAATTTCTTGAATCAAGTGCCCAGCTCTTTCTATGCCATTGGGTATCAATTCGGACCCGGAAACCAAATCAATTGCTCATTAAGTAAATTTTCCGGTCCGGACCTACTACTCCAAAAATTTCAGAAAAATTCCTATAAATCCACAAAATTAGAAAACACACAATTGTGAACTCCAATTTCATATTCCAATTTCCTAAATCACTATTTTAAATTCCAATCTCATTTCCTCTACTCAATTTAAACCTAATTTCTCCAAATTACCAATTTCTCCAAATCAAATCGGGAATTGTCATACATGAACGTACATACATATGCTCAAACAGTACTGAACAATTATCAATCGATATAAAAACTATATGCATATGCAATTACCAAATTAGACATGCATCCAAATCTTAAACCATCCAAATTACCAATATGCCCTTCATACTGGTAACGGGATGTTACAAAATAGACCCAGGGGAGAAATAAAACCACCAAGGAAATATGTTGATGTAGATTTAGCGGCATATGAATTTGCAACAACACAAGAAATAAAAGGTATTGGTGAGCCTTCCACTTCAGAAGCTGTTTCTTGTGATAATTCTACCAAATTAGTGTTTGCTATGCAAGAAGAGGTTAGGTCTCTCCATAAAAACAAAACATGGGAGTTAGTTAAACCGCCAAAGAATAAGAAAATTATTGGATGGAAATGGATCTTTAAGAGGAAGGAAGGAACTTTTGGCTTTGAAAATGTCAAATACAAGGCATGATTGGTTGCAAAAAGCTACAATCAAGTTTAAGGAATTGACTTTAATGATGTTTTCTCACCTGTTTTTAAACATAGCTCTATTTGTGTCTTACTTGCATTAGTAGCTATGCATGATTTGGAATTAGAACAGTTGGATGTTAAAACTGCATTTTTGCATGGTGAATTAAAAGAGAAAATATATGTGCAACAACTTAAAGGTTTTGAAATTGAAGGTAAGAAAGACCATGTTTATTTGTTGAAGAAGTCATTGTATGGTTTAAAACAATCTCCTAGGTAGAGGTATAAGTGGTTTGAGTCATTTATGGTAAATCATGGCTATTTTAGAAATCAATATGATAGTTGTATTTATTTCAGAAAACTTGGTGATGGCACATACATTTACCTATTGCTTTATGTTGTTGATATGCTTATTACTATTAAGAACATTTTTAAGATTAGCAGGTTGAAAGTCGAACTTAATAGTGAATTTGAGATGAAAGACCCAGGAGCAGTTAAGAAATCTCTAGGGATGGAAATTCAAAGAAATAGACTTACAGGCAAACTTTACCTTATTCAAAAGAGTTTTATTAAGAAGGTTTTATAACGTTTTGGTATGAAAAATGCTAAACCTATAAGTACTCCTCTTATTGCTCATTTTAGGTTTTTAGTTACTTTATCATCACAAACTGATGCAGAAATTAAGTCCATGACATAAGTTTCTTACTCTAATGCAGTTGGTAGTATGATGTATGCAATGGTTTGCACACGTCCTGACATTTCACATGTTAGTGTAGTAAGTAGATACATGGCTAATTTAGGAAAAGAACATTGGCATGCAGTCAAATAGATTTTGAGATATTTACATGATACTAATAACTCATGTTTGGAGTTTGGCAGAAGTAAGAATGGTGTCGTTGGTTTTGTTGACTCATATTATACAAGTGATTTGGATAAAAGGAGATCAATCACTAGTTATGTATTCATACTTGAAAGTAGTGTCATCAATGGGAAGGCTACCTTAAGTCTATAGTTATATTGTCCACTACAAAAGTAGAATACATGGTTGTTACGGAGGCAATTAAAGAAGCTATTTGGTTATGAGACTTATTTAGTGAATTGAATTCATATCAACATGTGATTATTGTTTATTGTGACAGCCAAAGAGTTATCTATCTAACCAAAAATCAAATGTTTCATGAAAGAACAAAGTATATTGATGTCAAGTACCACTTCATCCAAGATATAATTTCGTAAGGAAATATTACTGTGAAGAAATTGGTACTGTAGATAATTTCTTGTATCTTATTCTTTCCACATTTTTCTCTACTAGTTGCTCCATTACTCCATTCAACTTTCTCAAACAAAATTCTATAATCTTATACTCCACACAATAACTTCTAATGCTAAAACCTTAAATCTGGTGAGCTGGTAGCATGTATCCTTTAGTAAATATCAAGGTGGAGTTAGATTTAAAATCTTTAAATTTTAAAACTAGACAACAATTATCAAGAGTTGTTTTCCATTGTTGTTTCAGAAGGGAAGATATACTTATGATGGGAAATATACTATATCCATTGGTTTCATAAGGGAAGATATACTTATGATGGGAAATATACTATATCCATTGGTTACAGTTAACTGATAGGTGAAGTTGAAAGGTTTGTTTGGAAATGGTTAAGCATACTCCAGTGTTGTTTTAGAAGGGAAGATATACTTATGATGGGAAATATACCATATCCATTGGTTACAGGATAGGTGAAGTTGAAAGGTTTGTTTGGAAAAGGTTAAACATAATGAAATATTCTTTTGTGTTTGATGACTTTTAAATGATGTTTATTTACTAAAATTATACTTGTGTAGTTTAATACTTGTGTGGATGCAATCATGAATATGATTTTCATTTATTCTTTAAGTGTAATTGGTCCAAATGTCTTTAAAACTTATGATAATTTGGATTAATTGTATTGGATTCCCACTGAAGAAGCATAGATCCAAGTTTTCTTCTTATATTACTGAACATAAATAGAATCAAAAAGCAAGTTTTATGTGCTTATGTTATTGCTCTCATTTATAATATATGGCTTGAAAAGATTGCTAGAATTTTTAAGAGAGTGTTTCAGTAATTAGATTGCTTGAAATTTTAAAGTTGAATTGTAGATAAGAATTAAGGAACATTTGTTCAATTAGATTTATGAACAATTGCAATTTAATTTAGGAATTGTTTGATAAATTTCTTTATTTTTTTCTCAAACCACTTATAATTAGTTTCCTTTATTATTTTACAGTTAAAAAAATTTAATGATCTATTATAAAACCATTCTTGAAAGGTAGACAAAGTTTTTCATTCTATTATTTGAATAATTAAATGAGATGATGTTTTTATTTGTTTGATAATAAATATAATTGTTTAAAAAATTAATTTGACAGTGATATATAATTAAGTATTGTTAGATATATGTTCTAACCTAATTATATATACCTTAATTTAACTTCAACTCATTAGTTCCTTATAATCAAGAAATTGCTTAAAATAAGTAATTTGAAGGAAAGATTTTTTATTATAAGAGATAATTGAGTTAAAATTTGATGTTAGATATTTATTAAAATAGTTTAACTGATGTTTAATAAGAAGAATCATATTTAAAATATTTTATAATAACAAAATTATTTCAACAAGTATAAACATAATCTCTGCATGTTTTTGAGTCAGGGCCTAAATTCGACTTTCATTCGGTCCATTAATTAAAGTGCCTGGAACAAGTTGGGCCTAAAGCAATTGTTCCCTGTTGGAGCGTGTCAGGTTACATCATATCAAAGTCTAATTGCAAGCGTGGACCTCCCACTTTCCCAACCCTCGTGTTAAAGTTAGCAATCAGAGCGTGACAGACACACGTACCAATCTAAATCCAATCTACCACGTACGTGTCATCCCTGTGATCTTTGGGTGACAATGTTACTTCACAGACGGCGCCAACTAAAGGATTCTTGAGTCTGAGATAGGTGGGAATGGGAAGCCAACAAAGATGCCAAGCGACAAGCCTGTCCAAAAAATCATGGTTTTCCCAAGTCAATAACTCCTTGAGTTGAGGACTCTCCTTGTTGATGTTTTTTCTGTTTTTGTCTTCCTTAAGAATAGTGTAGACTTGTCTGGAATCGTTAAATCCCCGAGAAAACCAACGCCATGAAAACACGAGCATATACCGCATCTTAAACGAAAAGGGCACATGGAGAAGCACGAGAACAGACAAAAACGTGGGAAAGACAAGGCTCGGATAGGTTTCAATGGTGGAAATATTGGAGGGTTGGTTGTGTGGGGCGGTGCTCTAGCTGTTATGAGCGTGATCGCTGCTATTTCTATCAAGAAAAGTAGGAGAAACAAGTGTGATGGCTCCCGGAAAGGAGATGATGATGTTATCCATGGCACTCCGGCATCAACTATTCATGAGGATCAATGGTTATATGTTCTATCAGATCATTTTATGTGATATATTTTTACTGCCAAATTGAATAAATATATTTAAGACCATTTTCTTCTCAGTTGCGCAAGCTATGGATCCGATAAAATGGTTGAAGCCAAGATTGACTCTTGCGATTGCGACGTGGTCTCTCCCAAGAGTTTGATCTCGGTAAACTTGACTAACATGTTTGTTCTCTGCAAGATAAGAATTTTTGATAGTAAATCTAGGCATGTTAAATGATTTATTGCGCAATTCTGTTCAGGAACTGGGTTCCAACCCTGTGATCAATCCCCAGAATGAAAATTCTAACGTTGACTCCGCAAGCACCTTCATCGCCAACGATTCAAAAGAAGAAAACGGAGAGACCTGCAAGGATCGCATACAGGTTGAAGAATTTTCCTCCGCTAGTACAGAGAATGAGGCCAGTAACTTCTCCGGGGAGGAGTTGCCGTTGACGGAAAGTGTCAACGTGACTGAAGAAAAAGAAACTTGTGATACGGAAAGTATTACTGCAGAGGACAGTTCACCAAAGGAATCAGTTGAAATTGAACAACCTATCAATGATGTTGCTGCCGGTGATATTGATAGTACAATACCTGAACTACACGAGATAAAACCTTTGGATTATACATCATATACCAGCTCCTGGGACCACTCCGTTGAGGAACAGAGTCTCGAGCCAGCATTCAACAACGGGAATCAGAATTCCACCACTGACCCTGAACCTGAAGGGATCGCCATCAGTGACGATTCAAAAGAAGAAAATACGGAGTCATGTATTGGACTAGAAGAATTTTCCACGTCGGAGACGGCCTTGTGTGGAGCAGAAAATGGGAGAACTGTCTTTTCTGGGGAGGATTTGGTGATGGAGGAGAAAGAAAACTATGATACGGAAAAGTTAACATCAGAGGAAAACTCACCCAAAGAATCGGTTGAAGATATTAGTGATGGTGTTGGTTGTGAGGATAGCAATGAGGAAAAGGACAGCAATAGCAGTGAAGACAATATGATAGAGGATGGATCAGAAGGCTCGGAGGAAGGAATTGAGGCAATTTGGCCTGCAGAGGAAATAGAAGCATTGGCCCTGGAACTCAAGAACCATCAAAAAACAGAAGAACAGATAGTGGGAGAAGGTGATTTAGAGCATATTCAGATCGAGGACGAAAAAAGTAAGTCTGCATACGATCATGAACTTACTGAAAACTCAACCATCTTGAGTAAGGGAAGTTCGGTGGAGTTTGTGACGATGAATGATGAAATAAACCACTCAAGGAATAGGAGATTTTGGTCGTCTCTGATGCTAGGGGTATTGGTCCTACTGCTGCTTCTGTTCACTCATGGGGGTGCTTTATCACACTATCTCTTTTACCGCGAACCTTCATTGTCGAATGAGCTATAGAGAATTGAGAACGATCAATCATTTCAAGGAGAAATTTAAGTTTTGATTATGTGTTTAGACTTCAATTAGTAGTTGAAGGAACCAGAACTTGCAGACCATGTCTCGGTACTTAAAAAATGCTGTTAACAGATAATCAGGTGAAATGAGTATGTAAAAGTTCTGGTATATAACAAAAATTCTGAGGATCCTCCTTTCAAAAGTATCATTTACATGTATAATACTAGTTTTTAACTATCACTCATTTCTCTGTATATACATCCCCAAAGGCAGACCTAACGAACTGGTCGCTGCTGCTGCTTTATTTTGTCGCATTTGTCTAACAAATAGATCAACTATTTACCTATATAAAATGTAAGATACCATATGTATGCTAAATTTCAGGGGGCAAAATTGCTAACCCAAGCTTGCAAATTGCAACACCTTGGTGAACTATTCCAGATACTGGGTTCATTATGCACTTAACATCAAACAGGTTGGTGCTTTTCAACAGAGCCTGGCAAGCTGCAACCCGTAGACCATCCGAGTATACCGAGAATTAGATCCACACTTGAGCAAGCCTTAACCTAAAAGAGGGGGAAAGAACAAAGTGTCAGAAATATTACTCTCATGCACAAGAGAAAAGAAGACGAGACCGAGGAAATGGAAAAATGTTGAACAAGAAGTTGGTGATAGAGTGGTACAATGTAACGTACCAAATTCTCAAGGTTCCCTTCTATTTGAAATAAAATCACCGCTATTCCCCTTCCCCTATCAATCTCAGCCTAGTCACGAAAACAAATTACAACATCAACAAAGGAAAGCAGCCATAGTGCATTAAATCATATGATTTAAAATTTTAGGTCACTTACCACACAAGAACAAATACCGATACCTACAGCTGCCAATACCGTGGTAAGCTCAGCCATCATGCCTGAAGCCATTTTCATATGTTATCAAATAACCATTAAGGACCAGCAAAAACAATAACAAGATTAAATGTCAGAAATTGGACCATGCAAATAAAGCTTCCTCGAATGACAGAAATATTCACTATTGCTTTACCTCTTCGATCTATGCAGACCACACAAAACCATTGGACGGAGTGCCCTTCAAGACTGTGCCAAGAAGCAACCTTGCCAGCCTGCCAACTTTCCAAGCCGGGCATAACTTCCTTGTACATAGGAATCTTAGCTTGTACCATCTTGGCAACACCATTTCCCTGTAACTCCCCCGTTGTCTCCAAACTTATCTTCTGCAAATGCTTGTTATGTTTACCGTTGATCTTGGGCACCCAAGGGCTTCCATTTTTTTCGTCCAAGAAATCCTCATAACATTTCCCTTGAGAAGAACTTTCCACAACCTTCTTGAAAATTTTCTCCAACAAAGGTTTGGTCTGCGTTGCATTATCTAGTAATTCCTCCACCTCACTCTCCTCTTCAGAATCAGCAATGAAGTCACTTACTTTTTCCATGGTTATCTCAGCAGCACACAGTGCAGCTTGCTCTCTTAAGAACTGAAACAAATGATTAATTTCTTTTTCATCTAACACGAACAACCATAAAATCAAAAGAAAATAAGATCTTCACCACATTAAACTCACTTTCATAATTTTGTGTCTTGCACTACGTGTTTTAGCATGCTGCAACCACTGCTTATGCCTCTGAAAAGCTGATTTACTAGAGAGTGCCTGGGGAAATAAGACAAATATCTTGTGAATTTCTAGTGACAAAATAATAGTTATATCACATAATAGTGAACTACTAACAGGGTTCATAAGTACCAACATTGTAGGTAAGTATCTCCACAACTTCTGCATTAGCAAGTACATGAGTAGGAGAAACTAGATTACCATTCACCTGCAAATAAGGAAGAGAATTATACAGACTTGAGAATATTCTAAGCCAACTTCCCCCCACATCTCTCTCTCTTCGTTTAGGTACCCGGCAAATTATCTAAAGCACAACTTAGAAAAAATACCTTGGCAGCGACCATCTTGTTACCAATTTCATTGTGTATCATATAAGCATAATCAATTACTGTTGCACCTCGTGGAAGATTTTTTATCTGCAGGTACAATATCAATGAACATCACATTTTTTTGCTTGATAATGTTTAAAGATGATATTAGCCTTTTATAGCAAAGAAAAGAAATAAATGAAGTCATCAACCAACTGACCTCTCCCCTCGGGGTGAAAACAAATACACGGCTACCTAACAGATCTCTGGTTATGGTATCTACAAATTCTCTAGAGGTCATATTGCCAACAAACTCTTCTTGCCATTCTCTAATTGCATTGAGCCATCCAATCTGAAGAATTATCAACAAAGTCAGCAAATTTTAAAGCTATCTCTCTAGCAAGTTGCACGGTAAATATTGATATGTTATGAGGAGCCAGGTCAAAATACCCTAAGTGCAATGTTTGCATTGTTAAGAGTGACAGTCTTCCCTCTTGAATTTCGACTATTAGGCATTGCATGGCCAACTAAACCAGTAATAAACACTCTCCCACTATAATGAGCAGCTATGCCTCTCTCAGCTATCAGATCCATCTCTTCAGTTCTTATCTGTCAGATATGCATCAAAACCAAGAAAGAAGCACATGAAAGTGTATAAGGTAAGGAATAGCTTCATAGCCAATATAAATTCTATTAAAATTTTCACGCTTAAGGGTATTGAAGCAGGAACAAAATAGAAAAAGAAAAAGAAGAAAAGCAATAGATGAGTTCGGTAGTCACCAAAAAAACAAAAAGCATACCTGAACTTCCAAGCGGAACATGCTCTCATAAAGAAATGGAATTACAATTGTGTGAAGACTTTGATAGCCATTAGGCTTTGGGGTGGCAATATAGTCCTTCATCTGTTACCAGAATTGAAACAAAGAAATCGTTGAACATATCACAATCTCCCACAATAGCATTATATCCTTCCTAATAACAAATAAATATGAAAAACAACTTGGGGAGACAATACACACCGCTCGTGGGATAGGGGTCCAAATCTCATGGATTAATCCTAGAACATGATAGCATATCTGCATAGCAAATAGCAAGGAAATAAGGCTATCTTGAATCATGAACATAGGGGCAACAGCAAACACAGTTCCTCAGGAAATAAAGAGGGATTTACCTGTTGAGGACTGCACAAGGGCCCAATTCCAACACACTGCTTTGGCTTTATGATAATACGCAACTGATTTTCATATAAAAAATAAAAATGCAAAAGGCAAGCCTGTCATGCAAGCACATCTAAAACCAGGAATGCTTCTCGAGGTGGTTCATGTTTGTTCACAAGACTAACCTGTGCAATTTGGTTAACCTCGTTGATAGAACATTTTGATTTGAGCACAGCTTTGTAAATACTGTAAGCAAATAACAGAAATTCACAATTAAACTCTTTCAGTAAATTGTATGATAGGTGAAGGCATTTCCTAGCATTTAAAACATCTAAGAGGCATAGGGCAATCCGAGGTAATAATCCAAAAATTGTTGCCTAAGATGATGCCACTAACTTCTTAAGCAATACATTATGTCCATGGATTCACCTGTATGGCTCCTTGCAAACAGAGTGGACTTCAGTTTTCATTGTCACAAGGTCTAGGAACTGATCTTCCTCAATCTTCATTGTCAAAATTTTTTTAGCCTGATGGAAAGAAATTTCAACATGTCAATGAATGAAAATTAACAAATGCAAGATTCCATTAAAACCAGAAAACATAAGGTTTCCATGCCTCAACTCTAAAGAAAACAATTAAAATAATGAAGACAGTGTTGCAAGCTCTGCGTAAAGGTAGAATGAGAAAAGAGCATAATACCTCCTCAAGTTCTTTCTCATGTTCTTTGGAGAGGTCTGCCACTCTTCTATTGACCTTAGCATAATCTTCCGCATTTGTGTACATGAAGGACAAATTCTCAAGTTCAGACTGCAGAAAATAATGGTGATGGAAAAATCAGTACAAGCATAATTTATATTCCAAATTATTATGATTTTTTAGAATTATCTTTAATTTTTTTAATTGAAGTCATGTTTTAAATGTAGAATAAATTCATTACTGTCAACTCCATTAAAAATTATATTTATATTCCTAGGCCACAGAATTTTTTTTTTTTTTTTGCACCGTGATTCATGGAAAAGGTATAATTGATTTTATTTCGTACTACAAAATCCAAACTTAAAATTTAAGCAAGAAAAATGCATTAGGAAGAGTAATAAGTAGATGATTAAAAGTTACATTACCCTTAAAAAAACACCCTAAGCACTTAGCATATCAGGTGGAACACAGTGGCATCTTAAGCATTTATAAACGCGAATGAAGTTTATTAAGGAGAACGAAGTTAAGTTTCCATAAGCAATTAGGTTGCAAGTGCGTTTGACTAAACAAAGATAATCAAAGAGTTCACCAGCACTCCTGAAATATTAGAAGTTTGAACCCACCCATTCCTATTTCAACACCAATGATATCAAAACTTAAAAACTCAAACTGGGGCAAAGTATTTTTTCTCAAAGCAAATACCTTAATTTGATACATCCCCAACAATTTTGCAAGAGGAGCAAAGACATGAAGCGTCTCCGTTGCAATGCTTGACTGCATATGAAAGTTTAATACTTTGCCTAATGATAAATAATCACAAGCAACACAATTTAAGATTAACAGCATACCTGCTTATGTGGGGGCATATGCGAAAGAGTGCGCATGTTGTGCAATCTATCAGCTAACTTGACAATAATAACGCGAACCTGAAAGAGCAGCAATTTAATTACATAAATGCTTTAACCATATTTACCCAAGAAGATGTAGATATTGTCAAAGTTAAATCACCTCCTCTGTCATGGCAAGAAACATCTGGCGGAGGTCATCAGCTTTAACATCTTGTACTGAATTGGCTTCATCCTTACATTTTAATTTCCCCAGTTTTGATACCTTGGCCAAAATAACAGGTTCAAATTAGATTGTGCTTATATCGCCATGAATACTTTGCTCAATCCAGGTGTAGCATCAATATGCAAATTCTAGACAAAGTACCTTAGTCTCTCCCTCTACAATATGGCGCACAACTGGACCAAATTCTTCCTCTATTCTTTCGAACGTAACAACAGTTGTATCCTCAACAGTGTCATGCAGCAATCCAGCAGCAACTGACTCCCAATCCAATTCCTATAAGAACAGGTAGTGACACTCAGGGATAATAATATGCAGTAGATAGGGTATAATCCAGGGACTCTATGTTTAACTCACAAGTTCCCCAAGAATCCGTGCAACTTCAACAGGATGAGTGATGAATGGTTCTCCACTGCGTCTTTTTTGACCATCATGGGCCTCAAAAGCTAACTGTGAGAATAAATGAGATGTTTCAAGTACTTAATTATAATGCACTTGCAAAAACTGACACCGAAATTTCTGCTAGAGCAGAATGGTTGCCTTTAGAGCATTGTGCACCAAATCCAATTCTTTGGGTGAAAGGTACGAAATATTGGGCTTCAGGTCCTGATGCATCCACAGTAAATAATGTCATCCAAAGCTTTTGATAAACCAATCCTATTTAAGGAATAACTATGAGATCTTGGTAAGGGTACCAAGAGAGAGAACAGTGCAACTTACCTCCCACAACTTTTCAGGAGAAGTCTCTGGGATTGGGTCTGAAGAATTGGACAAAGAACAGAGTTGCCATCTTTTATCATCAACATCAAACCATTTTGATTTGAGAAGTCTCTTAGAAAATGCAGAGCTAGGATCATTGGAGAAAGAACCCCCTGCGTGAAAGGCTTCACATCTCTGGTAACAGGATAAAATTTAGATGAATCAATAAAAAACCATGAACTTGTACTTAGAAATAAAAATCAGTAATATGATGTAAACAGCTAATTATTGGAAATTAAGAAATAAAAATCAGTAATATGATGTAAACAGCTAATTATTGGAAATTAAACTAAGATATACTCTTTATCAATTCATCACAAAAAGAATTCAACAAACAAATTTATTTGTTTTAGAATTTATGTTATGCAAGGTTGTTTTACATGGAATTACAAGTACAAAAAATTCCTAAAAATAGCTGCTCTTTAGTGTTAATAAATGATTAGATATTAAAGAGATATGAATAATTAATGGAATAAAGATCACCCAGAAGTAATCACAACTTCCATACCACCAATCAAGCCCTTTTAACTTTTTCCTTCAATCTTTAATTTCTCTTTCACACAACTTTGTTTCCTCCGTTTCCACTATCCAAGAAGGCCACCTTCACAAATTTAAGAACAATATCAAATCATTCTTCCTTTCTCACCGTTTAATCTTCATAATTTAAGATATTTCCTCCCATCAGCCTAAATAAATTATATGGGTATGGCTTCAGTAATTTAATGCACTTCTTAATTAACCACAAAACAATAAATTACAAAAACAGAACACGTCTTACATGATTGAAACCGTTCCTTCTTCTATTTAGCACACACACCAAGGGTGAAGAATGAGTAGGATGAGCTGTACTAGCAAGAAGGCCAGTCAAGACTCTAGGAGCTTTCCACGCACATGATAAAGCATTACAGTCATATCTCCCGCCACCATCTCCTTGCGATAACTTACATATGCTCACGCATTCCACAGACACTACGACGTTTAACCACAAAATATTACTCGAAGTACAAAAACAATATAAGCGCAAGTCTCATAAATTGGAGTCCAGTAAAAGAAACGTTAGAATTGAGCTAATCTAAGTGCGTTATGCAAATTTCGGGATTCAAAAAATGAGATGCTCCTACTCATAACAGCATTTAGTTTTTTCTCTTTTCTTTTCTGCTACCCAAACAAAACACACAAGACATTACTCGGTCTCTGATTAACTTAGGGTTTCTAAACCAACAGCAAAACGAAATTCAATAAAAATAAAAATAATCTAGAGTAATAGAAGCCGGCTTACCGGAGAACGGATACGTAAGAGCCATGATTTCTACGAGGAAGCATAGGAGAAGAGCAATCTCATTGAATTAAACTAAAAAAAAGTCAAAACCAAGAGAAACACAACCAAAACAGACCTCAGTTAACACCAATCAACACCTTTTCAGTGGCTCAAACCAGAGACAAAGAGGAGAAAATAGAGAAACCTATATAAGAAAGAGAGGAGTGTGTTGCTCAGAGAGATTCCAACTGAATCGAATAAGTAATGAGGAAATTTTTTACGGTTTTGGAATTGTAGAGACGAATATAAAGAGGAACGGATTTTGAACGAGCGAGAGGAAGCGATAATCTAGAGAGAGGAAGCTGCCTGTTTTAGCCAAGGCCACACAAAATCATATTTAAGTAATTGCCCCATTCCTTAAAAGATATTTTCATATATTATGTAATGTTTCAAAATATCCTTATTTTAATTATTCTTTTTTCCGTTTTCATACTTTCTGTTTAACTTTCAACCATTAATTTTGTCAAGTTAAATAATAAACTTGTATAACAAATTATAGATATAAATATTAAGATAATTTTGCTCTTTTCAGAAAAAAACTCACTTATCATCAAATTATTATAAAATACATTAAAATATTTAAAATCGAAAACCAGAACACCTTGCCGCGATCTCGGCCAGGGTCCGACTAGTTAGTGCGACTACAGTAAACATGCGTTGACAAGATCGCTCTCTGTATGCACACAGTGAATGGGTGTGATTTGAGTTTATTTTATGGTTCATAACAGTGATTCAGGCTTTTTTTTGTTCTTTTTTACTAAAATTACAAACTAATTCTTTATTTAAACCTAACTAAAACATTATTTTGAGTAAACAAAACTAAATAAATTTGGTTTGATTTGATTCGAATGATTTAATAAATTTGAATATTAATATCTATTAAAAATAAAAGTTAATATTGTAAAAGTTAAACTAAAAAGGATAAAGTTTAAAAGGTTCAATTATATCGTTATAAAATCGATTGAATATTAAATAAAATTAAAATTTTTAAAATATGATTTAAAGAGAATATCATTAGTTATTAAAGAATTAAAAGTTTAATTAAAGATTATTATTAGATAAAAATTAATTGATTTATAAAAATTATTAATTTATAAAATAAATTAATCGATTCTTAAGTTATTAAAATAAATTGAACAAAAAAGTTGAAAATTTAATCATACAGTTCAAAATTTTTACGGTATTACAACATCTTTAAATTTTTAATCATTATATGTAATTAGGTAGGATCATTTTTTATAATCTTTTCTAAAATGTGTATAAAATTTTATCAAATAAGTGGATAATAATTTTAATTAAAAATATAAAATAATTAGACTGATTAGTACATATTTAAATGTTAAGTCAACTTATTTTTATGATACTTAGGCTAATTATCCATGATCTTAAATTATATTATTGCATATCAAATTAAAAGAAAAGGATCAAATTTCAGTGATGAATATTAAAGAAAGAAAATGGTAAATCCTCAGTTGTTTATATAATAAAACTAAAATACAAACCTAAATAAGGAGATATAGATACGAGCTTATGCAATCAATTTAACCTCAAATATCTGTCAAATAAATGCATATATTGCTACTACAGTACTACTTGGCAGTTGGTCTAGGTTTAGCCTAATTGAATCACCATAGGCATAGAACATGCTGATCGCTGACAAATAAATTTCCGGGACCATCCCCCAAAAAATTGGCATTCCGAAACAAGATTCAGGATCAATCTAATTTCGTTATAAATCTCAATCAGTCCATGTCTCTTTCGCTGTATTCATTCGATTGTTTGTTGTTTACTTCATTAGGTTAAATAATTTTATTTTTATAATCAATGATTAAAAATTAAATTGATTCGATGAATTTAATTATAAAAATGTTAATTAGTTCAGAAGTTTGCCTTAATTAATGATTTTTAAAGTCATGAGAAGAGTTATATTATAAGCAGTCTTTTCTTTATATTTTTACAAAGAAACTATTTCTGTGACTTAAGCCTGTTACATTATGATTACAAAAAAGTAACTTTATCAATTGTTGTAAAACTCGCACTCTAATCATTTTTATTACACAAAACTGATTAATTTATAAATTAATTTTTGTCAACTAACTTAGTTTTATAAATTATAATAAGCATATTAACTCTTATTTGACAATTTCCTTTTTTAATAAAATTTATTCGATCATATTTTAATTTCTTCAATCTTATTTAATATTTATATCATATTAATTTTTCGATGAACTAATAACGGATGTTATTTCACCTATTTATTTCTAATCCAATTTTTGAAACATCATTTTAAACCTAATTTTCTATTTTCTATATTACTGTCTTAAGTTGGAAGTTTTGGTACTTGTACCCATATTTATGTTTTAGATCATAATGCTACTGGAGTTAAGTGTGAAAATTATTTGAGTTAATTTTTTTGATAAACAGAAATTAAAGAATATAAATTTAAAGAAATAACGTGTAAATATTTTTAAGTTTAAAAATAATTATAAAAATCTAAGAATTATAACTAATTTAGTATGTCTTTAATTTTCAATTGTAATCTAATATTTATTTTAAATTGATTTTGATAGCAACCCACTTCTGCATTTTTTCAATTCTAACTACGCTAGATAATCTTTCTTGGAGCAACTTACCAGTTACTCCTTTGTAATCATAATGTCATATTTTTAAATCATGAAAATAATTTTACAAAAAATTATATAAAAAAGTGTTGTGTACATTAAGATTCTTCCTAAATCTCCGCAAAGTGGGAAAGTTAACTTTTTCTGACTTGTTTAACTTATTTTATTTTAAATAACATCATAATTCATATCCTATCTTATTATTGAGTTTATATTGAACTAATTATTCATCTTATCTCAATTAGTGCTACATACCTCTGGAAATTAATAAAATGCTCCCTACTTTCAACTTCTTATTTTTGTCTCTTTCCTTCAAATTGATATTCATATAATATTATATTATTTAGATCTTCCTAAAATATGAATTTTATAATTATTTTTATAAATAATTTTATTATAATTATAAATAATATGTTGCATATTTATTATAATAAACTACATTTTATGCAAAATAGATATATATTTATTTTAATAAATAATTTTGTTTTGTATAATCATTAAAGAAATATAATTTTATAAAAAGAGATTAAATTTACAATATTTATAATGAATCAAAATTTAAATTTAATTGAATATTTTTGAAATACTAAAATGAACTTCAATTAAATTCAACCTAACCCAATTCTATTCATGACTTATACAATTAAGTGACATTGTTATCTTGTAGTTATAAATTATCTGCCAAAATTAAGAAAGAAATACCCCTCATCAACTAAAAGTCAAATTTTGATAAATACTTGAGTCTCTTCTGGTCGTCGGAGAGTAAGGAATAGTAGCCGTTAAAGACGCATCAAACATGAGCTTCGAGTCATAATTCTCCATCGCTTTGTTACCTAACAACGCACAGGATTGTTACTTTGCTATTTGTTTTACGTTATCTCTCCAATTACGTTCACACAAACTCGCGTTCCCGCAAAAACAAGAATAAAGGAACATGAGATCTGATTTTGAAACACGACCAAACTACCATATTAACCATATATTTAATCTTAACCGAAGAAGTGTAGATCGTTGCAAGTTTTGTCAAGTTCAACGGACAAGCCGCAGGTTATGTGTCAACAATAGTATGTTTGGAATAAGTTAGGCATTCAGATATACTCAGTATCTCTTAAAGGTTTTGATTTTTTTTTTCTCCCAAGAGATGTCCACTGGGCTGAAAGCCGGTGATTAATCCCCCTTCGCGATGCTAATACATCCCTTACGGGGCTGCCGCTGGCTTAGGAGTTTGCTGCATTTCTAAAGATAGGAATTGAACCCGAAACCTCTTGGTTAAGCGATGAAAGTATATATCACCTAAGCCAACCCACTTAGTTGAATAATCAAATATAACGGCTCACTACAAGGAAAATGTTAAATCGCGACGGAAATATACCGACGGACATTATGTCGTATGTGATTTGCGACGGTACCCAGAAATCCGTCGGTGAAAGAAGAAAAGTTGCGACGGTTCAGAAATCCGTTGCCAATGGTGGAGGGAAAATTTGGCGGGGAGCTATAGCGACGGAAATATGCCGATGAATAATATTCCGTCTGTAAATAGGGACGGAATAAAAATTCGGTCGGTAAAATTTGTCGGCGGGAGAAGTTTCACCGACGGAAATAAGCCGTCGGTATATTTCGAAACGGCGTCGGAAAATTAGGTTAGGAGGTTTAATCCTGCGACGGTCTTTTTAATTATACCGACGGACTGTTCCGTCGCTAAAATTAAATTAAATCCCTGCGGACCGTCTTTCTTCTCTCCTTCCCCGACTCTCCTCCTCTCTTTCTCTCATCTCCTCCGGCGACGTTGAGCGACCTTCTCCTTCTCCGACCTTCTCCGACCTTCTCCGACGGACTTCGCCGGCGACGTGGCGAGCTTCTCCTTCCATCTTCTCCCTCAACGTGCTGCTCCCTCTCTCCTCTGGACAATCCGAAGGTAAAGGTTGGGTTTGTGGGTTGTGGTGGTTTTGATGTTGATTTGAACTGATTTAAGCATTTCATTTGTTAATTTAGGTTTGATTGGTGTTGTCTGATTGTAGTGGATGTACTGAATGGAAAGAATTTAAAGATTTGTGTGTAGATAGGGTTCAGATGGTTTTGACCTCAAGGTGTTTGATGAAATGCATTAGGAGTTGTAGAACGAAATTAATATCATTATATGAGTGTTCAATGTGAGTATTGGTTTGAACATGGATTTGTTTGGTTTGAGATTGGTTTGATTGTTATTGAGGTGAAACATGTTTGATTTTTAAAACATGTTTATTCATGTAGCGTTAGCCACAAACACAAATTTTGATTAATTTTTAGAAAACCATAATGTCAATAAGAAATACTTATTTATTAGCTTTAGCACAGTAATAAAAAACCATAATGTCATAATTTGATTAGCTTTAGCACAGTAAACATCAATTTTGTGTCATATTTATTCAATTATATTTATAAAGTTTTAATTTAAGTTAAGTTTGTAATTGTAGTAATCTATTAATTGAACAAATACGTCAATTTAGATATAACTACTCATATTTTAATAATCAAGAAGGGCTTTGGTTTAATTATTTTAGTTTTACTGTTAAAAAAGGTACTATTTTTATTTAAAAATTAAAAAAGAGGAACTTGAGGATAGAGGACGGAAGCTGATGATAGGATGCATGCATTTATTAGTTTTAAAATCTTCCCTCATTGATTACCTAATTGCAACTTATAATTTTTTT
>JAOTIZ010000009.1:16198521-16210247 GCA_027123425.1 Erythroxylum panamense
CGGCAATTCCTGAGATTGCGACATGGGCTCACTGCCTAGCCCTACAGAAGCCTCCGTACGTCCTGGGACTACCGACTCATCGGTCCTCTCCTCTCTAGTCGGAGAGTCAGGTGTAACTGATCCTTGCAGAACTCCTCGTGTCCTTCTACGAGGTGGCATCGTATTCCTTCAAAGGAAAAGGCTAAGGATTAGCTATACGATCTAAATCCCTACATGTATGCATGTTATGCATGTCATTTAATAAAATCAATCAAATGCAGCAAACAAGCATATAACACACAATTCATCCTACGATGCATTCTATACCGAGGACACACTAACCTAAAGCTCTGATACCAAACATGTTGGGCCCGAGCCCTGGAACCCTCATCCCGAGGCGGCCCTCGGGCTGCGCCCTCGACGGGCGGCCCAAACCGGCGGACCCGATCCCAACATTCGCACAAAAATCGATTCGCACATGGAATTCATACACAATATCATACACACGAATTAAACACCCCAAAACCCGGGGCTACATGCCATAATATTCCCAAAATGAAATTTGACAAATATACTCGGTCATGCATAATACAATAGATCAAAATCCAAAACATATGAAATATGCTCCAAGCACGTCGCGATGCACGCTCGCAAACAGGGTTAAAGGCTAAAAAAGGTTTTGTAAGGAAAAAATGACTTGGTGGGTCATTTAAGCTAAGGGGTTTAAAACAAAGAAGGCCTTAATCATTTTCACAAACTATGTAGTCAAACAAATTCAATCTGGTTCAGTGCAAAATCTAAAGGCAAGCTTGATTAGAGCATCACACAATATAAGAAAATAGAATGACATAAAGATGATGTCATTAAGGCTCAAATCTGCTCACAGGTTTAATTCAAGAGTTCACCTTAAGTCCACATATTACCTAATCACTCAAATGTCAAACTTTGACTAAGTGTACATGATCGATTATTGCAATTAATCAGCATGGTTCACCTTAGATTCACATAGCCCAGTTTAATTTCATACACACACTCAATCTCATCCAAACTAATATAATAAAGCTTTATGGCTTAACACACAACACAAGCATGCAAAGAACATAAAAGAGAATCAGAGAAAGGCAAAATCATATAGTCACACACATGTACTCCATATCCTTCCCCTAAACTTAGGCCAACATTGTCCTCAATTTTATACATAAGATTAAAGAAGCAAAAATAGAAAAGAAAAGAGAAAAGAATGCTTCTCTATTTGTTAAGTCCGAAAGCATGGAGTTGGTGGGTGAGAAGGTTGAAGTCCTTTATGCTCCCAATATGCCATCAAATTATGCTCCATTTGGTGCATTCGGTGTTCTAGTTGACTTATCCAATCGTCCAAATTGGCTTGGGGATCTTGGTGGCTACACAGTGCATCTGTTACAACCTGACTTCTTGTAGCTAATTCCCCCACACCTGCACCATTGCTTGTCCTCAAGCAATAAATCAAACACTTCATTCAAATAATTTTGGTCAAAAGTTAATAGTTATTCAAACACACAGAAATCCATCAATGCTTTCAATCCAATTCACTCATTTCAACTCTATCATGATAAAAAACAAGTTACTCACATGCAAGCACACAGTCAGTAAAATAGTTAATCAAGATGCATAATATCTAGCTTTTAAGACATTTTGCATTTGTTATCACATAAACAAGTCAAGGATGCTCAGTACGACACAAATACAGATGAAAAGAAATAATACAAGTGGAGATATGGCAATACTAGTTTTATAGTGAACATTTTATAGTGAACACCCTCGGCTACTTCGTTAGATCACCATTTCAAATGACAAAAAACACCACTCATAACTTCAACTGTAGAGAATGTGAGTTGAAGCCAGCGAAGTGTAGATTACTTGATACTTAACAACTCAAAACAAAAGAACAACGATGATTCTTATTTAATAACACAAGACAAAGACACTTTTGATCAACAACGCAAAAACAAAGATAGTTATCTCTTCTTCTTTTTGTTTTTTTTTCTTTTGCGATATTGCATTCTAAGCATCCCATTCCACTTTCATATGACAAGCTATACAAAATGTACTTAAATACCAAACATCATACACAAGCGTCACCAAACACATGCAAGGCACACAAAGGAAAAAGAAAATGAAAAACTTTAACAAAAAACTTTGAAGTTAGCATCATTTCATGAATCAATCAAAGTTCCTCAAATCAAAAGCATAAACATCAATTCCTGTACCACAATTAACTATTAACTAAAGATTGAAATCATTTAAGTTACTACATTCTCATCATCACCATTAAACTCACAACAATCCAAGTGTGCAAAAATTTCACGCTTGCCCCACCCCCACACTTAGAATGGGATGTCCACAAATAATAAAAGCACAAAAGAGGGATGGGAACAGAAGTATTGCCCTAGATTGAAGATGCCATATAAAGCTTTGAAATGAATGATTGCAGCTTTGAAAACACAGATAGCAGTGTTGAAGTGAAAGATTGCAGCTTCCTTTTCAAATGCCTACAAACAAAACAAATCAAAGAAAACAAGTAAAACACTCAAAGCAAACACCCAAAAGATATGCATAAAAGAGAAATATGAAAAACACACAAAAGAAAGGGATACGGATGGGGTGCCTCCCATCAAGCGCTTATTTAAGGTCATAAGCTTGACACTTGGCATATGTACATCATCCATTATCGAATAGATGCTTGAGCCTAACAGGAAGCATGCTCAAACTCTGTGAGGAGCCTGGAGCAACTTCCCTTGAAGTTGGCTCCTTCTCAGCAAGATGCTCCATGACTTCTGATGAGTGGAACTTCATCGTTTTGCCTTTATACTCTAATGTCCACTCATCTTTTCGGGCATCACCCTTCTCACACCAGGATGGTCTCTATAAGAGTATCACTAATGGATGTGGAGACTCGATATCCTACTTGCCACCTTTGGTCTTCAGCTCGCTCGCCCACAACTCTCTAAAAAATTGCACTTTTTGCAGCTCTTTTTATTCTTCTTCTTCTTTTACTTGGAAACAACTAGGAAAAGGAAACGAAATTCGGTTTGCGATAACAAGAATTGCATTGCTTACCTTAAGAGGTTGCACATCCTCCATCTTTTCTCGAACTATAACCTCTTCCTCTCCTAACTCCGTTTGCTCTTCCTTTATTGCTTTTAGGTTCTCCAAATGATCTCCACTCTCTGAAGGAATGCACAACTCCTCAGCATCACTCTTTTGTTGGCTAAGAATGCTTGTAGACACTTGGGCTTCCGTGCTCCCTACGACATCTGCTAAGTGGCTCAATTGATCTTCTAAGCTCTTCAAGCTACTCCTCATTTTCTTCTAGAATTGAAGAATGCCCGTTGCTAAACTCATTACGATCTCCTCCAAAGACATCTCATCAGCTTATGGTGGCGATGGTAAAGGTGGAGGCTCTAGCTGGAAGTAGGACTGCTCTTGATAGTAGCTCGGTGGAGAAGCTAACTTGTACTATGTATCCTGCAAAACAAGACATATACAAAAAGGGTAACCTAAAAATGAGCAAATTTCACATGTCTTATCTTGTTGGTCATCCCTCGGTACCTGCGCAACTATGGATGTGAAATTTACTACTTGATGGTCAAACTTGGAAGTAGCAACAGATGGAAACTCATCATCATAATAAGGATAATATGAAAAATCAGAATCAAAAGCATACTGATAGTGAGCCATGCTGCTAAAAGATCAAAAAATCAGAAAAGTTGTAAAACTAAAACATACAGAAGACAAGGTAACCAAGAGCAACGAAACCAAAAACAAACTTTATTAAGAAATCTCACACATGCCAGATGATAACGTGGTTCCCTTCAACTAAGAAGAAAGATTTAGCTACTTATAACAAAAGTGAAAATCAACATAGAAATAGCAAAATACAAAGTCTCCATCCCTAGTCTTTTTCCAAAAAAATACGAAAACTCATAGAAAAACTACTTCAGAAATGTAAACTCCGTACAATGCCTAATGTCAACAGTAAAAATGTCTTCTTTTATGCTTTTCAATATCCTCTCTTTCCCTCTTTTCGTTATCTTCAGCAAATATCCTCCCCTCATATTCAGGTTGCAGATCTCCTTCATTAAGGCAACAATTTGATTTTCAAGATCATGAAGATCTTAGGTGGATCAAATTTGATTTCAAAACAGATTCTGCAGATATTTTTTTCCTTGCACACGTCAACGCTTAGTCAATTATTTTTCTACCAGCTGGGAATTTGAACTGTCTTTATTTTTCTTGCATCTTTTCGATCCAATTTCATCTTTTATATGTTGAAAATCATCCGAGAACAATTAAGTAACAAGTCCATTAATTTTGAATAATAATTTTAACGCAATAAAGAGATTTATATACAAAGTTAGTACAAAAATGACAACTTAACACACATCGAAGAAAGAGAGAAAAGAAGACTAACATATAAGCCTAGTGAACTACTCCATCTATTGTCAACTGATTTTAGAATGAAACCTCACTTGAGTTTATGTGTGACCTAACTTTCCTCATCATGTAGGCCTATAGGCCTATTGCAAATTTGATAGGCTTTAAATATCAATTTTTAGATTTCATTCCTAATTATAAAATTATAGTTTCTTAATTCGATTTATATCAGTTTTGAGACTATTCAAATGAAGGAATTAAATAGGAGTTTCTTATTAGTTAAGAATTTTTCATTGGCAACCCTAACTTCATTCTAGTGACATTTAAGGCTTTCTTCATTTTATTTTCTTATAATAAAGAAAATATATAATTTAAAAGACTAAAGAGAGAAGATAGAAAGATTGAAAACCATAAAGTCAACGATAAATGTAGAAATAAAATGAAAACAAGATAGATATACACCATAAAAATATTAATTCATGAAAATTTTAAGACACAAGTTATGTAAAATAGAAAGCGAAAAAATTGTGAAATTTGTATAGAAAATCAGATAGTGTATTTTGGATTTCTTTTAATATCTTGTGCAAATTTGGAAAATCAGAAAGTTCAAAAATTTTCACCCAAGACTATTCCCCATATAGGCGCTAAGATATAATCATAGGCTCAAAATTTTCAGTTTCTTATTATAAGAATAAAGTTAAATAATACCGATTTTTAAATAATTTTAGCAAAATTAAAAATTTTATACTTAAACATTTTATAAGAAAATTAATATTTTTTGTGACAAATTAAATTTAAAATTGTTAATTTGCCCTTAATTTTTATTGATATAATATTTTTAACACATGACATAGAAAATAATTAGTGACACTCTATGTAAATAATAACGTAAAAAGTAGTTAGAAGTTAATAAAAAAATTACGTTATGCACAGAAAAAAGAAAAGAAAAGTTAGCTTGGAACATGAACCGATACGGTGAGTGGGAATGCAATGTCTGATTCTTCTAAGACGGGCACTTTCCTGGACTAAAACATCAAACATGCCATTGTAACTGACATGTTCCTGTTAGTAACTTATAACTCTATTATGTAAAAATCTATCCATTTAATAAATAAAGCCTATAAAATTTAGACAACCAAAATTACACCGAAACAGGAACACCAAACCTTGAAACAGAGGATCTTGCGTGTCTGGACTCTGAACCAGGGAGAGTTTTTTTTAATACATATAACTCAGGATTTGGGTTTGACTTGATTATTTGGGACCTTATAAGTTACCCACTCAAACTCATAAATAGATAAATCTAGGTTTGATCCTTAATAATATCAGAAGTACCTACTCTAACGAATGGACCTTCATCACCAAGAGGATTACGTTGATTATTTGGGACCTTATAAGCTACCCACTCAAACTCATAAATAGGTAAATCTAGGTTTGATCCTTGATAATATCAGAAATACCTACTCTAACGGATGGACCTTCATCACCAAGAGGATTACGTCAACGTAAATAAAAGTTGCTATTTTCAAGACTCAAACCCTAGATTGCACACAATCCTCTACTCCTTTTTACCACTAGGCTACTATGTGAGGGGCAACCAGGGAGAGTTTTTTTTTATTATATTAGGTATCCCAGCTTAGTTGGACTAATCCTAATCCGCTAAGACCCCACCCTAAGAGCCCTAGAGGGGGTAAACCTGGAAACCCCAAGATCCCTCAGGTTCCTACGTCGCCTGTATACTTCTGCGCACAAGGAGTCTTCACATACTTGATTGTTCAACTGATGATTAATCGCTGGCCTCCCCTTTGCTCAACATCAGGTTCTCATCAGCCCCCAGGTTTCCTAGTAGCTCCAACTCTCACATTATCGCTAGAAGCAAGACGTCCGTAATTGATCCAATCAAGGAGCTGTGCCCAAGGAATTAGAGGATCATCAATAAAAATAATGCTTATTTCTCCTCCTTTAGCGTAACTCGAACTCAAGACTTTCTAAAAAAGATAGCCTTAAGTGAAGAGCTTAGCGAGAGTTTTTTTGTTTACATTGCAAGTGTACAAGAGCATAGTGCAATACTGTCACCCTTCTGACAGTCTCCAACCGACGTCAGAGCTCTTTTGTTTTGTTTCTTTCTGTAGTATCTTTGCCTTGGTCCGTCACTTTCAACAGTCAACCACTCGTTCCCCTGGCTTCAACGGTAAATCGGTAATACCATAATAATAAGGAATCTAACCAATGAAAGCTAGTTAGAGGTTAGTTGGTAGTTTCAACAACAGGACATCCTGTAACGTATTTAATACTCTTCCAGTAACCACATGAACAAGGAACTAGAAAGAGGCACAGTTGTTTCGAGTTAAACACTACTCGACATATTACGAATTCCAAGATGGACAACACATACAAGAAAGGAAGCCAACGGCTATTCTAATACTACTTGAGCCGTATTGGCTTCTCTTTTACATATCCCAACACCATTCCTGCGACGACACTTGCACTCATACCATTGCCTGATAATAATAAGAATGCATGTTTGTTGACCAAATATGCTTCGGTTTGGAGCTCGAGCATAGGTCCTCCACCCAATAAACAACTGGAGGAGTCACTTAAATTTACAACATACAAACTAGAAGACAATGTGAAGAAAAATCTAATGACTTGGAGATCTAATGATAGGCAGATAGGTTTTTCTAGAGTTGGCCAAACGAGTGAGCAAGATAGGCCAGAGCTCCTACGAGTGGCGCGTTCACGTAAGTCGCAGGTTCTGACTGTTCATAATCAGATCTTTCATCTGGGAAGTGATCATGCTGATCTGGCCCCCCCACCACAGCTCCCATAAGAATGTTGGGATTTGGTGATTGAGAGTTCATGTAATTGAATCCTGATGAGCATGGAATCAATGCTGCATGGGCAGATTTGGACGGTAGAGATGAGGCCCTGTGGTGGATTCTTTGTGGGTACCTTGGACCATATCCGACCATGTACGACATTCTCAATGGGTTGTCTCCTAACAGATAGTCCACCTGTTTCTTGGCCATGGCTCGCAGCCTTTTTGGAGTGACAACGCTTCCACCGCAGTTCACAATTGCTCGAGAGGATGTCAAGTATTTTGCATAGGTTACAAGTAAGAATGAAGTGGAGGTCACATATTGCATGTTGCTGTCACTCATTTTGAACAGAAGCCCACCTAATGATCAAGCAAGAAAATGCCAAAAAGTAGCCGTTAAAACGGAGTACAAACTTGTATGGACATGGAAATGACTTGAGACAGGGAATGTGGGGACCTGGAGTGTATTGGCTTGAAGAGAAAGGAGCTCCAGGTATAAGGGAACAGATAAAATTATCTGCATGGCCTTTGTAATCATGGAGAGACTGCACTTTCTGAACAAGAAATTCCTGAACTCAAAAGGCATTGTTAGGATTACATCGACAAATGAATAAATATTTTTTTTAAAAAAAAGGAACATAAGAAAGAAACAGAAAAATCAGACCCTAGATAGAAGAATTCTAGCTCCAACGTGCTTGTTATCCCAACCAAAGGTGTTATCAGACTCTGCTGCTCCAAGGGTCTCACCATTAACTTGAATGTAGTTTAGGTAAATTGGATTTTTGGTGGCCTTTTGTAGCCAAGCTGCGCCCCACAACAATTCGTCCTGAAAAGTTTCGAGACAACTATTATAAGAAATCCAATCTTTGGCCTTTCGTTCATACTGAAAATGCTCATCAGCTGTTATGTCACCTGATATCCAGAGAAGTCGCAGTAGAATGGGCAAACAACACTTTTCAACCCATTGCTGTATGCTCCCCTGTACTTATCTGCAAATTGGAAAACCTGCACAAAGATACATTTTGAGAACCACAGCTTAATCTAAACATTATCACAGAACAGCTACAGATTGGTGACTTAATTACCCTAATAGCCCTCCTGACTAGAAGCTCAGAGTATGACGGGTCACATCTTTTAAACACCAAGGAGGCAGCTGCAAGAGCAGCAGCGGTTTCAGCGGCAACCTCAGAACCAGGAGTGTTCTTGTCTATCTTGAAAACACTCCTCGGAGTATCCATGTCTTCTGGCCTCTCCCAACACGCGTGGTCCTTGTTAGCATCACCAACCTGTAAAACAAGCCAAAATATTTTGAGTGCCTGAAACTGAAATTGAGTTTGAAGACAACGCAGTGTTAAAACAAGGGCTAACCTGAACGTATATGGTGTCTGGATGGGCAGTAGCTTTGAGTAGGTAATCGGTAGCCCAACGAACGGCATTTCTAGCATTCTGCAACTCATCTTTCATCAAACCACCGAACTCAATCACACTCCATGACAGCATTGTGGTAGTGAAGGCCATAGGGAAACCAAACTTCACATTGTCTCCCGCATCATAGTACCCTCCAACCAAATCCACCTGCATTTCATTTAAAATCTCAGGTAAGCCAAACCCGTCTCAAAATGAGTAAAACAGTGCTAAAGGGAACTAAAAAGGTTATCTTTACATGCATGGCTGAGCCATCTGAGAGACCAGAGTCTCTCCTCCAAGTCATCCTCTGATTAGAAGGTAGCTTGCCCGATCTCTGTCCTTCAAAGAAGAGGATTGATTTGGTGAGAGCGTCTCTGTAGTTGTGACTGGCAAAGCGATGGTGGTTGGGGCGATGAAATGGGTTGTTCTTGTGCTGGGCAGGAAAGCCATGGCAGAGAAGCAAACAAACGGCAAAGAAAGGGAAGAGAAACTGAAGTTTTAAAGATGAATGAGAGGAAGCCATTGTCGTCTGCCCAGAGAGTAACAAACCAAAAGCAACCCAACAACCAAACTGCCAAGCCGCAGTGCAAGCACAAAGACTACCCTTTCTCTGTATTTATAAAGGGAAAAGTTGCCTCTTTTCCTTCTACTCTGTCACAGCAATAATTAACCTCATAAGGTTTTTAGTCCTTAAACAAATAACCTTTAGGCTTAATTAATAACCCCTTGTTAAGTCTTTAAACCGGAACTCTTATACTTGTCCATATTTTGACATTTGTATTCCTATGGAATTGTCAATTCCATGCGTAACGTATTTGTAAGCTTGTGCTAACTCCAGCATAAATTATTGAATCGAGATGGATTCATGGCAGTAATTTCACTTTCATCTCAAACAAAGTGATTATGTATATAATACCAATTTGGCGATGTTGGCTAAAGAGTTTGAGACTCTTGGTTCATGTCAAAATTAGCAAATGAATGGTCACATGCTTGCTCTAGTCCCAAAGCTTGAAAACTGCAACAATGAAGAGGTCGTGAAGGGTCAGATTCCAGCTTCTGAAACGTACCAACTGCTGGTGAACGGTACCGCCGTTGTTTTTGGACAAGTATTGCTAAAAGAGTAGAACAGTTTAAATATGTCCGATTTCTTTCGAACTAAACGTGGAGTAACAGAGTAAGAGTAGACATCAATTTGAGTGTGCATAGCAGATGATAGTTTCAGTGTCAGACAAAACGGTACGAGCATGAGTATGGTGCTGAGTACTGAACCACAAAATTACTGTTGGAGAAAGTTGGAGAACACAAACATGGGGTGGATGTAGAAAGTCTTGGACTTTCGTCGAGTCAATAAAGACCCATGCAGGGTGCAGAGCCTGGGATATGGAGCTCTTGAATCAAGAAACGTGAATAAGCGGAAGGACTTTTCGGTGTTCTCATCCTTAATGCAGATGATAGCAATTTCAGCCCATGAAAACCCCCCCTTAACCCTTTAGTTTTTCTCCTGAAACTTTCCTGTCATATCTCCATATGCTGCATTTTTATAATGAAGCAAAGGTGTAGAAACATATTTATCGGAGAATGTTCTTTTATGTTGAACTTGTATATAGAAATCCATATTACATTGCTCGGTTTTCCAAAACCTCAAATTCAGGTAGATCCCTTCTACCTAACTACCAATACATGGACACATGCAGTTCTAGATATGTACATAACTTGGTTATTTTAAGCAGGTTGCTAGGTTGACAGGTGAACATCCAATTCCTACGATACTCTTCACCTTAAGAAACATCAACTACATTAATGTCTATAAAAACAACCCACCAGTCAACTTACACAGTCGGATTTCAAGTTTACACCAGCTAAAGTAAAAACCCTTTGGACTACTACTAAGCGGTCATCAATGAGTACAAAGCACGTGCTTCATAAAAGCAGGCGGTTAGCAGTTGATACACAAAAAGCAGGTAAAGATAGAAGAAAAGCAGACCTTTGTACTGTTGAACTGGGTTGGACGTGCTCATACATAATTGTGTAAGCTGCCGATGGAAGTTTGGATAAAGCACTCGTCTTTTAAAAAATTAGTAAAGGAATATCGAGAATTGGACATCTGCTCAGAACGTGATGGACCCAGATTTGACCCTATCCCTGTGGGATATTTCTTGGACTTTGTCTTAATTTTTCTCATACCATCATGTGCTCTTCTGAGATCTACCCACATGCCAAGCACCCTCTTTCATTGAATAAGGCTTTTGAAATTGAAACTGCAACAAAAAAAGCTGACACTTCAGTTTCTTATTGGTTGAGAACTGCAAGAAACACGACACGTATCAAGTGTGTGGGCTTCGCGCTGTGTTAGCTTGGAAAGGCCATTGCATAAATGTATTGCAAATCAGCAGGTGTCAATTTCATTCCTCAATCACTCTTTTTTTTTTCTTTTTCAAAGGAGAAAAACGCTATTAGATGCCTAATTGCGGGCATAAGATCTCAACCATATTCGCGAAGATATAAGAATTATAACTTAAGGTGAATACTGAAAATAAAAAATTTCGATATCAAAAGACCTAGCAATATGGACTAACCAATCTGCACATCTATTATCTTTCCTAAAAATGTGGTGAGATTTTACCTCTCACGGTCTTGCCAAGAGTTCGCAAATGGCCATCCTCAAAGAACTACCTCCCAAGCTCAAATTACTGAACCTAGATAAAATGTTGATTATCTCTAGAGCGTCCACTTCGAGCTCGATTCGTCTATAACCTAAATCTCAAATAAGAGCTAGACCGGTATGTACTCCTCAAAGTTCTGCAATTAACGACAGACAAGAACCAATATTGTATACAAAACCTCTTAACCAATGTCCGGATCCATCACACAATAAACCACCAGCTGTGGCATACTGAAAAGTAGAATTAATTGTGGTCGGGTCGGTCGTGCAGGGTCCGAACTCAGTCAAAATAACGACCTGTGGGTCGATCGGTCTAATATTCAAAGGTCAGTCTCATACCAACGTCAGGCCCACTCCCACGCTCTCCATAGCCCGTCTGCAGGTGAGAGTTTCTCATGCACACGTAAACACTTAAACCTAGCTACGGTCCCATATATAAGGTATAAT
>JAOTIZ010000009.1:16215802-16232828 GCA_027123425.1 Erythroxylum panamense
TTTCTTAATTGTATAATTATCATGTTTCACGGCACGCTCTCATGTCCGATGTTGGACTCCAGCAGCGGGGTCCAACAAAATATGTAATGCATTCTCCCCTTTAATCTATGAATCATAAATTATTAAAATTTTATCTATATTGAAAATGTATATGATATATAAATCTATATGCATCATAAGGAAAAAAAATCTCCTTTTTTTAAAAAGAATATATCATATGGATGCGGTGTATATGAAATAATTTATAAAATCAAAGAGCAATTATTATAAATCTCATATGCCAAAGATCAATATTTCTTTCTCTCTTTAGATACATACAACAATGCTCTTTTATCTTAAATGAGCATATTAAGTAAATATTCTCAAATATTTTCTATATAAAAGTGATTACCTTCTTTTATAAATATCATCACTAGTTGCATCTTTTTCTTCCTTATTTATTTTAATAATTGATCTTTTGATACCAAATTCCTTACTTAGATTATAGGAGGGATCTTGTATTTTTTTATAAAAAAATTAATTGTTGACGATATCATTAATGTTTCTTATTTGATATCCATAAAGGTGATACTAATTGTTGTTATTAATTATTTTAAATTGATCCACAAGGCAAAGAACATCAAATCACTCTAGGTGCCCATATAAAGTTTGGTCCTTGAAATTTAGTTCCTAGGCCTTTTCCAACACGTATTCTTTTAGGTGAAAATAAACACTATATCAAAAATCAATTTCTATGTATATGTACATAATTACCATAAAATGGCATCTCATATGATGAGAATTGAAAGTGTTAGTTTCATATGAGAATTATAAAATTGTCAGCAATATACAATTTTAGGTGTTCTTTAAATGTGTGAGGAGTATAAAACACCCTTTTCTATATATGCAGAATTTGGAGCTCTTCTTTTGTAATAGTGAGGCTTAATAAAAGATTTAGTATATAATATTCTCTTTTAATGAAAATATTACCTATGGTCATTTTGAGCAAATGCTAAGCTTCTCATAAGAAATAAGATTATAATAAGCTTGTTTCATACCATTTTGATGATAAAGAGGAATACACAAATGAGAATAATATTGTGTGCTCTTTTGGTGTGATCTTGCATAAAATTTATGAGCACTTTTTAAAAACATATTTTCTAGATTTAGAAAGTGAACCATATACAGACACATGAAATATCTTTTTTACCTTGATACCTAGAAGATGATGTATAAATATTGAAGTTTTTATGCTTATAATTGAATTATATATGCTCATATGATGACTTAGGCAATAGTTGATCATTATAAATGTGACCTTTGACACAAATTGTAACACCCATATACCCCCTAGAAAGTTATATGAATGTTACACAAAACATGTACAACAAATCAAAGCATGCGAAAACTTCTAATAAACAATTCAAGGAAACATACGTTAAATTACAGAGTACATAGCACAAATTCACTAAAAAATCCAAACCAAACGGAAGAATCGTTGTTACAAACTTACAAACAAGTCCACATATACATAACAGATACAAGCCCAAAAGTCAACAAAAAAATACATTATTTCTAAAACAACACTCAGATTCCATTGGCCATTGCGGTTGCCTTGTCCCAGTCTTTATAACCGTCGTTCAGAACCTACACGGGGCAAATCCACCGTGCTAAACATATAGCTTAGTGAGTAATAACTAAACTATGCATAATTTGATAATTAATCATACTGAATCAAGTTATGTCACAAGAAGATATTTAAATTTTAGAATAGTTAATAGAACTGAGTATCAAGGAAGACACAATCCCTTTAGTTCAAAACATCATTTTGTTTAAGTCAAAATCCAACACACATCATAATACACAATCAAATGACTACTAATCCATCAACAGAAGTGGGTAGCGGGACTTAAACAGAAGATACCATAGTTGGTATCAAATCACAGAAGAGATTTATGTCTCAATAGCAGAAGACACAGAAATGTCAGACACTGAAGTGTCACAGAGGCAGCTGCAGACCCTTCTAGGCATGTCTATTTATCCACAACTAGGACTCAACAGTTTTAAAACAAAACAAGGTCATTTCAGACTTTACATGTGCAAAGCAAGTAGTCAATCATATTCACATGGAAAAGCACTTCCAATGTTATAAACATGCATCAAACGCCTTGGAAAATCATTGTCCAGAATTCAGAACACAATCAGCAAAAATCAAATTCACAAGAAGAACAAAGTAAGGTAAATAACACTTCAATATCTCATTCATCAATCAGTACCTCGGACCTTCATGTCCGGAATCAGTACACATTCATCAATATCAATTACTTAGGTTACTCACAAAATTTACCGTCTAAATTACTTACAATTGCTCCCGTTTGCTTATTGCCTTGAAGTCCCGACAATATCTAGAAGTGGTCGTTCTATGCGTTCCTCTATAACATTGAACACATATACAAATCACTATTGTGCAAGATTAAGAATTCATTTATGTATACTGAATATGTATAATGCATGTTCATGTCAATTTCGGATATCTTATTGTAATTTTCATCATCAAATCGATCAGATATCAAAGCCCTCATTAATAACATTTGGTACTTATAGTTTGGACTAAAATAAAATAATGTGAAATCAATTTCATAACCTAAGTGACCACTTCAGATTTTCTACCCATATGATTTCGGGTCAATTTTGTATAATTAATATGGTAGGGTAAATGACAAAATTAGGCAACACTTCCTCCTGGTAAGCTGTTCTATAGTGTCTCAAGTTTCTAATGACTCTAAAATAATCCAATTTGATTCAGTATTCAAAGAGTTATGCACAAAATACCACAGACTATACACAATTGAACTTTTAGCTAGCACATGATCATACCCTCTATTTTCACAACTCATATCTTTCAGATCAGATATCCAAAAATTACAAACTTTATACCAAATTAAATATAAGAGAATAAGCTACAACTTTTATGAAGACACCTTAGTCTAATTCGGCTTATATCAATACATTTTAGTCAAAAAAAACTACAGGATATGATTTCTGTCCCTAGTAGTGTTACAGCCTAAGCCAAGACTCAATTTCATGCCAAATTTTGAAACTCTTAGAGACAGAATTAAAAATCAACTTCTTCAATAAAGTTGTAGAAATATGTCTCTAGCTTAAGATGAATTAATAACTAACTCATTCGGAGATCTAAAGTTAAAGTTATAATCGAAATACCAAAGCAAGTTTAGTGAAAACACTTTATTTCTTCCAGCTTTTCCATAAAACAGACTTTCAGGTCAATGTTACACGGTCATTTTGACAATGAAAATGAAGGATTTAGGCCAAATATTCTTCTACACATTTGTTCCTTTATGTCTTAAGTTTCTATTTACACCAATTTTATGTAATTTGGTTCATCATTTTGAAAATTATCCCCAAATGACTACAGACTGTTTACAAACAGTGACAGATTCCAGATACTCAACTTCAAGCCAACTTTTGACACAATTAGTGACGGAAATAAAATTCGATGCCTTCATAAAAGTTGTAGATATAAGGTTCTAGTTTAATAAAAATTTAAATTAATCCAATTTGGATACCTACATAAAAATATATGGCTAAAATACCGAAACCTGTCCAGTAGAACTACTCATCCGAACCAGTTTCCAGCATCAACCATAGAATCACAAGACCTATTTATTAATGAAACAACTTACAAAGATGATGATCCAAGCTTCAACAAAGGTCCAGAAGTTGTAGGGGGGAGGGGTAGGAGAATGAAATTTCGTTTGAAAGAAGCCAAAGTGAGGGAGTAGGCTGCTGAAATGAGCTAGAGTGCTTCAGCTATTGCTTTGCTAGGTGTCCTTAATTAATCAAGCCACATGTCTTAATGCATGTAATGCATCAAGCCATATGTCATCAATGTAGCCCATGTAATGCCATTCTTAGGTGTCTCTCTTTAAGGCTTGACACATATCACTCTTGCATGTAGCCCATTTGTCATCAATGTAAGGCTACCACTTGTTGCTTAGTAATTTGTCCAAATGTCACACATTCATTGATCCATTTGTCACTCCATAATTTGTCTCTTAATTTCTTTATTTTTCTTAATCTAAATTACCTCAAATTTTCAATAGCTTTCTAAAACATCCTAAATGTCTCCAAAAATGCAGAATTAATAATAATACACACCAATTTAATAATCCAAGACAATTAATCCATAATTCACCAAAATTTCTAAATACCCGAAATATTACCAAAATTGCCAAATCACATTTTATTCGCGTTAACAACTCAATTATACCCGAAATATCATGAATGCATGCACAAATATTGGTATGAGTCCAAAACTGTATATGCTCAAATAAGCAAACACTCAATTATGCCAAGCATACCATGCATTGAAATTCTTTAATATTCTAATCCCTAATATGGGGCGTTATAGGTATCCCTAGGTATTTCCCAAGATTGGTTGTGTGCTGGAATTCTGACAATTGGCTTAACATGTGGGATCTAGCTCTAAAGGCATTCTTAGAAAAGAAAATTCATGTTTTGGGATTACTAACCTTCTACCTCAAAACTTGACAAAACAGCTCTAATACATGGGGGATTATGTGCACTTGCGTGTCTGATGCTTCAGTAAACAATAGCAGATCATCTGCAAAAAATAGGTGAGAAAGAACAGGTCCTCCTTTGCTCAAGTGCATCAGTTGCCATTGCCCTTGCTGTATCGAAGAAGTAATAAGATGCTCCAATCTTTCTATACACAAAACGAAAAGATAAGGAGACAGTGGATCACCTTGTCGAATCCCCCTGGATGGAACAAAAGGCTTTGAGAGTGCTCCATTCCAACAAACTTGCATTGATACCGAGGATACACATTTCATGATTAAGCAAATCAAGGCTTCCTAGAATCCAATTTCCTGTAAAGTATCCTGAATGAAGTCCCAACGAAGTCTATCATATGCTTTCTCCAAGTCTACTTTAATTGCGAGGAAGCTTGTCCTCCCTTTCTTTCTCTTTATCGAATGAATAGCTTCCTGAGCTAAGATAATATTATCCATAATTAATCGATCCGGGACGAAATTACATTGATTAGGAGCCACCAAGTGATCCAAGAGGGGTTTCATTTGGTTTATTACAATCTTGGTAATGGTCTTGTATATTACTGAGCATAGACTTATCAAGCGGAATTGATTGATATGTATCGGCACCGAAACTTTTGGCAGTAACACCAGAATCGTTTGATTTATTTGGGCCTCCCATGTTTCATGCTGAAATATTTTCTGGACAAACTCCACCACCGAGTCACCCACCTGGTCCCATTTTTGTTGATAAAAGTGCGCATTAAAACCATCAAAGCCAGGTGCTTTATTTGAATGCATGTCAAATATGGCTTTTTTGACTTCCTCATGAGTGATAGCCTCCATTAGACTGTGCAAGGCGTCATTGTGTAGCCTTTGGAACACGCCTAAAAGGGGAGGCCCACGCCCATTAGCATCCTCCGTGGAAAACAAAGATGTGAAATAAACTTTCACCAAGGCCGTTATTAATTTCGGGTTTGATACAATATTTCCAACATCATCCTTCAGCCTATCCACTCTTAACTTCCTCCTCTTTGGCATAGTAAGTCGATGGTAATACTTGGTATTGCGATCGCCTTGTGACAACCACATACCACGGGATTGTTGGTGCCAAAATAATTCCTCCTCATAAAGTACTTGAATTAGCTCCCCATTAAGCATCGCTTTTAATTCCACGAGGGAGTCAAAATCTCACGTCTCCAACTGCTACTGAACGCAATCTAGTCTAGTCAAGAGTCGCCTTTTATGGTGAAAAATATTGCCAAAATTAGTTCTGTTCGAAAGACTTAATTTCCCTGCAAAAATTGATAGTGAACCACTAAAATCTGTCATATCTAGTTTCCAATCCTCCTCTACAAATAAGAAAAATTGGGCATTAGCCAATTATACAGATTGAAAACGAAAGCTTCTCCTTCTGCCAACCCCAAAAGAGTTAAGTCCAACCTTCACTAATAATGGCCTATGATTCGAACCCAAAAGTTACAGGTGGGTGACTGTTGTATCCGGGAAAACATCTAGTCAAGATGAGGAACAAAGTACTCGGTCTACTCTCGCCTGGATGGTACTCCTTTGCCAGGTAAATCGCAGTCCCATATAACCTAAATCATTCAAACAACACAGTTGAGCACACTACTTGAATTCCTTGATTACCACTGGCGTGGATGGCAAACCTCCCCTTTTATTTGAAGTGTGACTAGCAACTTTAGTCAACTCCTCCCATAGGAACCTCTGGAATTTATACTGTGAACTCGCATATATTGCTGTGAAATAGAAAACAACCCCAGCATAATCGATCTTTGTATGGACAAAATGACGGTGAGCTAATAACACAGAAACCACCAGCTCCAATTTCCACATTAACCAAATCCCCCCTGCGAAGCCCTTGACTTCATCTCGAAACAAAAACTCAAAACCGAGTTTAAGAATAATTTTTTTTGTCTTTGCATCCACTAACTTTTGGTTTAATAAGAACAACCATAAGAGGATTATGTAGCTTAATGTAATTCTTCAAAATAGGTTAGAAGTTAACACCCTTAGCTCCCTGGCAATTCCAGATAAATATTGACATTAATCACCCAAAACTAGATGGGAAGTGCCCCTGCTCTTAAACCGAAGTGATATCCTTTGAACCAAGTGAGTAACCATTAGTGTTACATTCCGGGGTTTGAGACACCACCTCATTAAAAGAGTTCTGGTTACCATTATCTTCCTGCATCCAATGCTCCTTCTCATTATTATCAGTAGGTTTAGTAGGCGGTAACATGAACTCAGTTGTGGGAGGCAAGATTTTTGTAGTAATAACTGCCCTCACGCCATTCACCAGATCTCCACAAGCCATATCCTCCGTATCCCCAATCATAAACAATTATGCCCCACAGACCACCTCCATGTGCGAGGGAATACCGAATGCAACATGGTTATCGTTTTTATTATGCAAGTGTTGCATTCGAGAGGTTGAAGGAGCATTCTTCCCTGTATGAACCTGCGGGGTGACGTTGGCAGATGCTTCCAACCCAATAAGAGTTTCAGCCTGTATGTTGTTCCTCTAACTTGATTTTGGCTCTTTATGAAAAGATCCCTGACTAGGGGAGTTCCTTCGAATAACGCCTAGTGACTTGCCTAAATCCACCCGTCCATTGGAGCACTCTAATCTTTATCAATATCAACCAGAGGATGGTTGTTGATCTCCCCCAAAGTTTCAGTAGTTGATAATGCTGAGAATCTAGATTCTCGTGTCTGGGGAAAATTGCGGTGATTACGAGAGTCCCTCTGATCCGGGGTCCTTGAGCGTTACCGACCGTTGTTGATCTCTCTGCGCTCTGACCTTTGCTGGGCATGTGATTGTATTGTGGCCCACAATGCCACATGAAAAAAAAATCTATGGAAGACTTTCACATGCGATTTTTATCTCTTCGCCGTCTAGCTCAACTCTAAAATGTAGAGGTGTACTAAGATCGACATCGACCACTACGCGCACATATTTTCCTCTTACAGAATGTGTAGTAGTATCATCAATCTTGATGGTATTGCCAATCAGATTGCCCAATGCCATGAGAATCATTGGGTGATAGCGCGAGATGGGTAAATCTAGAAAACGGACCCAGACCACCACTCTGGAGATCTTCCGCTGCAATGGGCGAAAGCTCGGATGCCAGCGCTAAACAGAGAGGGCATGATCGAGTATCACCCAAGGGCCCTGAGTTAGGGCATGTAGAAAGTTGGCCTCTTCAATAAAGTTTGTAAGATAATAATCATTCTCTAAATCAATCACTTTCATCGGTCCAGAAGGTTTCCACATCACCTTCAACTTGGAAGAAATCATCTTGTATCCAACGTGTTTACCGAGGAGCTTCACAATCACCCCTTTCTCCTATTGCTGATCTAATTTCGTTTTGAAAGTGTTTGAAAGTTTGATTTCACTTCCAAAATCCCCAGATACCACGACGATATCTCCCTCTTCTAACTGCACGGGATCTTCGTTTGGCTAGTGAAGTTCTGTTGCATCGTCGCTCACTGAGCTCCAATCACTGCTGCACTGTAACTCTGTTTTGTGAAGCAAAGGATGAGGCTTCTCCTCTCGAAATCGTTTGCAGACCTTGTTGGCTTAATAGCCGTCACGATTATGTTCGAATTCAGACTGTTTCGAAGCGTCCAATTTTCTCTCAAACACTCATATTTAATTCTCAAAATAGCGATTCAGTTTCAACTTTCTGCTTCCAAAATTCAAATCCAAATCCAAATTTTATGTGCTCGGGCCAAATGTTTTATCAACTATTCAGTCCCTTCAAAGGATTTGTATGCCTGTGACAACTATTAGTTAATTCTTAACTAACATTTTTAGTTTTTTTTTTTGGGCCAAAAACATTTTTAGTTCAGAATAAGCATTATTGAATCAACTGGACTTGACTATTTCTGATAATATCGTAACAGACCTCTAATACAATATTATGTTGGAGATTAATTAAGTAAAAGTTAATGGACTGACTGTATTAGCTAATACAATGTTAGGTGGAAGACGAATTAAACAAAGATAATAAGACTTCTAACAGATTTTATAGAAATAAACGAGGCATAAGAATCGACCGATCCAATATCCGAAAGCAGAAAACTTTGGAATATGGATTGGAGTTGTTGATAAATTATTACGAGCTTCAGCTGTCACCGTCCCACTATGAAGACCAACGGGCAACAGTGACAGTGGCATGTATGAAATTGAGGCAGGGCAACAGGAGTAAAACGGTAAGGATAATGGTTCAATTGTAATGGTCCATCCAGGCTATTCTGATAAGAGCAAGTTGCGCCGGATGCAAGTGGTAGTAGAGTTTCATCATTGCGTTTCAATTATAACCCCTCTCATCTAGTCTCATCCCCTTCAGCTTCAGCTTCAGGGCATCGAGTTTCATCATTAATGGATTACATCCCGTGATTTCCGTCGCCTGACAATAACTTTGCCATTATTTTCAGACTAGGACCAGTCCGTTTACACCCATGTGTACTTCCAGGGCCATTCCCGTGACTTTGGGGTCTGCACAACATGGATTGATTGCTCTTTCCCTGATCCAAAATTCTAAAACTCCGTCCATGGACGTCATAAGGATTGAAAGAAAATACCATTGTACCTCTTCCCCTTCGTCAGGTTCGAATCTTGAGAGGCTTTGAAGGCAAAAGGGAAAACAGGAAACTACTATCTAGCACAATATGTTGGAGATACTCTTATCTAAATATCCATTAATTGATTAAATAATTACTACTAAAACTCGTTATTCAATCAAATTGTAGAGGAAAATTTATAAGAAAAAACAGATATCAACTCAGGTTCGGAGAGTATGGAATACCAGTAGAATTCAGCCACTCCCTCCCCTGAATAAATGTCCCAACAGAGAACAGACTAGCCTCAGCTAAACTATTAATGACCCTGAAACCAGGCCACGTCACTCGAGCACTAGTATTAGAACCAGGGCCTGTATTCTTATACTCTCCATAGTAAAGGGTACTCAAAGCGAACGAGCCATTCCATTCCAACCATCCAACAGGATTTATGAGATCGCCAATATCGCACTGAATAAAAACGGTCCTGGAGTACTCCTTCCATGGTCGACCTAGATACGTGCGGAAAGAGGATTGAACCGGAATTAAGTCGGAGGCCGCTGCAACTTTAGAGTTTAGGATCGATATTCCGGTGTTCTGGTTAGGGTCATCCCTACCTTGGGCAGTGAATATATTCCTTTGGTTCTGGTTAGGTTTGCGAGCATATAAACTGCAGTTCTGGAAGACTGCAGCTGCATTACCGAAGATGAAATCGATTGTGCCGTAAATGTCGCATTCACGATAAAATTGTCGAAAGGAATGGACGTAAAGAGTGTCTTGGTAACCTACAAAGCTGCATTTGTAGAATGCCGAGAGATCAGAGCCGCTTCTTAGGGCCACGGCTTGGTGTTTACTAGGACCTGCCCCGTTCTCAAATGTTATTCCCTTGGCTATGAACCCTTTTCCTACCACAGCTGCAAGTGCTTAGGCAAATCAGATTAAAATGAAGTTGACATCAAGGAAACTCCGGAAGGACTAAATAAAACGTGCTATATGCTTTCCAATGAAATCAAAAATGGAAACAAAAGCACTTCCAGTATTATCCAAATCAACCGAACTCAAACAGGCCAAATCTGATAGCTTCCATCTATTCACTCCAAAAACAAGTCCTTGAAACACTTCCAGTAGAGAAATACTAAGGGTGGTCGATCAAAGTTGGGGGAATTCCAGCCTGATACTTAAGTTTAGAATGAACTGTAATATTCAAACCTAAGATAAAAAGCATGTGCAACTAACCTGATACTTCAGATAATAGACTCGTTTAGTAGCTTTGTACTTGATATGTTTTCTTGAAGTGATAATTTGATACCATGATGGAAGCTAAAGTATGTGTGCTTGCACTGACTAGGTTGGATTGACAGCTATATATAGTTTCAGGTAAAGACAATCCGATGAAGGTTTTGCATTGTTGTTGACGAATGGACATGTACAAGATTTCAGTGAGTACAGTCAAGAGTTATATTGTGAGGGAGTTACCTTAAATCCAATTATTAGATCGTATCTCACTAAACTTATCACAATCCAAATGTTTATGATTAAAGAGGATGTTTAAAATCTTGTGTTTCGTAACTCAATCCAAGGTCTACATCATATAAAATTACAGGTGAAAGTGTTCATTAAATAATTTTAAGAGAAAAAATATCATTCCATCTTTAATAAATTTAATAAATTAATTAAACTATTAATATTAATTAAATTAGATAATTTAAACAATAAGAACACCTCACTAATTTAAAAATATTATGAATTCACTTGGATCTATATATTAGTTTAACTAAACAAATTTTAAAATGCTACTCATAATTCTAAGTTGCATCATATTAATTACTTAAGTGAAGTGCTTAATATTTAAATTTAATAATTATTCATATGTTTTGTAGAATAGTTATTTGTCTTTAAAATTTTAATTTAATTACTATGAAATGTTAAATTTAAAATAAATTGTCCAAAATTATAAATATTAAAACTTAATTAAACCTCTTGTTAAATTTATATTGCATTTGTGCTAGACATGATCATAATTGAAAACTCCTAATAAGTATAGTAAAGCCACATGTTAGGTTGAAACTAAAGATATTATATTTATAACTATACGTTTTAAGCTAGAAGGCCGACCAAGCTATTTCTCCTCATAAATGACTCTCATGTCTCAATTAAAGATACACGATCTTCTGTCTAGTTTTATGGTATTTTATTCTATGCTATGAATCTCAGCCATTCATTTATACGGAATCCACATTTATTTATATAGGACTCACCTACATAAATAATTAACTAAAAACACAATAAAACACCATAAAATTAGAAAGAAAAAAAAAGAACTCCCAATTAAATGATATTGCTCTTCGTAGTGTCAGTCATCACGAAACCCATTTCAAACAACGTAACCTTAGTCGACGTAAACTGTTGTTAAATTAGTAAACATAAAAGACGTCCAGTTACATGGTCGGAACATCAACTCACCGACTGTTGCAGACCGGAAAGTAGTCCAACCTTCGACGACATTTCTACTTGCTTTCACTATCGTCTTCCCAATCCCGTCTCCAACAAACATTATCATTGTCTTCTTCGTCTCAACCTCCACGTTCTCAAAGTAAGATCCAGATTTTATATATATCACAAACCTGCATTTTTTTTTTGATAAATGATTATATTCATCACTAGCAAGTACTTTTGAAGTGCATTAGTTAGTAACCTGGTGGCGCTTGAGTTTGGAGCAGCTGCCACTGCTTCGCTAATGCTGGTGAAGTTCCCTGTACCATCTTTTGCCACTATTAGATTGTATTGAGTTGCATTTGCTGGATCTTTCAAAAGCTTTCGATCTTTCCATGACAACCAAGTTGGGAACTGTTGTTTCGTGTTATGGTACTCGGGGGAAGCTTCATACTTTGATGTGTTAACACCAGGGACTTTCTTGAGCATGACTAGAGAGTTGCTAATGTGACGAGAAATATTTAAAAAGCTGTTCTCGATAATGTCTCTCACGTTTCCTTTACTGTAAGCGAACCCATCTAGACAAGTGTATTGGTTGGTCATAGCAGCGCTTAGCAGAGTCTGCAAGTGCTTGTAATGCTTTAACACTGATTTTTTATGGGAGAGATCTGAGAGAGCCGATATGAGCTCAGCGATGGTGCTGTCCAACAAGTCGAGACAGTCTTTTAGAGCTACTTTCTCAAGTTGGCCTAGACTTTCAGATCCTTTGCTTCTAATGCTAGTGATGCTGGAGGACGAGGCTCTGGTTTCACGCAATGTGCGGTTTAAGGTTGCGGAGATGAACTCGGTTACGGACATAGTGTTGAGATCTGGGAGAGATCGAAGAGTAGAGACGCATAGTTCGCGATATAATGTGTCTTGGCAAGTGGAATGTGCAATTTGGAGGTGATTGTGGACGTGTAAATGTGTTGTTTCTGAGGTTATTTTGAGAGGTGAAGCTAAGGAAATGAGTGAAGCCAAGAAGAGCATTGACATTGGCAGAAAACAAATTCTAAGTTTATTTCTACTTCTAAACCAGGTAATGGGATTATACATGGTCGAAACTGGGAATTCTAAGTGCAGAGAAAAATAAGAAGAGAGAGTGAGGTATGTTTGAATTGGACTTTTGGACAAGGGTTATAATTATATAGAGCAAAATGTACTTGACGTCTTGATGGGTGGTCGCAAATGAACTTTGTTGTCTTTAGGCCTGAAGAGGCACTGGTCCTGCTGGACCGCACTGAATCAAGTAGCGTGTCTTTGATTTCTTCACTTGTAAGACAATACGGTTTAATTATATTTTGGAATTCTCAAATGGGTTGCTCTCAGATGACTATGACGTGTTCTTTCGTTTCCATGTAGACTTGACCCATTTTGCATATGGGAATCCAAGAAGAGTCTGCTCTAATCTGAGACCATAAACCCCAGTAAGCTAGCTAATAATAACGTGAATTGAGTATAGCAGAAGCCTCGGTGATATATATTATCTGGACATAATTGGCGAAATTAACTCACATCACCTAACAATTAGCATAGATCAAAATTTACGAGCACATCCTACTCGTGAATATCTTTCTGTATCTAATTTACAAATCCTGCTAATCAGCTTAACTACTATATTCTAAACGAGTTCGGATTTTTTGTCCAGTTTTATTGTGTTTTATTCTGTTCCATAAATTTCAGTCATTTATTTAAGTAGATTCTGCATGGATCCCGCATAAATAAACGCAAGACCTGCATAAATAAATGACTGAGATTTATGAGATAGAATAAGATACTATAATATTGGACAGAGGATCTTGTTCCATTCCAAACACCGCCCTGAACAATCAACTTTGGGCCGATAACCTAGCTAAGTACCAAGAATATCCTTTGGAAGCACCATTTAACCAATCAAATGATTAAATTAAGCACCATCCGATTGTTAAATTCCAATCAGGAGTGTTCTTCCAAAAATTGAGTAACACTCGCCAAGAACCGGTCAGGAGTATCTAAAGGATCGAACTCTCGTGGCCATGCACCTTGTACAAATGGCATAGGTACTTTAAAATTAAAATTATAACTATTAAGATGTGAAATTCTTTTCACGTCTCATTCTACTTTTTATGAATTTAAACGGAAGGAAATGAGCTTTACCATAAATTTAATTAGTCCATCTATAATATTTGCAATCAATTGTTAGTATTTATTTACCCATGATAATAGGTCAGATTGAATATAAATCTAGAATAATTTTGTAGGTTCAGACTTGAACTTAGTTATGATCAAACTTGGATAAATAGAATTGAGCCAAGTCTATTTGAGTTTTAAGCATGTCTAAAAATTCATGTTCGTCTATTAGTTAAATTTGAACTTTTTTCAATGTGAACTCAACTTGAACATGTTCGAATTAGCCTATTTAAAGAATAGATTTATGACTTGAAAGGAACCAAGCTGCTTTTGATTTTTTGATTTATTAAGTCGATCAATTACAATTACAGGTAAGAAAATATTTCAAGATGCTTTTATTAGGGTGATGACAAGAGTCATTACATGTGTGAAATGAAGCCAAATAGAAGGATGGTGATTATTGAGCTTGAATAGAGCTAAAATTATAGAAGACTTAGACGTGAACACGACTTCTAACACGTGTATCAACCTATGTATCTTACTGGATAATTCAGTAGTGAGACATGGTATCCAATACGGGCATCCCATAGACTATGTATATCTTTAAAAGTTAACAAATCAACAATCAAGATTCAAGTGGTGAGACAAGTGACTACACATGTGAAACCAAGTCAAATTAAAGGATGAGCATTGGTTACATTGATTAGACCTTGGATACCTTCAAGTCGAGTTCTTGCTCGACTTGAAGGTATCCAAACGTGTATGGCGTATAACCAACATCGAGATCTCATCTCACTAGAGGATAGTCTCGTTGTGGAATATAATGATATTGTCAGGCAAGAGGAGCTTTTTTGGTTTCAGAAATCTCGTGTTCAATGGTTGCAGTTGGGCGATAGAAACACAAAATTTTTTCATGCCATGACTATTTCTCGTCGTAAAAGAAATTGGATTGAGCGTCTGCGGGACTCCGAGGGGACTTGGATTACAGATGAGCCTACACTTAAAGATGAGGTACTGACCTTTTTTGAAAAGCTTTTCTGTTCTACAGAGGAAATTGTTCTACCTTTTCCCCAGATTCCAAACCACCCTCAGATTTCAGAGGAGGCGGCTAGTGCTTTATTACGGTCTATCTCAAAGGCCGAAGTCTTTGCTGCAGTTCAATCTATGAAGCCTTACAAAGCTCCAGGACCTGATGGCTTTCAACCAGTGTTCTATAAAAAGTACTGGCATATCGTTGGGGACTGTGTGTTTGCCATGGTGCGGGATGCTTTCTCAACTGGTACTTGCCCGGAGAATCTGACTGAAACCTTGGTGGCTCTGATTCCAAAGGAGGTTCAGCCTACCTTGATGTCCCAATTCCGTCCCATTAGCTTATGCAATGTCAGTTATAAGATTCTTACGAAGGTGCTTGTTCAGCATATTCGGCCTTTTTTGGATAAGGTTATCCTTCCTATACAAGGCGCTTTCATTCCAGGTAGGACTACGGCGGAGCATATTATTCTAGCTAAAGAGGTAGTCCATACTATCCGCAAGTCTAAAAAGAAGGAGGGTTATCTGGCCTTAAAGATTGATCTAGCTAAAGCTTATGATAGAGTAGACTGGAAGTTTCTTAATCAGACGCTGGTAGATTTTGGTTTTCCTGCTCCCACCATCTCCCTTATAATGTCTTGCGTGACTAATTCACGGCTTTCTATTCTGTGGAATGGAGCTCGTTTACCGGCAATTTCCCCCAAGCGTAGTTTGCGCCAGGGAGATCCGCTCTCACCTTACTTATTCATTCTCTGTATGGAGAAGCTTTCGCTGCTTATTTCTCGTCGTGTGGCGTCAAAGGAGTGGAAGCCTATTAAGGTGTCTAGTTATAGTCCCCCGCTCTCACATCTTTTGTTTGTTGATGATGTTCTTTTATTCACACATGCGTCTACTAGGGGATGTCAAGTTATGAGAGATACCATGCGTCAATTTTGTGAATGTTCGGGCATGCAAATAAATGAGCAAAAGTCGAGGACTCTCCTCTCGCCTCATGCTTCTCGACGACATAAAGATCTCTTACGACGTCGTTTTAATCTTCACTTTACAGGGGATTTGGGGACGTATCTGGGAGTCCCTCTTAGTGGGTCTAACAGGCGGAATGCGTATCACTCAGTTGTTGACAAAATAAAGTCTCGTCTACAAGGGTGGAAGGCGCAGCTGTTGAACAAAGCTGGACGACTCACGTTAATTCAATCTACACTCTCCACCATACCGTTGGATACAATGCAAACTTGTTGGTTTCCTACGAGCGTATGCGACTTTATTGATCGTACGTGTCGGCAATTCCTGTGGAAATCTAGTTCTGGGAGAGGCATTCATCTGCTAAATTGGGAATCAGTGTGTAGTCCGAAAGTTCGCGGTGGTCTGGGCCTTCGTATGGCACGTGATAATAATATCGCCATGTTGGGCAAATTGATCTGGTCTCTCTCTAAGGCAAATGATAAACTTTGGTCGACTGTGCTTCGGTGTAAGTACTTGCGGGATGCTCCTATTCTCAGCTACACTAGCCCCACATCTGCATCTCCTAGTTGGAGCGCAATACTATGAGCTCTCCCTTTCCTAAAAGATGGTTTTATTTGGAGAGTTGGTAATGGTGAAAATATCTCTGTGTGGGACGATAGATGGGTTGGGGATTACCCTCTTTGCAGACAAGTGCAATATATTGATCCTAGAGACCGTTGCCTCCTGGTGACTGACTTGATTGGCGTCAATAGTCAATGGGATTTGTCCCTGCTTCATACGGCATTGGCGGAGGATCTACGTAATAACATCTATGTTGTTCCTCTCCCTCAAGTTACACGATTCCGAGACACATTGATCTGGGGTGAGAGCTCCTCAGGAACGTACTCGGTGAGGTCTGGCTATGATTTTCTTATTCGCGTTCCTGTCCCTCCTGACTCTGATCTTATATGACCTCGCATTTGGCGTCTGCGTCTACCTCAAAAGTTCCGATTCTTTTTATGGCAAATTATTGGGCAGATTCTTCCAAAAACTGCTTTGCGTTATGACCGTGGATTGGCTTCGTCTCCCTTTTGTCTCCGTTGTGGGAAGGAATGGGAGAGTATTCTCCATGCGTTATGAGATTGCACTTTAACTACGTCGGTGTGGCTTAGTATCTACGACCCTCTAGAGGCTTCCTTCTGCAATCTGAACGTTACGGATTGGATTTCCAAGTATGTGCTTGACTCCTCACGCACTAGTGATGATATTGTTAAATTCTTGGTGGGAGCATGGCTCATATGGTGTACTAGAAACATGGCGGTTTTTCAACAACAATC
>JAOTIZ010000009.1:16264043-16285124 GCA_027123425.1 Erythroxylum panamense
AAAATATCACAATTCCACTAATCAATAATATTTCCAATATAAATAAAATTCAAATTCTCAAAAATTTCCAATAATCATAACTCAATTCAATTATACCTGAAAAATGTCAATGAATGCATGTACAATCATATGAATATACAAAAATGTGCATGTCACACTTAACTTATGCATGATGTAAACTTTCCTAATTTCTCAGTGATTTCTCATAACTCGCTATTCTAGCCTTAACATGGGCAACGAGATATTACATTTTTCTTTTCCATTTTGTAGCCACCATTGAATTCATAATTTTTTGTATGAGTGACTAATGAAAAATAAACTTCCTCTATTTTAATTTCTCTTGAATTAAATTGAATATACTTTCCTAGGATTATTTCATAAGATCGTATTAAACATAATCTTCTAGTAACATTCTAAAGTAGCAAACCTTAAATCTTAATCTTAAAGAATTAAAAAAAAGTCTTCAGGGTATATAATATAAGGCTCATTTAACCTTTAGGGTCTCGCAAAATATAAATTGAGATTTATGACTTACATTAATCCCTTGTCATGGTCATTTTTTCTCACATGTTAAGAATCATGTGCTATGTTATTAACTCCTTTTCATTTAGAATGTATTGATAGGTACAATTTATACTATGTTTTCCTTTAGTGTGTTTTTAGATTTTTATTAGATGATTATTGTATGTATAGGCTTAGAATTGTGCTATTATGAGTGTTTGTGTGGTTTAGAGCTTGATTTCATTCTTAATTTTATGATTCATGAGGTGATAATGTATTTGCTAGTGTTGGAAATCAAATAATTGAAGAACAAAGAAGATGGAAGCTAAATGAAGGGTGTCACGATCGTGCATGAGGAGCACGATTGTGTTAGGAAATTCCCAGAAGCACAATCGTTATTCCTATGTCATGATCATGACAGAGGCTTCCCAAGGGCGAGTTTTCCATCTATTTTAGTGTTTCAAGGTATTTTTGGGAAATACTAAAGTGGGAGAACCCTAGTTACACCTATATGACCCAAATACGTTATTTAAAGATGTGAAGCACACTGAAATACTTAGCAGTCAACATGAAAGAGTGGATCAAATCTAGGAGATCAAGAAGAACATCCAAGAATTTTAACTTTTCAAATCAAGTCTTTAATAGAATTTTTCTTCTTTTCCTTTTTTATATGTAATCTGAATTACAAGATTTTAAACATGTTTATGAAGCTCTAAATTTCATATTAAGATTTATTCTAGATTTATTTTGTGACTTTGATTATTGTTGGCTTTAATACATATTATGATGCTTTTGATAATTGTGCATGCTTATACTTGACAGTAAATTGAGAGTGACTTAGAAGTAATTAGATTTAGATTGTATAATGACAGTTGAAAATTTAATAGACCTAAATTATCAACTTAATAATCTTTCAAAGAGAAATCTTGTTTGAGAAATTAATTTTCCAATTGATAGCTTCAGATTTAATTGAATAAGTTAGGGAAATTTTTGTGAATCGAGAGGTTGTAAATTTGGAATTTTCTATTTCAATCAAGGTTAATGGACTAAGTCTTAAGAGAGAGTAATCAGTACCTTGGGAAACCTAGGATTAAGCACGTAATTGAATTAACAATAATTAAGGAAGTAAAATAAGGAAATAATAAGTCCTCAATATTCAATCTTGATTAAGACCCTAAATTTAAATATCAGCTCATTATTATTCAATTTATTTTCTTTGTTTTATTATTGGTTTTAATTTCTATTATTTATTTTCATTATAATCACAGTCTGAATTCCTTAGACAAAGCTAGGTTTCAAATTGTAATCCTTACATAATCCTCGTGGGAATAATAACCTTATATACGATAAGATACAATTTCTTTACTTGTGGTGTATTGAGGGTTTTATTAAAGATAAAACTTACTCAATAAGTTTTTGGTGCCATTTTTAGGGATTTAATTTAGTACTATTTGAATTCCTTTGATCTAAGAAATTGCAATTCTTGTGTTTTTGTGACTACATGAACATAAGAATTACTCACAATTCAAGTAAGATCGAAGAAACTCTCGCACTTGACATCACAAGATAAGAAAGAGAAATCTGAAGAGCGAGATGCCAAGAAAAGATTGAAAGAACAATGGAGGAAGAGTATAATCAAGGAGAACAGCAGTAAACACTTACGAATTTCATGAGAACATGGTTTAATGTTGCATGTTAAGGCATCACTTTACTGCTAGTACAAGCAACATCATTCAAGATCAAACTAGCATTGTTAAATATGTTGCAAACTAATGTGCAGTTCTATGAGTTAGCTAATGAAGATCCTAACGCGCATCTAGTAAAATTTTTAAAGATACGTGATACTTTTTGATATAATGGAATGTTGGAAGATGTTGTTACAATGAGGCTAATTTTCCTTCATAATAAGGGATAGAGTTAAAGCATGGAATCGATTCTTAAACCCAATAAACATCACAATATGGGAGTAGTTGGCATAGTTTTCCTAGAAAAGTACTTCCCTTTGACTAAGACAATGAGGTTAATAAAGGAGATTACTAATTTTCAACAAAACAATGGGGAGTCACTATATGAATTATAGGAGCGTTACAAGGATTTACAAAGGAGATGTCCTTACACAACTTATCAAAGGAATTTCTCTTGCAAACTTTCTATAACAGAGTTCATCCACCCATGAGGAGCACTATAGACGCAACTTTTAGAGGATCTCTCATGTGAAAGATAGTTGAGAAAGTAAAGGACTTACTAGAGGAGATGGCAAATAATAGTTGTCTTTGGACGACAGCTAGAAGCAGGTAGTAGTCAACTTTCTGAGATCAAAAGGGAGTCATTATTGTTGACTCAATGATAACACTATAGTCTGATATTACCAATTTAACAAGAAAACAAAACAACCCGCAAGCTTCCTCATCTGCTCCAGTTAAAGCAATTTAGTATGGATGAAAATTATGTGTATAAGTTAATCATGTTACCTTTGATCACTTTTTAATGGAAAATAACAATATGGAGCAACTAAACTACATGGATACACAATTTGGTCTAGGAGGAGGTAATAAATCCTACTCTAACACATACAATCCAAGGTAGAGGAACAACCCAAATTTTTCTTAATGTAACAATGCTAGCAATTAATTTAGAAATAAAGGTCCCCCTAGATTTTAACAAGATAAGTCCATTGCCAATGATTCAAAATTGGATAAAATTATGGATAGGATCATAAGTATGGAAGAGAAGTTTGAATAAGTAGCAGAGAATGATGCTTCTTCCATTCACAATTTGGACTTTCAAGTGAGCTAACTTGCAACCACATTGTTTAAAAAAAGTATGGGAAGTCTCCCAAGTAATACTAAAGCAAACCTAAGGGAGCAAATCAAGGTGATCATACTTAGAAATGGGAAAGAGCTAGGACAACTAGTAGATCAAAAAGTTGAAACCCAATATGTAGAGAAACAAGAAAAAGGGGAAAAGGATGAAGAAAAGAGTGAGTACCCTCCTTACAATGACCCTTCTCCATATCTACCCAAGATTCCAATCCCCCAACAATTACAAAAGAACAAATTGGATACACAATTTGCAAAGTTCATGGAGAAGTAAAAGACTTTGTAAATTAAATTATCATTTATAGAGGCATTGAAACATGTACCTAAGTACGCAAACTTCCTAATGGACATATTATCGAAGAAGCGAACTTCCTATTGGACATATTATCAAAGAAGCAAACTTCGGAAGATAAATAAACTATAACACTAATTGAAAGTTATAGCTCTATTATCACCAGTCATATGCCTTCTAAGTTAAAGGAACCAGGGAGCTTCACAATACATTTTATGGTTAGACTTGGAGTTGTAATGTGTTTATGCAATTTAGGCGCAACAGTAAATCTTATGCCTTTGTCAATCTTAAGAAAATTAGGGCTATGCAAGTGAAACCAACTTTGATGCTTGTTCAATTGGTGGATCAATCTATTAGGAGACCATTTGGTATGGTGGAAGATGTGATAGTGAAGGTGTTATTCCTGTAGACTTCATGGTGTTATATTTTTAAAAGGATGAGAACTGTCCACTAATTCTTGGATGGCCTCTTATAAACACTAGAAAAGCACTGATACATATTTATGAAGAAAAATTGCTTCTTCAGACTAGTGATGAGTATGTAGGTTTTAATATGAACAAGGTCTTAAAACATCTTAATGAAAGCAACTCTTTCATGAAAATAGACATAATAGATAGACGTATCAAAGAGTAAGAGGAGAAATGTTTTAAAGTAGTAAGTTATGAGGAATAGGTGACAAAGGATTTAAAGCTTAATGAATATATGAAAGTGTCTCTCAAGACGTTGAAGCGAAAGAGTGGATGATGGTGATTGCAAAAGTAGATGAGAAATTCACCTTCTTATGACCCAAATTATTTGATTCAATTGAAGATTTAGGGAGTTTCATCATTATCGATTTTGTTGACAGATTGTTATCAAAAAGGGCATTACTAAAATTACTTGGATTTTTTAATTTGGTTGATTATGTCCTTTTAATTATCTCACAACATGTAGCTTATTTACGAGTTACTAAACTAAAATTGGACAACACGAGTGTCAGTAAGCCACTTATAATTGATCCTGATTAAGTTTTGGAATAAAGAAAGGTTAAGGTAGGGACCTTAACTTAGCATTTAGATAGTTAGGTTTGTTTCAAATTGAAGTATTTATGGTTTTGAATTTTTGTGTTTTGAAGTAGTTTGGATTGCTAAATTTCTTGTTTTTGAAGTTATTACAAGTTAGCTAGCTCAGAGGTTACATAAAGAAAAAGCAAAGAAACGGGACGAGGGTGACAATTTTTGGGCACAATCGTGCATGACTTAATAAGGTTCTATTAAGCACGATCATAACCAAGAGCATGAACCAAGAGCATGAGTTATGATTGTGACTCCAATTCGTGATCATGCCTCACAGGCAAACCTAGGCAACATATGAATTTTCACTTTCAATCTCCATTCTACCCCTCCTTCTTTAAACCCAACACCTTATATTCACCTTTTCTCTTCTTCTTCATCCATGATCTCTCTCTAAAACTTTGCAACCTCTCACAAACTGTCTCACTTCTCTCTCTTTTTTTAGGGTCTTCACTTGTTTCTTGTTTTTTCACCTAGATTCACATTTCTCCTACTCATATCTAGTAATTTCCATATAAATCTCACATCTTTATAGTGGTTTTTACAACATTTTGGGGAAATTTTCCATCTTCACTTTTTTAGGTGTTTTTGGTATATTTTTATCTGTTCTTAGTTTATTTTGTAGGTATACACTTATTAATAGTGCCAAGAATCAAACAAACTACTAAATGCTCACAAGTGTCAGGGAGAGGTGTATGTGATAGAGTTGTAGACTTTGTAGCTACTTTTTCAATTTATTTGGAAGACGAAGGTATTGGATTCCAAACTCTTCATTGTAGGATTGTTAGTAAACCTCGATACTTTGATTTAGATATTTTAGAAAGTCTAAGGTTAAAAGATAAAGTTAAAACTTTAGGTAATAAAATTCAATAGGATAAATTTATTAATTTTGATTATATTTTTATAAGGAATTATGATGTTATGGAAGAAATTGGTGGATTTCCTAGGTTGAGCATAATTGAAAAACATGATAATTTTTATGCGAAGAGGTATTGGAAACAAATAACTAGGTTGGATAACTTTGTGGTTAGAAATGTCCATAATAATGTCATTCTTAGTCTTGAACATCTATTTCTTCATAAGTTTATATGACATACTATGTCTAGTAAATCGAAAAGTAGAAAATTTTTTGTAAAAGAATTATTCATTCTGTGGTGCATGGATAATAATGTCAAGTTTTGTACAGCCACCTATATTTTTCATACTATAGCTACTGCTCTTAACAAGAAAACTAGTCATCTTAGCATATAATATATTGTACTGTGCTTGTTGTTTATTATGGTGTAGATGTTGAGGCCTAACTATTGTTTTTCTTGAGTTTCTAAATCACACTCACTTAAGGCTAGTTAAGATCTTGAGGTCCAACATATGGAATTTCGAGATACTAGTTCTAAAACTGATGTGAAATATAGGACAAGACAAGTTAGTTCAAGCTTAGCACCTACACCGCAGCAAACTGAGGTCTCAATGAGTGAAGACATAGAAAATGATGGAGAGGAATGTTAGGAGAAGGTCTTTAATTTGGCCTCTGAAAATAACAAATTTTTTAAGGAGATGGCGCAAGAATAACAAAGACGATGACATGATATGAAGAAGATTTTTAAGTACTTCATTGCTCAAGGTGTTCAAATTCACTCACTTACACTGTCACCGCCTCGATCTCCATAAGTGATTTCGTGCTCTAAACTTTTCTTTTTTATTCCTTTTTATTTTTATGTGCATTTTTTTGTTTCTCATATTAACAATAATGTGTTGTCTAAGTGTGGGGAAGCTTATGCATTAGCATGCCATATGTGCGCAAATTTTGCATATCATATTGTGTTAGTTTTAAATTAGGTTTACACCATGTAAACATTTTGTTACATATATCTACGTTGTGTGAATGTATCAATGGCAAGAATTTGATGGAATTAGCTTAGCTTTAAACATGGACATTTAATTTTTAAAGGCATATTACCTTAGAAATTTTATGTTTTACGTATCTTTAGATGAATATGTATGTTAATTAGGATATGACACCTATTTTGTTCACTTTAGGAAATTTGTTATATACATTTATAATTAGAAGTCAGTTGAATTGTTTAGCATTACTAGTAACCTGTCATGCAGAGAATTAATTTAAAAGAAATGAGGTGGCCAAAGATATTAAAGAAAAGAAAAGAAAAATTGTGTGAAATAAATAGCTATTCCACTGTCCCTTTTTGAAAAAATTGGGTTAAGAATAGAGTCAATAGCCAGTTAAGAATGTGATATAGCTAAGCAACTAGCGACATTCAGGACCAAAATGTTTGTCTTTATATCAAAAGGTTACAATGACATTCCAACTAAGCAAAATAATAAAAAAAATTATGGTCTAGTTGAGTAATCAAGGGATATTCACGATAAAATGTTTGCCTTCGTGTCAAAAGACTAGGTTAATGTTAAATAAAAAATGATGTTTCAATAAATAACACCTAATGATCTTTGAAAATAGGAAAAATTTTCATAAAGAGATGTTAGTGATAATTGAATGTTTAATTGATTACCAATTATAAATGTATGTTTATAAGTTCCATAGGTGTATGTATGAATAGGGTATTAGTTTTTTTTTATATGTATATTCAATTAAAATAACTTAAACATAAAAAGAATAGGTTAGTGTGTTGGTACATTTTAAATGATTGATGTTTGTGGTTAAATTAATTCCATAAATGTCATTTTACCACTATCTTCTTTACCTTTTTCTCTGCTAGTTTGTAGCCACCATTAAAATTATAATTTTTATACAAGTTAGCAATGAAAATAAACTTTGTTTATTTTTAATTCTCTTCAATTAAATTGATTCTACCTTCCTAAACTATCTCTTAAGATTATATTAAAAATAATATTCTAGTAACATTCTAAAGTAGCAAACCTTAAATCTTAATATTAAAGAAATAGACAAAAAGTCTTAAGGGTATAATATATGGCTCATTTAACCTTTAAGGTCTCACACAATATAAATTGAGATCTGTGAATTACATTAAGCACTTTTCATGGTCTTTTTTTTCTCACATGGTAAGAGTCATGTGCTATGTTATTAACACTTTTTCATTTAGAGCATATTGATAGTTATAGTTCATACTACATTTTCCTAAGTGTTTTAGTATGTTTTTAAGTGTTTATTAGATAATTATTATATGTATAGGCTTAGAATTATGATATTATGAGTGTTTGTTTATATTCTAAATGTTGGTATGGTTTATAGTATGATTTCAATCTTAATTTTATGTTTCAAAAGGTGTTTGATATGTTTATTAGTATTGGAAATCAGATTATTGTAGAAAAACGAAGATGGAAGTTACATGAAGGGTGTTACGATCATGCATAAGGAGCATGATTGTATGGCCTCTATCATGATTGTGCTCATAGAGCAAGATTGCAACAGAGAGGAAATTCCTAAAAGCATGATTGTGACAGAGACTTCCCAAACACAAGTTTTTTCATCTATTTTAGGGTTTAAGGGTATTTTTGGAACCGATCAAAGTGGAAAACCCTAGTTACACTCCCAAGACCCTAATACACTATTTAAAGACATGAAACACACCAAAAAAACTCAACAGCCAACATAAAAGAGTAAATCAAATGTGGGAGATCAAGAAGAATATCCAGGAAATCTAACTTTCCAAATCAAGTCTTTAATAGAGTTTTTCTTCTTTTCCTTTAGTTATTTCATTATTTTTTATGTGTAATCTAAATTCCAAAATGATAAACATGTTTGTAAAGTTATAAATTTCATATTAGGATTTATTCTGGATTTATTTTATGACTTTGATTATTGTTGATTTTAATACATATTATGTGTTTATGATAAATGTGTTTGCTTATACTTGACAAGACAATTAAGAGAGTAAGTCAAAAACTAATTAGAGTTAGATTATACAACGATAGATAACAATTTAATAGACCTGCAATTATCAAGTTAATAATCATTCGAAAAGAGATGTTTTTTGAAAAATTAATTATCTAATTGATAACTTCAAATCTAACAGAATAAGTTAGGGAAAGTTTTGTGAATCGAGAGGTTGCAAATATTTAATTTTCTAATTCAATTAGGGTTAATTGATTAGGTCTTGGCAAAGAGACTAATCAACACCTTAAGGAAATCTAGGATCAAACACATAATTGAATCAACAATAGTTAAGGAAACAAGATAGGGAAAGAATAAGTCCTACGTATTCAATGTTGATAAAAACCCTAAATTTAATTAATAGCTCATCATTATTTAATTTATTTGCTTTGTTTTATTATTGGTTTTATTTTCTGCTATTTACTTTCATTCTAATCACATTCTAAATACATTAGATAAAGTTGGGTTCAAACTATAATCCTTGCACGCATAATCCTCGTGGGAACAATAACCTTATATACTATAAGATACAATTCGTATACTTGCAGTGTATTGCGGGTTTTATTATATATAAAACTTGCTCAACACGTATGTATTTTATTAATGTAACACTGTACAAATTTTGGTATAAACGCCCTTAATGTTTAACCTGATTTAAATTAGTTACTTTATAATTCATCTTTCTAAAATCTTATATGGAAACTTAAGTTAGATATGGTGATCATATGATAACTCCATATCAATTATCCTCATGAAAAATATATCTTTCATATAATTGTACTTGGTATTTATATGTTTAGTTTTACAATGAAATTTATGGTCTTTACTATAAGTGACTATTATTTAACTGTCACAGTTGATTATTACTGGGTTTGTCTCACTTTAGATGACTGCAAAATTAACCAAGAATCATCTAAATACATATGAATTCTTGTACTACTATTGAAAATGCTATAAATTTAGCTTCCATTACAAATAAGGCAACATATGATTGTTATTTAATTTTTCATGATATAACGTCATTATTAAGTAAGAAAACAAATCTAGAGGTGGATTTTCTTTCATTTAAATCTCCTCTTTAATTTGAAGTTGTAAATGTATACCTTTATATATGTCGGTCATTACCTTGCCTTTATTTTCTCTTTAACATTTTCTAATGTGTTTATCCTAGATTTGACTAATATATGCTCACCATTCCAACAACAAAATAATATCTTTCCTTGTACACATTATGACATATATGCAACTTCCAACTGCACTAGAAGAGGGAACTTTCTTCATTTTGTTCCCTTTATTATAGTTCTAGGGGGAAAAACTTCTTGTTGAGACCTTTACTTTTAATAATAGGATTTTCAATTAGTTTGTAATCTGGAATAATGGATCATTCTAAAATATTTTGAATAAGGTTGTATACGAAAGTGACAATAATCTCTTTGAATGATCTCTTAACATCTTAACTCCAAGAATATATACATCTTTTATACTCCTATTATTACCTTTATTAATTTAGCGCTTTCTCAATATCTTTGCAAGAGTGTGAGAGTTAAACACTAATAGGGTAGTGAGGTGTTCGAGAACAAGTTAGTTGGTCAACGATCATATGGGGATAGGCTAAGTCTTACTTAAACGAACTTCAGTGAGATTGTCATGCAAAGGAGTAGGCGGAACTTATGGTATAAGTTTGGTGTCTAAAAAGACCTTTGTAACAACTTGCATGGTGTAGAAAATAAAGGAAGCAATGGTGGCAGAAGCGAATCTCCCCTTCCTAACGATAGAAGTAAAGGAGAGGATGATTCCAACACATATATAGCATTATTCCTTAGCAAAACACCATCATTTAAGACACTATCAGAGAAAGAGAAGTCAATGGAGAAGAAGACAACGCCAGTATTTTCCCAAGCCAATCACTACTTCATGCGTAGGGCGATGATTTATTTTCCAAATGTCTCTTCAATTGTGGATTTTCCGTTACTGATGCTATTTTCATGTATTTTCTTGATCTTGGATACAGGTTGAAGATGATAATTGTAGGAATTATATGTAACACATAGATATATACAAAATCTTTCAATTCAAATCATATGCAACATTAATCAAACCACTCATTTGGATTTGATTGTATTCGATCGGTTAAAGGACTCTTACAAGAAACCTTTATTTTTAATTACATAAAAAAATCATATTCATGTTTTTAAATTTGTTGATGTTTTTAAGTGAACTTTATCTCATATTTATATAAAATGTTAAAATGTTATTTTTTAAAAAAATGAATAAAATATTTCATTAACTATAGCAAAGCTACTACATGGTTACAAAAGTATAAGGATTGTTTAAGTTTCAGCTAAGTAAGACTAGCTAACATAGATGTAAGATCTAATATAAGTGTTTGAGATATAACACTTAATTACAAGAACTAATTTATAAATCTAAACTTCAAATGTTCCATCACTCTTTCATGTGAGGGGTAGCAAAGGATCAACATTTCTGGCTAAGATTGTAACTCTAATCCAGTTCAATATTTTATCAGGTAAGTGATATTATCTACCTCAGTTTGCTTGTATACTTTTCTATTTCTCTCTTACCATATCATGTATATGGTGGTGATAAAAGCAACTTTGAAAAGGATAGCATTCGCTTTTACAGGTTCGGAGTAAGTGATAAACCACCTCAAGGTATGCTCCCATTCATGACTATGGTTAACTACATCCACCATGTATTAAATCTTGCTCCATATGGTTTTGGTATATTTATAAGCAAAGAATAAGTGATTTCTATTCCCATCTGCATTGTGACGTAGAACATAACAGGTGTCAATCGATCTAAACCATCTGCATTTAGTCCTAAGCCTGTTTTTGATTACTAACCAAATGATGATGGAAGCTTTAGGGTTCATAGAGTTTTTCCAAACTAGATTATACCAAGGAACCTCCATTGTGTTATTCATGAAAATTCTATGCCAAGACTCATTTGTTAATTGTCCTTGCAAATTTGGAGTCTAGCATATTATATCTACCATTCGCACATCCCCCAGTTGAGGAAACTGCTCATTCAGAGTAGAGAATCCCTTAAAATTGTCATTCTAACCACTGTCTTGGATTAGAGCCAACACTCTCGCTTCTATAGACAATTTATTTCTCGAGTGTATGAATATGGATTACGTATGAGAGGATTAATATCAATCCAATTTTTAAACCAAATCTAGGTATTTCCACCTCCATTGATTCTATGTTTGATGTAGGGGTATAGCAAGTGCCTCATCTTTAATAATTGGTTAAAAAACCAAGAATATTGGTTGGAATTAGTAATTTGCCAAAAGTTGAGGTTTTTGAAATAAAATTCATAGACCCATTTTGTCCAAAGGCTTCCTTATCTAAAAATAGTCTTGATGGTCTCTTGCTCAGTAATGCTTTTTGCTTTGATGGGGTGGAAATAATGCTCAACCCTCCTTGTTTCTTAGGGAGTGTGATTTCATTCCATTTTACTTTTGCATTTTTCCTGTTTCAAACTTTCTAGACCATAGAAAAGCTTTCAGCAATCTGTCAATGTCTTTAATAATCTTCCTCAGTAGTGTCGTATATGCTAACTAGTGGATATGCTTACTACTTAACACTGAAATAATCAGCATCCTACCAGCATAGGAGAGGTGTCAGTTTTTCCATGAGTACACTTTGGATTAAATTTTTTCCAGAATTGGATTGCAGTCTGAGTACTTCAACTTTGATGAAGAGATAGGCATCCCTAGATATTTTAGAAAAGGACGTTGGTTGCACATTCCATTTAATATGCAAAGTTTAATAGAATTCCTCACATTTGTTGAAATATACAAGCTGATTTTCTCTATATTGATACTTAGGCTAGACCACTTTGAGAATAACTTCAAGGATTGCATTAAGACATTAGTAGAGAAATGGTTTACAACACTAAATAATATAAGGTCGTCAGCGGAATTGAGGTGAGTCAAATTAACTTTAGAGCATTTCAAGTAAAATTTAAGGTTTTCATTGGAAGCAGTAAGTGATTTGATAAGTCAGGACAATCCTTTTATGACTATCGTGAAGAGATAAGTTGATAGGGGGTCCCCTTATCTTATGCCCCTGCAGGTTTGAGTGGTTTGGAAGGGATTCCATTTACCATTATACTTAGTGAAGACGTCTAAATACATTCCATGATCTAATTCACAAATATAACAGGAAAGTACTAGACTTCCAAACATATCCTTATGAAGTTCTAGTTTAATGTGTCATAGGCTTTAAAAAATCGATTTTCAACATGCAGCTCCTGATTCTCTTTCCAAATGAGTAATCTTTCAATAATTCTTGTAGGAGTTAAAAATATTATCTCCAATATTTCTGTCAGGAATGAATGTGTACCTTGAGTAACATTAACAATTTCCATGAGCACCATTTTCATTCTATCAGCCAACAATTTTGCAACCACTTTATAAATTATGTTGCAAAAAGAAATATGTCTAAACTCCCCTAAGTTCAGAGGATGTTTTTCTTAGGAATCAGAAAAAATACAGGTGTTGTTGTGATAAGTGTAAATTGCATCGTGTTTTAAGACATAGTTTGATATGTGTTTAGTCATTAATTCAATCATTTAGTATATGTTTAGGCTAAAATTGTGTTAATTTGTGATTTATTTATGTTTTAAGTGTTTTAAGGGTTAGTACAAGCTTTTGAGCTTAAATATTATGTTTTTGAGGCACCTTGATGTGTTTACTAGTATTTCAAGGTCAACATCAAAGAACAAAGGAGTTTTGGAGACATTTGGGTTGAAACAAGGACCCACGATCATGATTTATCAGTGAAGAAGGAAGAGGAAGATGAAGCTAACTCGATGTGCTTCCCAGATCAAGAGGTTTTCTGATGTCACTACCCTCCATCATCTATTCCAAGTTGTATGTCCTTTTTGTTTCAATTTTATTGATGTATATAATTGAGATGGATAGTATGATGGTAGGATTTGTAATATTGATGATGTTCTAAACTCTCCTTTGGGATTTTATTTTGATTTAATGATAATTTAGTTGATTGTGTTATTTGGATTAATGTCGTGATTTAATTACATCATTGCATAATTTGGTAATAAACTAAGAGGGTGAACCAAATGAAAAATGGTTAAATCGGACTAATGAAAGTTAGGCGATTTAATAGAAATTGTAATAAATCATATTGGTAATTATGAGGAGAGAGATCTCGTATGATGTTCCAATAGTTTAGTAGAGTGCTTCAGATCTAATTAGGTTTTAGATAATTTGTGAATTGAGAGATTGCAAATTCTATAATTTGATTAGGGTTTATAATTTAGGTTTTAATGGTTATAACTCGAGAGAGAGTAATAAACCCCATGACAGCTTAGAATCGACACTCCATTGACACATAATCGACTAGGTTAGTATTAATGATAAGTAAAATCCCCTTTCTCATAAATTGGTAAATTCCTTAGGTTGATTTCTATTATGATTGCATATTGCTCAATTGTTAATTCCTTTGTGTTTAATTTTGGATTTAAGTGGTTGAATGCAATTCTTGTGATTACTTTCCATGCATTGTTTATTTTGAGTTTTATATATTGTTGGTCTTAGATTTTAGGATTAGATTAGTCCCCCTCCTCGTGGGATTGACAACTCTTTACTACAATTGCGACCTATGCGCTTGCGATATTTAAGGGCTTATAAATTTAAAACTCGAATGACATGATCATGTTGATTTCTTAAAGCATTTTGTTGTTAGCAAAAAACTCCACAACTTCTTTTTAAAAAAGTTGACCACTAATATTGGACCCTAAAATTTTTTCAATTATTTATTCATGTTATTAATTATTTATTTATTAAATTGTTTTTTTATTTTTTGAAATGGGTCCATTAATTTAGTGAGCATAAGTAGTAATTAGCAATTAGAATAGAAAAGGTAGAATTAAACTAATGTTGAGTTGTGATTCGGAGGTTTCGCCATGGCGAACTTGTAAAAAAAATCAAATTAGTGTTTTGTGATTTGGAAGTTTTGCCGCGGTGAACCTCTGCATAAGGGTAATTTTGGAAGGGAAAACAAGAAGAGGGGCAAAATAGGAAAACCAATAGAAAAAAATAGTCTTGAATAAAGAAGAAGAGAGTGAGAGTCGTAAGAAGCTAAAGGAAGAGAAGAAGAAAAACGTGAGAGAAGAGAAGAAGAAGAGAAAATCGTGAGAGAGGAAGGAAGAAAAAGAAAAAGAAGAGAAATCAAGCTTGTTATAGGTAAGTTTCATCTCCTTCTTGCTTGATAGAAAAACAAAAGGGGATTTGAGAGAGAATGAGTTTGTGTAGAAAGAAAAGAGGAACCCTAGTTAGGTATTGTGGATTCCTAAACTGGGTTTTGGTCTTACTAACCTAGATGAACCATGGGAAGATTAAGTTAGAGCTTAATTTCTCAATTTAAGATTATTGAAGTTTTATAAATTTTTATGGAATATTGTTCTGAATGAGAACTTAGTTTGTTTTAGGAAACTAAGGAAATTCAATCAAAGAGTAAGAGGAAAGGCAAGCTTGACTTGGGTTTTTTTTTTGCAAGCCAATTGAGGTGGGTATTATATTTATAGTTATTGTGTGATTGGGCAAATTCTTGCCTCTGTGTGTGTATGCGCAAATTTCTTGATTTTTGAATTATTATGAAGAATTGATAATGCATGATGATTTGTGAGTATGTTATACCTTGAAAGAGGTTATACCATTTTGTAAAAATGAAAAGAAGAAAAAGCATGAAAGTATGAGCATATGATAAAATGAATTGAGCATGAAAATTTGCTTTTGTTCGAGCAAGAGTAGAACCATTTCGTTCATTACGTGTATGTTGACAAGGGCTTCTCCTAACTGCCCACTTATGGCATACGAGCTCCGAAAATGGACTCATTTCATTCATGGTGTAAACTTCGGTTTCTTCATTTTATTTCCATAAAACCCTCAAGCCATTTTTTGTACATTGCATTTGATTTGTGAACATGATGAATAATTGAGTGTTATGCATGGATGGTTGGATATGTGATATGTTCTATGTGATAAAATGTTTAACTTTGAGTTTTGGAACTAAAATTGAGAATGATTAAATTGCGATATATATATGTATATATGTTCGATTGTATGACTCATTATCGATAGCTATAAATATATTAGCCACTGAGCTGTGTAGCTGAACCCATATTTTTCCACTCCTCGGGTGCAGAACAAGACAATTGTTAATCCTTGCAAGGCATCGGAAGCTCCAAGATAGTTAGAGACTTTTATAACTAAGTTAGTAACTTTGTATTTTGGTTAGCTTTATAGGCATATCAAGTAATGAGCATCCTTATGTATTTTGTTTAAGTTAGTGATATGTATAATGATATGTAAGTGAAGCTTTTATGAACTCTCTTTGGATTTATTAATGAAATGAAGAAGTTTCTTTGTTGATGTTGGAAATAGAAGTGTATGAATGAATTGGATTGTGTGGGTATAAGGGCAGAATTCTGTTTTGAATGTATGTGTGTTTAGAATATTGGTATTGGTTGTTTAATGTATTTTAGAATTGTGTGTTTGATGTTGGGTTTTTGGGTTTCGGAATTGAAGGTTTTGCTGCAGAAAACCTCTCCAGAAGGGTGCTTTTATGTTGAAATTTTGTGATTTCATCAGGGCAAGGCCTGACTTTCGCCGTAGTAAAGGCCCCGGCAAACTTTTTTCGAGAGGTGCATTCGAATAATCTTGTAGTTTCGTCGTGGCACATTTGACCCGAAGGATGCAGTCACTCACCCTAGAGAGTTCGCCGCAGCGAACTCCTCCCAAAGGTTCCTTGGAAATATTTTCACAATGTTTTTCGCGGAAAACATTTAGTACGCCCCGGTGAACCCACCATTGCACACGCTGCTATTCCAATTAAATTTTGAATTCTTTTGACCCTCCTCTTGCGTGACCCATACCTGACGGCTACAAGTGGTCATCTCGGGATTAGTTACGAGACCCAGACCCAACATATGTGGTATCAAAGAAATAGATGGACTCCGAAAATAGGGCCCAACAAGTAATATCCTGTGTATTTTGAAAAAACTAGGAAGAGAAACTATCTAGGCCTGAAGCTTTTGAATGGTGCATATTGAAAACTATCTTCCTTGTTTCTTATACATTGAAAGGAAAGGTTAGAGTTTCTTTGCTTTCCTACATTATATAACCTACTAGTATCCTCTTAACGTTGTTTAAAGGCTGCTTAAACAAATCAGGTCCCATTAATTGGGAATAGAAAGATAGAGCCATCTCAAGAAACACTGCCTATTTAAATTGTGAGTTTCCATTATTATCCTGCAAACTCACAATTGTATTGAAATTTCTTCGAACCATAACTATTGAATGAAAGAATCTAGTATTTGAATCTCCATCCCTAAGCCAATTCAGTCTAGTTTTTTATTTTATAATGGAATTGTGCAACTCCAAGCCTTGCCGATACTCTTTAAGCAAGTTCAATTCATTCATCCTTAAGTTTGTGTCATGAGGAGAGTTATAACAATCAACTTAAGCTTGTTTTACTTTAAACTTGAGCGACGACATTCTATGATTTGCTACAAGTAAAGCTTTTAACAATAATTTTAACTCTCTTCAGTTTCTACATCAATTAGTATGCTCTATACCCCTTCACCTCCTGCTTCCAACAGTCATTTATGATATCCAGAAATCCGTCAAATGGATTGACACTATTAAAAATTTAAAAAGAGCTTTAACATGTCTAATTTCAGCAATGTATTAAATGAACATATAGGAATGGTCAAAAATCATATTTTCCCCAAAGTGAACAAAGGAGTGAGGGAATTTGTTGATCCATTTAGGATTCACAAGGCAACTATCCAACTTTTTCCAAATTAGCATAGAGCCCTGCTAGTTATTAGACCATGTAAATAGTCTACTTGTTGAGCATAAATCTAGCAAATCCACACCACTAAGTAGATTAGTTAGCTCTTTAGTATCAACTAGATTGAACTTCTTCCTACCTTCTACCCCTATAAACTTGAGAATGCAATTGAAGTCCCCAGCCACTAGCCAAGGATTAACGAGTTTTGGATTTTGCTCAAGCTTGTCCACAGATTGCTTCTCTGAAAAGCAAAATTAGCAACATAAATCAGAGTTAAATCAAACTTAGGAGACTGAGTCAAATGCAAATGTTGATCACTCTCCTCCTCTATTTGAACTTCCATCAGGTCTGAATTATAAAAGCAGATGATTTTCCCATTAAAATGGGGGCTATGGGTTGGAAATAATCCTTTATTGACCACCCAAAAAAATCTAGTTTTAAACAAAATGAGGTCTCTTACAGTCTCCAGCAAACCTACTAGAACAGATTGCTTCTCCCTGATTAACTCCCTTACCAAAGACCTTTTCAGGTGGTTATTGAGCCCCCTGTTGTGTCATACTAGGAAAGAAATTCAAGGGACAAAGCCCCGTTGTTTTTACTCTTCCCTTTTTTTCCTAGCAGACCTTCTCCTTATGGTTTTAGTTTAGATATTCATCCTGATAAACATTCATCTCCCACTCACATGTGAAGAATTTAGTCAATAAAATTTTTATATTTTTTTAAACTTGTCTAATAACTTGTACAACCAGCATACTACAAGAGCTTATAATCATAGATCATATGACTTCTCTATAACCAAATCTCACCACCATAACCTGTAAGACAGTCGGTGATGGAGGGGTGTGACAACCCAGTGGAATCATAAGCTAGTTTTCACTTTTCACTGCAACCTCTCATCATTAGTCATTGTGCATCCACACAAGAAGTAGCAAAGGGGATGGTAGTCAGGCCACAAGAAAATAATATGGGGAAGAAAAAGCAACCACAAGCCATGAGCAACCAGGTTTTAGGTGTATTGCTCAATGCTATTGATTTAATGTTTATGACCGTCGGGGTTGAATTTTTTTATCTCACCACTACGTCAAGCCTAAACCTAAACTCACATATGCAAGTGTTCTAGGCTATGATCTCATTGCGCAATCTAGTCGAAAATAGAGATCATTAGAGAAGATTGGTATTGTATGGTTTTCTTTTTCAAAATCATAAGTGATTTTGTAATGTTGATATTTTTTCCAAAAATGTTGGTTTCATAAATGTTGAAGTGTTTATGGATGTTTGATTGTTTAGATTTTGAATATCTATATGAAGGTGCCAAATAGATAAATAGTGTCTCGGGGTTGTCCAATAATATGTTTCTTAAATTGTAGGTTTTTGTTTCTAGTGATGATTCCTAATGTGTTTTTTCCTTTTTGTTTGTTGTTTTTATTGAATTAGAAGTCAAAAATGGCGATATAACCATGATGTGCAAATTGAACATCAATCTCTATCATAACATTTATCTAAAGCCGATTTTGGTCAAAAGAGTAACTCTTTTTAACCATTATTAACCCATTTATTGTAAAAGCTTATCATAATTATTACTACATAATAAACAACATAAATCTTTTTAAAGATTTCAAAGATATTAATAATAATATAACAAAATATGATAAAGAATGACTGAAAATCATAATTAAAATGTATATTGACAATCTACACAACCCATATCATAAAGTCATTAAAGTTAGTTATTGACTTAATTTGAATTCAACTGGACACAATTTTAATTTTACCAAGACAAGGTTCATGGTTAAGGTACATATGAAACATGCTCATTATAAGAATTATACTCATTGTTTTAATAAACTGAACTGGAAGTTAAACTAGTAAGATAAGAGGTTTAATATTTAAAATATTCAACTAATAATAGATTGTCATAAAACCAGCTAAAGATAAAATAAAATTAGAAATTTTGCAATATGATTAAAAATGTCCTTACTTATCGACAAATTTGAAATTTAATTAAAAAATATATTTAATTGATTTATTTTAGTTTATAAGAATTTATTAATTTATAAAAATTGACCAATTAATTAATAAATTGATTTGTTTTAAAAATTGAACCGAAAAGTTAGACGATTTAAGGTTTTTACGGTTAAACAACCAAACCGATTGAATTTTTTAATCATTGATTACATCTAATCATATATAATCCATACCATAAATCATAAATGCATTAAAAATTATCATAATTTGAATTCAACTAAAAACAATTTCAATTAAGATACATATGAAATATGCTTTGATACTATTGTAGAAATTATATCTAACACTTAGATATGTACAAAATCTTTCAATTCAAATTTTTTGCATTATGAATCAAACTAATTTGATTGTATTCTACACTCATAATGAAACTAATTTGAGGCAATGGTGTGCCTAATCTGCTCATTTAGGACTACAAAAGCATAATAATGTTTTCTACCTTAAGTACTAATAATGTACTATATTTATTTATCTAGGACTCGGTGGGCTTATTAAGTATATAATACTAAGGACGAACAGGATAGATGAACACAAAATTCCATCCCACTACCCCTTTGATCCAATGGCTCCCTTAACTTCTATCTTATCGTCGCGTCACGCCTGTGACTTATTGCTCACAGGTGTGACTTCTTATTTTTTATTTCTCGCTCTTCACTTACTTATTAAGTATATAATACTAAGGACAAACGGGAAGGACAAAAACGAAATTCCATCTCGTCGTTCCTCTAATCCAACGGCTCCCTTAACTTCTATCTCATTGTCGTGTTATGCCTGTGACTTATTGCTCAGAGGCATGACTTCTTATTTTTTATTTCTCGCTCTTCACTTACTTACCATCTACTAAGTACAACCGTCCGTTTTATCCAACGATTCCAATTTTTATGTCGTGATTAATAATAATAATAATGGAGAAGTGTCGCGGCTTATGTCACACCTGTGACATATATATTTTTTATTGAATAGAATTAAAATATAATTAATGAATTAATTAAAACAAATGATTGGTTAATTAAAAATAATTAATTGATTAATTAAAAAATATTGGCAACACATTTACAGTGATTAATTAATTAATTAATTATACTAAAAATATTTTTGTTCTCAATTTTAATTAAATATAATTATAATCAATTAATTAATTAAAATATAATTAACTCTTATATTTTTGTCATTTTAATTAAATATAATTTATATATAATTAATTGACAACTTAAAATATAATTATTAGATTGATTAATTAAAAAACAATTAATTGATTTATTAATTACATTAAAATATAATGTTATTAGTTATTGTTAGGTTAATTAAGTCTCGGAGTCACAGGCCTGACCTAAGTGTCACGCATGTGACAAAAGGTATACCTTTTTTATTTCTTAATTAAATATACTAAAAATATTTTTGTTGTCATTTTTTATTAAAATATAATTAATGCATTTTTTGTCATTTTTAATTAAATATAATTTATATATAATTAATTGACTAATTAAAATATAATTAATAGATTTATTAATTAAAATATAATTAATTGATTAACCTGAGATAATCTAAAAACGGTTGGTCTAAGTAGTCCCCACCATGATCAGATCGTAATGTCTTGATATTTTTCCCAAGTTGGTTCTCTACTTCATTTCTGAATTGTTTGAACTTTTCAAATGCTTCAGATTTGTATCTCATCAGA
>JAOTIZ010000009.1:16285224-16295972 GCA_027123425.1 Erythroxylum panamense
TCTTAACCACTTATCCACTTCCCTTTATTAAAACTCACTTAAGTATGATTTATACTTAAGTTTATGACTTAATAAAATCACTGTAATCACAAGTCATAACCCCTTACTCACTTTTAGATTTTTCCCATAAAAACATCATTTCGGGTCAACTTTTCATGTTCTTTTTGACCCTGATACTGAAGTTATTTTGTAACATTTTCTTCTAGAAACATGTTCCCTTATGGATTATGTCTCCATTGACACCAAAATCATTCAATTTGGTTCAGTGATTTGAAAGATATTATTTAAACATTTTCAGACTACTCTTGTCCAAAACAATATACTAAGCATAACTTCCATCCAGAAATTGAACATCTTAAAGGTTGAATCAGAATTTGACCTCTTCATATAATTTGTAAACCTACGCCTCTAGTTTACTCCAAATTAAAAATAATCTCAGTTGAAGCCCTACAGATCCAGATATATTTAAAATTCCAAAGCATGTTCAGTAAAATAACACCAGTTCATACTATTCCAACAGATTCCTTCACTTTCCTTCATTCGAAATTTTTTTCTAATTAATTTGGAATGCTGCCAATTTTTGTGGAGAGATAGCACAATGTGTGAGCAATCAATTGCCTTAAGGATCACTTCATTTAGAGGTCGAATAACAAAGATTAGGCTGAAGGAATCAAGTAAGATTCTATCCTCCATCATATTGAACCTATTCGGGACAAATGGCATAAATTCCTCTAGAGATATCAGATCAAGGTCATTCTTAGAGGGTTTGAAATTCAATATCTAGAACTTTCATGAAGACATTGAAGTGAGATTTTGTCATATAAAGGAGAATTGGACCAGACGATACATTGTGAACAGTGACTAGAAGAAGGTTATGAATAATACATAGAAGATATCTTGAAATTAGCATAGATTTCTCTAGAGATATTGGATTAAGTAGTTCTTTAGATGGTTCCAAAGGGGACTTCAAGATCTACAACCTCCATAAAAACCTTGAAGACAAATTCTATCATCTATAGGGTCAAAAGTAGGACCAGACGATAGGATCAAATGAACAGTGCACCAGACGATATGACGTCATCACCAGACAATATGACGTCATCAAATGATATGGCCTCACCAGACGACACATCATCACCAGACGAAGCATCCTCACTAGACAATCCATCCTCACCATCCTCACCAGATGATACGTCATCGCCAGACTATACATCCTATACTCCTGAGCATCTTCAATTATAAGGACCATAACTTTTGACTCCGATATTTAAAAATTGCAAACTTTATATCAATGGAAAGCTAAAAGAAAGACCTACAACTTACATGAAGATAATTTTGCCAAAATCCATCTAGATCAGTACAATTTATTCATTGAAGTTTTAGATCAAATTTAACTCCCTTAACTATTCACTCCCAGTAACTTCTCAGATGAATTCTATTCATTAAAATCCAACACTTCAATTTTTTTATTTCTAGTCTTTCTACTCCATTTCATTCAAATCATTCACTACCACAATTCTCAACTTATCCCATTACAATTCAATATACCTGAAATGTCAATGAGTGCATGTACAATTATTTTCATGAATGCAAAAATTCAAATTCAAAAGCATGGATGCTAACATTATGCATGACAATGAAATACAATTTTTTTCTAACTCTCACATTGCTATTTTCTCCATGTGCAATTAACAATGTGTGTGCAATGTGTGTATTACATAATGTTGATGTGCAGGATAAAACGTTCGCATCCAGACGTTTCCAAATCATGAAAGCTAATGCTAATCTAAAGTGTACTGTGAGTCGGCTTAGATGGTCTTGCTTTAAATAATTATCTTGTTTAAATTCTATATTGAATTATTTTGTGAATGTGATTGTGTTGATTCCGGACTTTGAAAGTCCGAGATGTTTGATGCATGAATAATATTGGAAGTATTCATTGAATGTGAATTGGACTGACTATGTGTTTTCTCAACTTGATTTGTTGAATGTAGGACCAAGTTTCGAAGAAAAATGTGAATGTTCATATGAATGAAATAAGTGATTTTCAACTTAAATATTGAATGTCAGAATAGGATTCGATGACATGTGTAAAGTAAAATAAAGTGACTGATTGATCTTAAGTGATAGGTGCATTTCATTACATGAATGCATGAAACAAAAAAGCTATTATGACTGGAGTAGCCACAAAAAACTTAAAGCTTAGAAAATGAAAAAGAGCTTAAAGCTTAGAATGTGATAAGAGCCTCTGGCTCAGTTGTGAATGTACCCGGTATCTACTAAGGGATATGAGACATTATCTGATACAGCTCGGTATCCACAAGGGATATGAACTAGTAAAAAGGCACTCGGCCATAACAAAGTAATAAATAAAATGAGTCTCATATGCATTGCATTTATAATTGATATATATGTTTCAAATGATCAAAATGATCTGTGACTGCTCTGAATGTGATATATGAAGTAAGTGTTATGTGATGCTACATGATCAATGAAGTGAAGTGAATTATATGAAAATATAATGTGATGTTTTATATAATTTGAGTGAACCATCGATGATTGTTAACTCACTGAGTTCACAAAACTCACCAAAATTGCAATGTAGCTCTTCAGGTTCAGAGGAGATATCTAGTTAGGCTATTTAGAGTATAGCCACTGAAATCAGATATGGGTTAAGGGTCTGGATCAATTTGTACCTGCATATGTCTTCAGTGATTTTAGTTTTTGAATTATATTTCTACAAATATTGTGCAATGTATATATGTAAATTATAAAGTGTAATAACAATTGTGGCAAGTGATGTTTATATCTAAAATAGGCCCAAGTGACTAGTGAAATTCTAATGAGTTGTATAATGATTGTAAAATTTGTGATTGAAAAATATTTTTGGATAAAATGGATGAAATTAATTATTGATTTTTCACGTATGCTTACATTGTTTTGAAAAATTGAAGTAATGAGTATGATTGTTTGACTGTTCTAACATGCCACCCTCGTAGAGTATGTTCTCAAATATCATCTCTCTGTTTGAGGATATGCACTATAACAGTGGGGTGCTACAAAAAGGGCAATAATTATGAATGATGATAGGGATATTGAGACTGAAGGTGAAAGTGATGAGAAGTCTAGGTCATCATTAGAAGATTGTGATGATGATAGGGATATTGAGACTGAAGGTGAAAGTGATGAGAAGTCTATGTCATCATTAGAAGATTGTGATGATGATGGCGTCAAGTATTTGATAGAAGGGAGGCCAAAAATAATAGGCTTGCTCTAAATGCACAAGTCAAAAAAATGATGTTACTAAGTAAAAAAGAAAATATTTTCTTACAAGATGTCACATCAATAATGAGGTAGCATAATTGTTGATGTAGGTAGTTGCATGAATGTTTCTAACACTACTTTAGTTGTAAAGTTGAACTTGCCTACTATAAAATATCCTCTACTATATAAGTTGTAACGGATAAATAAATATGGCGAGGTGAGGGTTAACAAACAAAATGTTGGCTTCATTCTCAATTGGAAAACATTTTGAAAAAGTATTGTGTAATGTCATGCCCGTAAATACTAATCATATTCTCTTACAGATATCTTAGGAGTTTGTTAGAATGTCCATTAAAGATGAATTTATAAATTAGCATTCTTTTGTTATGAATATTGAGTCTTACCTGTTAGTAGGATATATGAATGCTCCACAAAACAATACAAACAAATCAAAGTATATGAAAACTTCCAATAAATAATTTAGGCAAACATACATTAAATTAAATAGCACTTAACACAAACTCGCTGTAAATTCCAAACCAAACTAAAGTATTGTTGTTAAAAACTTACAAACAAATTCACATATATATATATACAAGCCAAAAGTTAAACCAAAATTTTACATTATTTTCAAAACAACACTTAGACTCCATTGGCCATTACGGTTGTCTTCTCTCAGTCTTTATAAACGTCGTTCAGAACCTACACGGGGTAAATCCACCGTGCTAAACATATAGCTTAGTGAGTAATAACTAAACTATGCATAATTTGAAAATTAATCATACGGAGTCAAGTTATAGCACAAGCAGATATTTAAATTTCAGAACTGTTACATAGTTAACAGAACTGAGTATCAAAGAAGGCACAATCCCTTCAGTTCAAAACATCATTTTGTTTATTTCAAAATCTAATATATATCAAAATACACAATCAAATGACTACTAATCCGTCAACAGAATTGAGTAACGGGACTTATACAAAAGATATCATAATTGGTATCATATTACAGAAGAGACTTACGTCTCAATAACAGAAGACACTGAAGTGTCATAGAAGCAGTTGTAGACTCTTCTAAGCATGCCTATTTACCCACAACTAGGACTCAACAGTTTTAAAACAAAACAAAGTCATTTCAGACATTTCATGTGCAAAGCAAGTAGTCAATCACATTTACATACAAGTAGCACTTTTAATAATATAAACATGCATCACACGCCTCAGACAATCATTGTCCAGAATTCAAAACCCATTCAACATAAATCAATTTCAACAAATAGAACAAAGAAAGGTGTGATTGTCTACGATTACTCACAATCGCTCCCTTTCGCTTATTGCCTTGAAATTCTGACAATATTTGGAAGTGATCGTTCTACTTGCCCTTCTATATACAATCAAACATAAGTTCATATTACCATATTTTTCTTGTAACTAAATTAGCATTAGTATGAATGTATCATATAACATGCATGACAAATTCTCAGATATATTTTCTTACTAAACTAATGTAAACATCAATTGTACTTCAAAAGTTACAAAATTCATACATTCAATTACTATTCCAGCTTTTGCTGGAAGCACTTCATTTGGGTCAATTTTGAACAATCAATAAGATCAAGAAAATGATGTATTTCTATAACACTTTCTTCTAAATAATTGTTCCTCTGTGCCTTAAGTATCTATTTATACTAAGATCATTCAATTTGGTTCATTATTCTATGAGTTGTGTTCAAAATACCACAGACTGTGTACAATTGAAATTTTGGCTAGAGTATGATCATACATTCAAGTTGTACAACCCATATCTCTCAATTAAAATATCCAAAAATTACAAATTTATACCAAAATATTTAAGAGAATAAGCTACAACTTTGGTGAAGACACCTCAGTCTAATTTGGCCTACATCAATATAGTTTATTCAATAACCACAGGACATGATTTCTATCTCTAGTAGTGCTACAGCCTAAGCCAAGACTCAATTTCATGCCAATTTTGAAAATCTTAGAGACAGAATTGAAATTCGACTCCTTCAAGAAAGTTGTAAACATATGTATCTAGTTTAATCTGAATCAAGAATAAATCCATTTAGAAATCTAAAAAGTAAGTTATAATTAAAATACTGAAGCATGTTCATGAAAATTCTCCAATTCATAACATTCCAACACATACCCTCATTTTGAGTCAATCAATCTTTTTCTAATCAATTTAGATGGCTCTAAATTTTTATGTAGAGAAAGAACAATGTCTTAGGAGTCTATTGGTTCAAGTTCCAAGTCATTTGGAGATCTTCAGGTCAAGTAATGGCCAAAATACCAATGTCTATATAGTGAAACTTATTCAGTGAAACTACTACAATTAACTCACATCTTACACCTTCAACACCTCCCTTCACCAAAATTCATGTATTCCACTTCAATTGAACCTTATTAATACCTCAATTACACATCAATTTTCTTTCCAGAACTAATTACAAAGTCATTCAATAAACAGCTCACAATCCTTATCTTCCATACATTAAAACTAAAACAACATATGCCAAACCAGAATTATTTTTTCAGCACCTAATGTTCAACATCATAGCACATATTTTTGGCCAATTTAGGTATCATAAAACTTAGATGAATACATGCTATCAAGTGTAGAAATCTCTTACCTCTTTAACTTCAAAGAACCTGCTAAATTAAGCTTCCAAACAACCATCACATATCTAAGTTTAATGTGCAACTTTCAGCATCAATGAGGTAATAATACATAGTATCACAAGACCTATTTCTTAATGAAATAACTTACAAAGCTTCCCAAGGTTGATACTCCGAACACCAGCAAAAGTCTAGAAGTTAGAGATGAGATGGGAGGTTTCATGGAGAGAAGAAAGCAAAGTGAAAAAAGAGAATAAAACATAAAAGTTTCCAGTAGAAACTTGCTTCATCACCACCTAGGTGTCATTCCCTCCATAAGGCACGTGTCTTCTTGCATGTGTCAGTCCTCCACTTAAGCTACTATTTGTCACACTTCCATTAAACCATGTTTCACTTAATGAATGCTGCAAATGTCACAATTTAATTAGGTCACTTATCACTTTATTAACTATGTCATTTGTCAATGTATCAACTATGTCAAATGTCACTAACTCATAGGCTTAATCTTTGCAATTTTCATATACCAATTTATCTTACCACTTGAAAATTTTTCTAATCTAAATATAAATTTAAATACCTCAATTCTCTAATGGTATCAATTAATTTCAATTTACTCACTATAATCCACTTGATCAAAAATTCAAGTCATAAGTCTTTTATATTCTAATTATAGCAAAATTCTAACTCCTATCACACATGTACTTTCATAAACATATATTATTTCAACTAGGGTATATTTTGGGGCCTTACACCTATTACTCTTGTACCATTGATACCAAAACAAGTGTACAAGGATCAACTTAAGTTAAGAAGAGAGAGTGACAAAAAGTAGATTGAGATAAAATTTGAGGGGGAAAAAAGAGTGTTGAGAGAAATTTAAAGAATCAAGTGAGCTTTTATACTAGAGAGGATGAGATCAAGAGAGTTTTTTATTCTAACCAACCTATGATTGTACTCTTATATAATGAGGCTTGTTTGTAATATAAATGACCTTAATGATTCCCCCTTATGCTTTTGTCTCTTTGTTACAGGATTTCTAAGATATATTCTTCAATGATTCCTAAAAATTTACTACCAATAAGGGGAATAAAACATCAAATTAATTTCACAACTAAAACATTAAGGTAAGATAAGGAGCCTTTATTGAAAGGGCATGTTAGAGAGAGAATAAGCCTATGAGCTATTCTAGTTTTATTTGTTACTAAGAAGGATGGGTCGTGGAGGATGTGATTTGACTATCGAGCTGTCAATAAAATAATAGTGAAATATCATCATCTAATTCATAGATTAGATGACGTGCTTTAATGAGTTACATAGTCTTTGTATTTTTTTTCAAAATTTTATTTAAAAAGTGAACATCATCAAATTAAATTAAAATATAATTTATATTAGTAGTTAATAATGCCTTTTGGATAATCTAATGCACCTAATATGTTTAAACCTATTCTGCATACTTTTATTAGGAAATTTATGGTTCATAAGGAGTTATCATAACTTAGCTAGTATTTATAGGAGGTTTGTGAAGGATTTTAGTGCACTAATTACACCCCTAATTGAAGTTGTTAGAAAGTATTGGTTTTAGGTACGGTGATAAATAAGATCATGCTTTTAATTTGATTAAAGGAAGGTTATGTTTTACCTGTTAAAACCTTTAAGAATGAGTGTAATCGTTGGAAATAGGTATTGGTGCTATTTGAATATAGAAAGATCAACCAATTGCTTACTTTAGTAAGAAACTCAATGGATTTGCTCTTAGGTATCCAACTTATAATAAGAAGTTATATATATTAGTGAGGCTTTGGAAACTTTGTAACATTATTTATGGTCCAAAAAGTTAGTTATTCTCACTAACCATAATTGTTTAAAGCTTTTGAAAGGGTAGGGGAAGTTGAATCAATTATATACTAAGTGGATGGAGTTTATTAAGATGTTTATTAATGTGATCAAGTAAAGCAAGGTAAAGAAAATGTCGTGGCTAATGCATTATCTCGAAGGTACTTGCTAATTTCTACCTTGAATATAAAAGTGATGGTCTTTGAGCATGTTAAGGAATTATATCACAATGATGATGATTTTACATATATTTTTAGGGCTTGTGTGAAAACTAGTTTTGGTAAATTCTTCAGGTATGATGGATTTTTTTAAGAAAAATAAATTGTATAAGTTTAAAAGTTCTTTGAGTGTTAGTTTATGAGGTCCATAGTAGAGGATTGATGGATCATTTTGGAATTAAAAATACTTTATATATTTTCTTGAACATTTCGTTTGGCATTATATGTGTCATGATGTTGAAAGAATGTTTGTGAATTTAATTACATGTAGATAAGCTAAGTCTAAGGTTATGCAACATAGTTTGTTTGCTAGTCTTTATTGAACCTTTGGTTGTCATTTATTAGATTTTATTTTAGGTTTACCTAGGTCCAAAGTGGATTTATTTTTTATTCTTGTAGGTTTTCTAAGATGACACATTTTAGTGTACATATTAAAAATTGATCATGCAACTAACATAGTTGAGTTGTTCTTTAATGAGATAATGTGACTTTATGGTGTTCCTAGGAGTATTATATCTAATAAATATTAAGTTTCTTATCTACTTTTGGAAGGTTTGAATATGAAAGCTAAGGACTAAATTATTCTTTTCGACTACTTATCACCCTCAAATAGGTGGTTAAACCAAGTTAATAAATATGATTTGATTACTTTATTATGCGCTATTATTTAAAATAATTTGAAAATTAAGAAGATTGTTTATCATTCATTGAATTTGCATATAATCAAGCTTTTCATAGTATAATTAATTATTCACCTTTGGAGGTTGTTATGAATTTAATCCACTAACTTCATTAGATTTGAATCTTTTACTCATTCATGAGAGGAGTAGCTTAGATTGCAAAAAAAAAAGAAAATTGAAGTAATGAAGAAAGTATATGAAAAATATTTAATGACATATTAAAAGGATAAATGAAGAATATTAATCTAAAGCTAACAAAAAGAGCAAAGAAAACTACCTTGAAACAAAATGAATGAGTATGGGTGCATAAAAGAAATGAAAGGTTTTTAGATCGAAAATCTAAACTACAACCAAGATGAGATGATTTATTTTAAGTTGTTAAACAGATCATTGATAGTGCTTATAAATTAGATCTTCCATGCGAGTATAATGTCAACACTACTTTTAATGTCTCTTATTTAACTCCTTTTGATGTAGTTAATAATTCGAGAACAAATCTTTCTAAAGAGGGAGAGAATGATAGAATTAATTGCTAAGTGGACCAATTATGTGAACTAGGAAGAAAAGATTTCAAGATACACTTAAGAGGGTGGTTAGAGAAATGGCTACGTAGATAGAATTAAGTCATATTGAAGAATGAGCGTTGGTTAGCTTGATTCGGGTTAAGGATGGAGAAGACTTATATGTGAATGATATAGTCATATATTAGCTGATGGAATTCTAAGAAGAATCTTAAAAGTGGATGTAACCAATAGTTGTTTGTCAAACCACAATTCGATTTACATTCCCTCTTCCTTATCCTTTTTAAATTATCGCATAATTATTTGATTAATTTATATTAAATAATTTCTTCATCTTTATTTACATTTATTGCTGTTGATTGAGTATTTTTTATTTAAAAAACTTTAGAAAAACTCGATGATCTTTAAAATTATCTGAAAAACTATATCTAATTATCAGTTTTTTAAGAAAAATCCCTTCTCTTAGATTTTAGTTAAAAATAATAATAACAAAACACACTTGATATGAATATTAGACGTGAACTAATCAAATATCACTAATATAATAACTTAGCTTTAAAACATAACCTAAACTAGGTAAACTCGACTTAAATTAATATTTTAAGATAATTATAATAAATAATTAGTTTGAGTCAGATTTAATTAATTTCATTTAAAATTAAGAATTGGGTTAAATCACTATATAAACAATATTTAATTGATACAAGTATGATATTCATGTCGTATATATTTCGTCGTCATTTTTTTATTAAAGTCTAAAAGAATGAATTTAAAAAAACTAAAAATTGAAAGAAGTGTTTTTGAAAATCTTAAAGATTAAGAAATTTTAAATTTTTCTTCAATTACAGGAAAGACTTTTAATTTTTACCTTTAAAAGAACATAAAATTTAACCATAAATACTTTTATGTGTTGACTCTTTTTTTTAAGAACAAAAACTAAAAACTAAATCTGAAATTAAAGTCGAAGATGTCTCATTTGACCTAATTTTATTTTTAGTTCTCATCAAGATCTTGGTGAGTATAAAATTGGTAGTATACTAAAATATTAATTATTCACCTTTTGAGGTTGTTATGGATTTAATCCACTAAAATCATTAGATTTGAATCTTTTACTCATTCATGAGAGGAGTAGCTTAGATTGCAAAAAAAAAAAGGAAAATTGAAGTAGTGAAGAAAGTACATGAAAAATATTTAACGATATATTAAAAGGATAAATGAAGAATATTCATCTAAAGCCAACAAAAAGAACAAAGAAAACTACCTTGAAACAATGCATAAAAGAAATGAAAGGTTTTTACATCGAAAATCTAAACTATAACCAAAATGAGATTATTTATTTTAAGTTGTTAAACAGATCATTGATAATGCTTTAAATTAGATCTTCCATGTGAGTATAATGTCAACACTACTTTTAATGTCTCTTATTTAACTCCTTTTGATGTAGGTAATAATTCGAGAACAAATCTTTACAAAGAGGGAGAGAATGATGGAAATCAAGTTACCTTTGATATTTTGAATTTGCTAAGTGGACCAATTATGTGAACTAGGAAGAAAAGATTTCAAGATACACTTAAGAGGGTGGTTAGAGAAATGGC
>JAOTIZ010000009.1:16296072-16306259 GCA_027123425.1 Erythroxylum panamense
TATTGTATATGGCTTGGAATGCCATTAATGTTTTATAAGCATTTATTTCATGATGTAAATGAATTATGGATTTGCGTTTTGACTTTGGGATATAAATTTGTGTATGGTTATGATATATGAATAGGGTTGATTTCATTATGAATTTGTATATGGAATAGAATAGTGAATTATGATTTTGTATATAAATTGTATATTGATTGTGGTTTGGATTCCGGACGGGTGGTCCAATGATGTTGATGATTGAGAATTATTTGAAGTGCTATGTATGTAATGAGGATTGAATGTGTTTGTTTATGATGAGATTCCGGACAGGAGGTCCGATGAATTGTGATGTTGAGCTGAAATATTGAAGTGTCTTTTATGTATGAATTGCGGATATGGATTTGTGTGATTGTTTTATGGCAAAAGAAATAGAATAATACGATTTTTGTTCAACATGATGGGATATGATCGTATAAGAAAAATATTATGAATTTCGATTGAGGATGAATTTCCCAAAGGGGAAATTAGATTGCTTTGTATGAGATTGAATAAGGATGAATAAGATGAAAAAAAATTTATACCGGTTTCAGATTGATTGTCTTTAGGGTTTCCAACGCGAAGTTTTTATAAAGGATGAGTTCACGGAAGTCAGAAAATTTGATTCAATTCGATTGAACCGTTTGTATGCTTTGATTCGATTCGCCTTTGATCCAATGTGATTCGTATTCGATTCGTTTCCGATATGTTTTCGCCTTATGTTTCCGCTTCTGATTCATTTGTTTCGGATTCTTCCGTTCTTTTGTATTCGTTTGTTTCGGTTTCTGATATTGTGATTCTGTTTTCCAATTGGGGTCTGGTTTCAAAATTGGGTCCCAACAATGAGCGTTGGTTAGCTTGATTCGGGTTAAGGATGGAGAAGACTTATATGTGAATATAGTCATATATTAGTTGATGGAATTCTAAGAAGAATCTTAAGAGTGGACGTAAGTAAAAGTTGTTTGTTGAATCGCAATTCGATTTACATTCTCTCTTCCTTATCCTTTTTAAATTATTGCATAATTATTTGATTAATTTATATTAAATAATTTCTTCATCTTTATTTACATTTATTGCTATTGATTGAGTATTTTGGTTTAAAAATTTGTTGAAATTCATAAATAGCCAATACACCCCCCCTTTTGGGTGTCATTAGACTAACAGTCTTACGTACCAACAACTTTGAAGAAAGTTTGGTAATAGACTATGGATCATCAAGGACATAAATAAACAAGTTCTAGCATTTCATGTTTGCTAAAGGCCAAAATTTTGAAATTACATATTTGAAAAATCTTAAGATTTGAGGTTGTTTTACTTTAAGGATGATAAGAACATATTGGAGCAAGATTGTTAAAGTTAAAAAACTTATGACGATTGTTATTAAAAAGGAGAGGCCAATAGGTCAGGTGTGTGAAGTATAAGACAACATTGGTAGTGCAAAAACCTTTCCTCTACTATTGAAGAGTGAAAACAAAAAACTAATGGCTGATCCTAAGTCTTTATTTATTTATTTTTAGGAATTCAATTTTGATTTTTTCTTTGCAACCTTTTTTACAATATGAATACTGCATTTGTGATGATTGATTGCTTATTTTAGTTTTAAAAATAAGTAAAAGACATATATCTTCTTTTTTATTTAAAAAACTTTAGAAAAACTCAGTGATCTTTAAAATTATCGAAAAAACTATATATAATTATCAGTTTTTTAGAAAAATCCCTTCTCTTAGATTGTAGTTAAAATAATAATATCGAAACACACTCGATATGAATATTAGACGTGAACTAATCAAATGTCACTAATATGATAACTTAGCTTTAAAAAATAACCTAAACTAGTTAAACTCGACTTAAATTAATATTTGAAGATAATTATAATAAATAATTAGTTTGAGTTAGATTTAATTAATTTCATTTAAAATTAAGAATTGGGTTAAATCACTATATAAACAACATTTGAATGATACAAGTATGATATTCATGTCGTATATATTTCGTCTTTTTTTATTAAAGTCTAAAAGATTGAATTTAAAAAAACTAAAAATTGAAAGAAGTGTTTTTGAAAATCTTAAAGATTAAGAATTTTTTAAATTTTCTTAAATTACAGGAAAGACTTGTAATTTTTACCTTTAAAAGAACATAAAATTTAACCATAAATAATTTTATGTGTTGACTCTTTTTTTTTCTAAGAAAAAAACTAAAAACTAAATCTGAAATTAAAGTCGAAGATACCTCGTTTGACCAAATTTAATTTTTAGTTCTCATCAAGATCTTGTTGAGTATAAAATTGGTAGTATACTAAAATCACACGACCAAGTGGTTATGATGTATTTGTGATTGTTTTATGTAGGTTTTGGGTTGCAGTTTGTATTGAAGGTTTATTTTTATCATTTTTAATTTTTATATTTTAATTTTGAGTTCTACTTGTACCGTCTACGCCATTGGGCCCCAACCCCAACTGCCAAAAAGTCTTAACTCAGGCATGGAAGCCATGGTGATGGAACTGCATGTACTTGTAGCTAAAGCCATGAATTCTCATTTACATACCACAAAATGAAGTACAACGTTTTTCCATTATAACTCAATCATTAATCATATCTCCGGGAAATCCAATAACAATAACCCAGATTATGAAAAAAGATGACACGTCCAAATCAACCCTTCCTTTTCAGCAACTCGTGAAGTCGGTGCTTGCTCTTTAGAGTGGTTTAGCTAGTAGTAGGAGTACTCTTTAAAGAATTTTACCTATAAGAGGTGACGGAGCTTGAGTTTCTCTTAAAAACGTAATTAATCTGCAAAACTTTGTTTAATTATAAATTTGTTAAATGACTCACTTAAAATAAATTATTATATAGCACAATTCTTTAATTATTAACTGGTATAAAATAACATGCCTGCTGCAACATCTTAAAATGGTACTAGATTGCCAGGCTGTTGAAGGGTTCCATTTCAAAGTTCCACCTCATACAAAGGTATTCTGTAATTGCCTAACCATTGAATTCAGACTGTCACACATTTCCAGAAAAGGGGGTGTTAAAGACTTTGACTTCAAAGATTTTATCATTAAACTACGCTTCTTTCTTGAATTGTTTTGTATAGTGAATGTGAAACTGTGCTTGTAAGTTTTAACTGGAGGCGTTGTGGTGGATTGTGGCTCTCAGCAGCATTATAATATAACCCAAGACAGGTTGGTGAATTCTGACTTTGACAAGTTGACAAAACTTGCTTTGAAGGAAGCTTCATGTCTTAAGCTGCACATGCCCTCTTCTCCTCTGCTCGTAAAACTCCCTCAGGTTTCCAATTTTCAATGAACTGTACGCTGTATAACAAAGTTAAAAAGTCTAGGTCAACCAAACTTATTTAAATTAAGAAATTATTTGTTAGGTTAAATCTACATGATAACTAATATATATTTTAAATAAAAACTTTAATAATTGTGATATTATAAAAATATCTAAAATAATAAATCCTTAAATTCTTATCAGACACTTATTTAAATTGACTAGTTTTGGATTTACGAAAAATTTAACATCAATATAAATAAATTATATTATTCAGTTTTCAGAAATTGAAATGTTGAAATAAAAAGTTGTGACCCTTTATAATTTGTTATCGTCTCAAAAGAAAGCGAGTACTACCGTTATCCCGCAATCTTGTCTTGTTACGAAGCGTGACAAGCCATAAAGATTCAAGTTTAGCTTATCTTCTAGTTTCCATCATTAAAAGTTGGAGGCTTCGGAAGTGAGGTTCACGTCAAGGACCACTTTGTACTGTTGAAAACACGCTTATTTTCAAACGTCTTATTATAAATGGCCCCTCGTGAAGCTGTCCGGTGTAATCCTTAAAGCCTGTCTGGTTCCAACTTATCGTCTTTTGCTACAGGAACTAGACTAGACCCGTAGGATATGATTACGCTATAAATCAAAGTATGATTCTGATACGATGATAACGAAAAGTGGCATTTTTAACGAGAAAAGAACTGTGATTAACTATTAAGAGAATGCTAATTGCATGTTAAACCCACAGTTCACATACGAAGAAGCCGCCGTTATCAATGGAGGGGTCCTTTTTAACATATCTTGCTCATAAAATAACAGACATTATTACCAACTTGTGTCCTCTGTACTTGTGAAAGAATAAGAAGCTACAAAATCCAAGTGGGATTAACGCGTTTTTCAGAGGGAACCCGCATTGACTTCATACTTTCATCGTTTTTCTACGTATAACAACCATGCACTGCCAAGATTTTAAGAACTAATCTTTCTCTATAAATGCAGCCAAACCACTCACATCAATCCCACAAATGAACTAGCTAACCCTTTGTTCAGGAAACTGCAATGGCTTCTAAGCTCTTCTTTCTAATACCAATATCATTTTCCCTTCTTCTTCCCTTCTATAGCACGCCGTGTTTAGGAGATGTTCCTCCAAGTCCAAGCAGTCCTGTATCTCCAAGAACCCTTTGCAAGACGTTGCCAGACCCTTCTTATTGCAAATCTGTCCTCCCCAACCAAACTGCAAACGTTTTTGAGTACGGTCGATTTTCTGTCCGCAAGTCTCTGTCTCAAACACGAAAGTTCCTCAAATTAGTTGAGAAGTATTTGAATCACCGATCCACTCTGTCTACTGGTGCTGTTAGAGCCCTTCAAGATTGTGAGCAACTGGCCACGTTAAACATCGATTTCTTGCTAAGCTCCTATCAAACACTCGGCGCTACCAATTCAACTTTGGGTACTGTCAAAGCAGATGATGTGCAAACCTTCCTTAGCGCCATTATAACCAATGTACAAACTTGTCTAGATGGCATTCAAACTACTGCTTCGGATTGGAGCATAAAGAATGGCATCTCAGTCCCTTTGTCTAATGACACAAAACTTTTCAGTGTTTCTCTGGCTTTATTTACCAAGGCCTGGGTTCCCAAGAGATCAAAGAGAAGGATAACAATGGAGCTCACAAGCGAGCAGCAGAAATTCAGAGATGGAAACTTGCAGCTATTCATGTCTAGCCGAGCACGTTCAATCTACGAGTCAGTGAGCCGATCAAGAAAGCTCCTACAGACGACTACAGTTGGTAACAATTCCTTATTGGTGAGTGATATGGTTACTGTTAGTAAAAAGAAAGGTGTTGGCAATTTCACCAATATCAACGACGCAATTGCTGCTGCTCCAAACAACACCGCCGGTACTAATGGCTACTTCATGGTTTACGTCAAAGCTGGACTTTATAACGAGTATGTGTCCATCCCAAAGAACAAGAATTATTTGATGATGGTTGGAGACGGAATCCACAAGACGATTATCGTAGGAAATCGTAGTGTTGCTGATAATTGGACTACGTTCAACTCTGCAACTTTTGGTAAGTCAGCCACCAAACCTAGCCCTCATACGACCACTTATCGTATAACAAAACTACAAAGTCGTGATTTTCCAAAGTTTAATCTTCCAACATAGACTTACGAGTTTATCATCAACATTGCAGCTGTGGTGGCACCAAACTTTGTGGCAGTAAATATCACGTTCCGAAACACGGCTGGGGCGATCAAGCATCAAGCTGTAGCAGTCAGAAATGGAGCTGATTTGTCCACATTCTACCGTTGCAGCTTCGAAGGTTACCAAGATACTCTATATGCACATTCACTTAGACAATTCTACAGGGAATGTGACATATACGGAACTGTTGATTTCATATTTGGAAATGCTGCCGCCGTTTTCCAAAACTGCAACATATATCCTCTTCAGCCTATGAATGGACAGTTCAACGCCATTACTGCACAAGGTCGAACTGACCCGAATCAGAATACAGGCACCTCGATACAGAATTGCACAATCAAAGCTGCGCACGAGCTGGTTTCAAGCAATTACACAGTCCAGACCTTTCTCGGAAGACCGTGGAAGAACTATTCAAGAACAGTAATCATGCAAAGTTCCTTGGATAAGTACATAGATCCAGCTGGATGGCAAATATGGGATGGAGATTTCGCACTGAGCACGTTGTATTATGCAGAATATAATAATAGAGGAAAAGGGTCAAATACTACCAACAGGGTGAAGTGGCCTGGTTACCACATAATTAATGCAACTGAAGCTTCCAATTTCACTGTGGCTAACTTTTTAGATGGTGATGTTTGGATACGCCAAACACTCGTACCGTACTCTAGTGGATTAGTTTGATTAGTGCACAAGACATGTTCTTTTTTTTTCTCAATTGTTTTGATTATGTAATAAACATTTATTGTCCAAGCTTTGGGCCAAAAGTAGAGCTTGGTCAGTGCAAGTCCTCACTTATTCTGAAATGTACTATTCTTGCAGTTCTATTGTAAAATAAGGCTACCATTTGGTATTATAGTGCAGATACTTAGATGGGTTGGATTTGTGTGCCACGAGATGTTGAAAACAAAGAACTTGGGCTCAAGATAAACTGGGATTGAATGAACAACCCTTCACTTGCATTTGTTTAAGACATTAATATTCATTCTTCATCATTTTAAATTGGGTGAAATTCAAACTAATTTAGTCAAATTACGACCAAGCATCACAACATTGGCAATTTTTCTTTAGAAATTGTATTTAGAAGCAATCAACAAATTGGTGATCATCATCAATTATGACTCAATACTGATAAGGATATCTCCATTGATAATGATCTCGCTACTTTCGCTACTTCAAGTCTCCTATATATCTATCTCTTGATTTTCCCTTTTCTATTGTAACTTAACTACTTTTAATTTCCCTTTATCTGTTAGATTTGTGTATCTCATAATTCTGTATATAAACATGTACTATCATTGATATATTTGAAGCTTATTTTGTCAATCAATACCTTATCATGGTATAGCAGCAAATATTGGCTTAACAGCCTCTCTCTTTTTCATCTCTTTTCTCAGTTCCCCAGCAGTTTTCCTTTACTTGTCTCCTATGGCCTCTAATTCTGGTGCTATTCAACCTACATCTGTAGCCTCCTCTACACCAAACATGCCAAGTGTTGTCCATCAACTACCCATTAAACTGAACTCCACTAATTATTTGTTGTGGCAAACAAAATTTTTACCACTTTTACACAGCTATGATCTAGCCAAACACGTTGATGGTTCCATGCAACCACCCCCTCAATTTCTTAATGATCAATGGTTTCGACAAGATCAACTTGTTCTCAGTTTATTGGCTCCATGACAAAGTCATTTGTCTCTCAAATTGTTGGCTCTTCCACTGGCTGTGAAGCCTGGTAGAAGCTTGAAGCTACCTATGCCTTTGGCTCTAAGGCTCAAGTTCGTACCCTGAAGCACAACTTCTATCATATGGAGAAGTGGAATGAATCTGTCACCGAATATTTTCAACGGGCCAAACGTATCTTTGATCGATTGGCAGCTCTCAAACATCCAGTACTTGAGGACGACTTAGCGCAATAATTACTAATGGTTTGGACTCCTCTTATAGACCTTTTGTTTAGTCCCTTGAAAATCGACTAGACTCTGTTTTTGTTGATGATTTGTACGGACTGTTGTTAAATGAAGAAATCAGTCTTGCTAATGATTCTTCCTCCAGCGTCCATAACTCTGTTCCACCTACTGCTCATATCGCTCAGACCACGTCTTCTTCATCCCATCGCAGTCCCTTCACGCGTAGGAGAGGCAGTCATGGTCAAGGACGTAACCTCCAACAACAACACCTCTCCTCTTCTCACTCCCATTGACCCTATGGAACCCCTGTCTACTTGTCTTCCACTGACTGTGTCATCACCTGCTACAATTGCAATAGGACAGATCACAACTCTTGCCAATGCCCCTCTCCTCGTCAGCGGACAAATGCTCCTCCTCTATTGCCAACACCTGTTGCTAATCTAGCATCTCCACAACAATCTCATTCCCAGCAATGCCTATTAGATTCGGGAGCTACGCATCATCTCACCGTCGACATGGAGAATCTTGCTTTTCATCATGACTATCATGGCTTTGAAGAAGTTAAAATTAGCATTGGTAAAACCTTACCAATCTCTCATATCGACTCCACTAATTTTGCTTTTGACTATTCTTGTTTCTTTCAATTGTTCTGCTAATCTATTATATGTTTCCAACTTTGCTAAAACTAACAATGTTTTTCTTAAATGTTTTCCTATTCACTTTGAAATTAAGGATATCTCCACGAAAGCACTGCTCCATTCAGGTCAAACTGAGGGTGGCTTATATTCCATCTCCTTGGCATCTTCAGTTGTTGGTTTTGCTGCCACTCAAGCTCATTCGGCCTTTTTGTCTACTTGGCATGTTCGATTAGACCATGCTGCTCCCTGTGTTGTTCGTCAAGCTTTAGTTTCCAGTTCTACAAAATTTAGTATTAGTGATTTTCATTGTTTATGTCATGCACGTAGTCTTAGCAAAATTCATAAATTACCTTTTCCTTTGTCCACTTCTTGTGTTAATGGTCCGTTGGACCTTATTTGTTCATATTTATGGGAACCTTCTCCTGTTGCATCTTTTGATAACAACAAACATTATGTGTTTTTCTTTGATCACTTTAGTAAATACTCTTGGATTTATTTCATCAAAAATAAGTCTAATGTTCTAAATATCTTTATCAAATTCCAACATCTTGTTGAACGCGTCTTTAATCGCAAAATCAAAGTGTTTCAAGTAGATTGGGATGGTGAATTTCAGGGTCTCACCAAATATCTTCTTCAACAGGAAATTTCCTAATGTAGCTCATGTCTCAAAACTCCTGAACAAAATGGTCGTGCTGAACATAAGTATCGCCATATTGTTGAGACTAGTCTTGTTATGTTCACTCATGCTTCGATTCCTAAAGGCTTTTAGCAACACACCTTTGACACTGCATTTTATTTAATTAATAGGCTGCCTACTCCTTCTCTCAAATGCATCTCCGTTTTGAGCTTTATTTCAATGCTTACCCAATTATCATGAACTTAAGATTTTTGGTTGTCTTTGTTATCTATGCCTCAAACCTTATGATGTGAGCAAGAGCAAGGATCACTATGTGGATGGCATGCGCGGTGGGGCAAGCTTGTCATTCCAGTTGGAACTATGTCCAGAGCTAAGTTCGAGAGACTCAAGGAGGCTCTCTATGAGCATATGGGCTAATTTATAAATTGTTTACAAAATATCAATCGACCTTGGCAAGGATTTCCTGAATCAATATTAATCGAGAACTACAGAACATTCTCCCTAATTACTTTAGAGTAATAAATCTTATCTTGATCATTCAACTATCTCCATATAGTTCATGCTATATCCAATGACTACCGTTTAAACGATCTTTGATAAAATAGATCAAAAGTAGTATCAAAACATAACAATCCCCATACAAGATAACTTTGATGACCTCAAGTCAAATGATCACTTATACAATCATCACAATGAGAATTCCATAGGCATACAAGTAATGTTTCAAATAGATTTCTTATATCGGGTCTATTTAGTGAACTTGTTCTCTAACAAGCATCCACACGTTTGTTTAAGTATCTGTATACTTTAGCCTATAAGATCTACTACTTCTTTCATAAGTAAAAACAAAACGTGTGTTAGTATTTTTATGTTCTATTAATTTCTAATATTAATAGAATAATGACTAGGAACATTTAGGAATAATACATAAATGCAATATGAACCTCATAATTATAACCTTATTGTAATTTCATTTGCAATATACAATTATCCTATGGGCTTTATCATATACATCTAAATATGTACAAGATAAAGAATACCTTTAAATAATTTGTCGCTAAACTATAACCAAATCAATTAGCTATAGGGCATAAACTAACACATCACATATAAATATATGGAACTACCTCAAAAACAAGAGAACATGGGTCTCATCAATTCATGGAGATGGTGCCCAAATATTGTGACTTGACATGGATTGATCCCTATATTTTTCTAGGTTTCATGAGACATAGGAATATTAGGTTTCATAATGGAAGTATGCTCCTGAAAAAGATAGGCTAAGTTAAAAAGTAAATACAGTGGACAATGGTAGAACATAAGCATCAAAGTTGTTGGACCCCGCTGCTGGAGCCCAACATCGAACATGAGAGCGTGGGGCTGTATGCGTGGGGAGAAACATGCTAATTAGACAATTAAGAAAAGATCCGCGGAAGATTAATAGGCCTGCTGGAAAAATAAACTTGAAATCTGCTTTCATGCGATTTAAACAAACAATCATAGT
>JAOTIZ010000009.1:16313317-16325696 GCA_027123425.1 Erythroxylum panamense
TGTTTCCGTCGCCATTAACAGACGCTATATCGTCCGTCGGTATATTTCCGTCGCTATATGACGATTTTCTTGTAGTGATCTCTATACTTTAACTTATGAGATCGACTACTTCCTTCATAAGAAAAAACAAAACATGTGTTAGTCTTTTTACCTTTCATTAATATCCAATCTTAATAAAACAATGACTCCAATCTTAATAGAATAATGACTAGGAACATTTTAGGAATAATACAAAAATGCAATATGAACCTTATAATTATAATCTCATTATAATTTTATTTGCAATATACAATTATCCTATGAACTTTATCATATACATCTAAATATTTACAAAATAAAGAATGCCTTTAAATAATTTGTCACTAAACTACAATTAAAGCGATTGAGTGTAGGCCTGTATGACATAAATCAACATATATATATATATACACAAGTATATACGAGTATATATACATTTACTCATCATGATTAAACAATGAATAGCATCCTTATTAATTAATTTGTTGTTTCAGAACATAGGAGCTTACAGCGCCTTGGACGGAGTCGCAGATAAATGTGCCGGTGAAGTTCATCGTCGGTGACCTCGACGTCACCTATCATGTCCCCGGTACTATGGAACATATAAATAACGGTGGAATGAAAAAACATGTCCCACGGCTTGAAGAAGTGGTGGTAATGGAAGTAGTTGCTTGCCTAAACCAAGAAAAGGCATAGGAAATCAACCAACACATATATGACTTCATTAAGAAGTTCTGATCTATGGCTTCCATATGTTCTACTCTTCCATCATGTTTGCTCACATGTTTCACTGAATACTGTAGTGATTAATATATGTTTCACTGAAGTACAAACTTGGCACTGAATACATTTTCAGAAATTACATAAATGGATTTGGAAAATCACTGCATATATTCTAAGTCGTTAAACTTCTGACAGTTTACTACAAAGGTAAGAATTTCAATTCATAATCTTTGGAAAATATATGCATTTATCTCTATAAATTGTATCTTATAAAACATTTATCTAGCGGATGACAAATTTTAATTCATAAATTTAAATTTAGTTGTTTTCAATAATTCGATTCATGAGTCTTCAAGTAGATTATAGCGTAAACAACCCAATCCTAAATCTAATTATAAAAAATTACATTTTTTATATTTTTAATTTAATATAATTTGAGGAATTATTAAATCTCTCAGTCTCAATTCTAATACTATAATTTAAATCACATAAAATTACTCTATAGTATTAGTCACCCACTTTCTTGTGCCATTCGTCGTGTAGTGCGAAAGTCGAGCTCTTTGCGGCTTTGCCTCTACGGCTGCGAATATTTACGTGGATATGTCAGAATTGGAGGTCAATCCAAACCTAAATCTCCACAGCAGAGGGCTACTTTAGAATTTGGGGGATATGGAGAAGATTAACCACTCAACGGTGACCACCAACGGCATTAAGATGCACGTAGCATCAACCGGCTCGAACTGTGCTCCGGTAATCCTCTTCTTACACGGATTTCCCGATCTCTGGTACACCTGGCGACACCAGCTTCTTCACCTGTCTGCTCTCGGCTATCGCTGCATAGCTCCTGACCTTCGCGGCTTCGGTGATACCGACGCGCCGGCTTCTGTTTCCGAGTACACGGTGTTCCATGTCGTTGGCGACCTTGTGGGGTTGCTTGACTCTTTGGGTATTGGGCAAGTGTTCTTGGTGGGTCATGACTGGGGCGCGATGATCGCTTGGCATTTTTGCTTGTTTAGGCCTGATAGAGTCAAGGCCTTGGTTAACATGAGCATCGCGTTGTTTCCTAGAAACCCTGTGAAGAGGCCTGTTGATAAATACCGGGAATTGTTCGGCGATGATTTCTATATTTGCAGGTTTCAGGTATATAATTACATGACCTTTTGGCCTTTTCCGTGGTTTTTCATTCTTAAGTTTCGGCCCTTTCGGGATCTATTGTTGTGGGATTTCCTTGTTTTTTGTAGATCAATAAGAGTCTTATAACTCATGTCTTTGGTACTTTCTCTTTTTGATATAATCTCTGCCAATGATTTAAACTTCAAGATGCATTGACCTGGATTATGATCTTGTTGCTATCATTGACTGACGGTACTTCAGATGGCCAATGTGATGTTGGATTTTGTTTTCTTTTGATAGTGCTCTGCGTATAGTTCATTGTTTTTAGTTTGTTGACTTAAAAAGCAGAGAAGAAAAACCAAATTGTTTGGCAGGAACCTGGAGAAATCGAAGAAGACTTCGCTCAAATGGAAACAAGTGCAATAATTAGAAGATTTCTTACATCTCGCAATCCAAAACCACCATGTATAGCTAAAGAAATTGGGTTCAGAGGTTTGCCCGTCATTAAAGATATGCCTTCTTGGCTGTCAGATGCAGATATCGACTACTACGCTAGCAAATATGACCAGAAGGGCTTCACTGGAGGGTTGAACTACTATCGATGCATGAACCTGTAAGTCAGAAGATTGCAATAGCAACTTATAGCTTCACGTAGCTGGAGGATGGATCAGAATTTCCTATCTAATCGTGGAGGCATTGAAGTGACAAATTTTTGTTTTGTTGCAGAAGCTGGGAGCTGATGGCACCCTGGGATGGATTACAGATCACAGTACCAGTTAAGTTCATGGTGGGGGATTTGGACATAACCTACAACACCCCTGGAGTTAAGGAATACATACACAATGGGGGCTTTAGAAAAGTGGTGCCATATTTACAAGAAGTTGTTGTAATGGCAGGAGTGGCTCACTTTCTGAATCAAGAAAAGCCAGATGAGGTCAGCACGCATATATACGACTTCATTAAGAAGTTTTAAACTGGAGTTTGACTTCTTTCTACCATTGACGAGCTCCTTAGTGTCCATCTCTAGGTTTTGGCATTGGTACCGCAGATCTAATTATATTTAGCAGAAAAATAAAGTGTCTACATTACTTTCTCAACTTGGAGTAGGCCTCTTATTTACGTCACTGCTTTCCTTGGAATATTTTATTAGTTTCTGAGTTTACACTTTTCAGTTTATCAGCTTTTTTGACAATTGGTGGAAAATGGAAACCTACTTGTGTGATGTTTTGAGATTATTCAAGTGGAATATAATGTCAGTGATCGGTTACGTTCCTGCTTCCTTGCATGTTTAGCTTCTTTTGATTGTATAGACCGATTTCCGCACATAAATGAGACTACAAAGCTTTGAGCTCCTGGCATTGGCACTTCCTGGGAAAGGAGTAATAAATTGAAACAGAAGATGGAGTTGGATATACACAAGTAGCTAATTAGTCACACAGCCTGAAAAAACAAGAAACACGTATGTAAGCTTAATAATATTGATTCTCAGGTGATCCCGTAAATTCCCTAAGTCGTTCGTTTAAATTGAAGTGTTCAACAAAACTGCAAAAGTTACACACCAACACAATACAGAGCTGAAAATTCTAAGTTAAACCAATTGCATGTTGAGATAAATAGGTGAATCTGATTGCTTTTAATAGGCTGATCTTTATCACTCAGACAAGTTTAAGAACTCAAACTTTGAAGCCACGGCTATTTCTTCTTCCCCTAGCCCTCTCAAATTTCCTTCCCTTTGATCGCACGTAAGGTTTAGTGTGGCTGTGTGGTACACCAGGAGCTGGTCCAAAGTGCTTAACAGCCTCACGAGCATTCTTGGGACCTCTCAGAAGAACCTGCAACGTTTGATCACAAAACGTCCGATCATTATCCCAAGGCTAACCGATTCAAAGTGCATTAAAGAATGCCAAAAGCGTAAGAAGACCCAGATCATAGCATTTGATAAATTAAGGATACGTGCATTCATGCACATCCTTCTATCATTCCTTCTTCCATATCCCATTGTCTTTAACAATTTGAAGGCGGCAAAAAAGTACAAAGAGATCGAATCAAAATTACAAAATATCAACTGCAAGAACCATATCCTCAAAGATAGAAAACATCCTGTATAGAGGCCAGTTGCTGATAGAAAACGTATGTGAGATTGTACATATTCATATATACTATTGACAACGGAGCACAAAATCTCACACATGGTAGACCATGAATGCTTACGAATTCCACAGAAATTCAGATTGACCACACTGCGGTCTTAACAATTGCATATAGATTCCAAAAAAAAAAATGGATAAGAGTACAAAGCCATTACTATCTAGCCTCCAACCACAAAATTTGGCACAATAACTCACTACAAACTAGTGATCAATAGGACTTAGTATAAAAGCATAAGGTAAAAAACTTAAGTAACCCAACAACCGCAAAAGGCAATTTTGTATTCTATTACATTAAATAGAATGATGCAAAGACAAAGGAAGAAACCTGATAGGTTTATAAAGTATATGAAAAGAAAATTGGGATGAAAGTTCTTATCAAAGGTCATACCGTGTTCTGCCCAAGTGGAGCTCGAAGAGCAAGTTGATCAAAGGTCAAGCATTCTCCACCAGCCTTCTCAATCCTAGCCCTAGCAGTCTCAGTAAACCTCAGGGCAGTAACCTTCAAAGCAGGGACCTCATATACCCTAATGTCATCGGTCACAGTTCCAACAAGCACCGCAATCTTATCCTCCTGAAAAGTATCAATCCGATCAATGAACATATTGCTTTAACAATCCTAAAAATCACGCAGAAACCGGAACCAGGCAATAAAACACACCATCTTTGAGAAATGACAAAAACATGAAACAGCAGAGAGAAACAAACCTTGCCCTTCATGAAACGAACCAAGCGGGAGAGTGAAAGAGGAGCCTTGTTGACCTTGCTCATAAAGAGCCTTTTCAGAATCACCGCATTGAACCTACTTCCCGTCCTCCTCACCAAAAACCGGTACAACTGTCAACAGATCCAAGCCATTCAATACCGAAGAAATATCCAATCCAAGCACAGTAAATTCAAAAAAAATCGACAACTAAAGACCTTGACAAGGAGCTTGAGGTAGATATCATTAGATTTAGGGGCAGTGCGATTGGTCTTCTTGCTCTTGCCTCCGGCTTTCAAATCAATACCCTGAAATCACCACCAAGTTAAACAACTTAGACAGCAAAATTTAAAAAAAAAAATCATGTACAGAAAGACATAGTTAGAGTAAGAGGAAGGGTTTTGGGAGAATAGAGAAGAAATTCACCATATTGGCTGCTGATTGCAGAGAGACAAATTTCCGTTTGGTGAAGAAGGATACTTTGCTAGGGTTTTAAGACACTGTGAAGCAAAATTGGGCTTGGGCCCATCTATAATTGTTCATAAAAGTCCAATATTCATTTGATCTTGTTGGAAATGACCCGAAGGCAGATTGGAAAATGTCTCATCGCTTCATCTACCCAATGAAAGTTGAAATAACTATCGTGTGTGAGGATGACGTGTCCGTGGGGCAGTGCGCTGTACACCGGTGGAGTTGGTTCAACTTCTATTGACAGGATGGACATGTGTCGTTTCTGAGTTTAATTAATGAAAATGGATAAAAAGGGCTCTCTTTTTATGCTAAGCTGTAATATTAATATTGGCATAAATTACCGTTAAGTTAGTAAGGTATTAAAGAACTTGCAACATCTTTTCGTACCATTTATATTTAAATCCCCCGAAGAAGACTAATATTACAAATAATTCATATTTATTAAAGTATTATAATTAAGAAAGAAAATAAGTAACCTAGAAATAACATTATTTTATTCTCTCTTTCAAAAATTATCAAACCAATAAATTCACTCCACTACTATATTAAGTATTAACAAAATTACAAAATTTAATGTTTTCGATTAGTTGAATTGTAAAAACTTTAAACTGATAAAATTTTTGATTCAGTTTTAAATTTTTTAATTTGATTTAGTTTAATAATTTTTGTTGTTAAAAATTGATTAATATATTAATTTATTAACTAATTAGTTAATCAAAATAAATTAATTAATTTTAATTTAACAATTTTTAAATTAAACTTTAAAATGTTAGATAAATAAAAATTATTTTTTAAATTTTCCAATTTATTACATCTTTAATAAATTTTAGAAAAATCTAGCATCAATTAAACCTTTTTTTTTTGGCTTTATCGGTTTAAATTAACTGTTTGGTCCAGTTTTGAAAGCATTGACTGAATCACTCTCTCAAAATGATTTGGCTATGGAAATATTGCCCTCTTTCTAAAAAAGTGAAATCCTTATCAACATTCGCATATCTAAAGGTCTATTTATTTTTAATTTCGATCTAATTATTTGGTTGAATAAAAAATTATATACTCTACCTAAAACCTTTACTTCTTGAAGGTTTTAGGTAGAGCATATAATTTATTATATTAGAATAATTATATTTTAATAGGTTTTAGGTAGAGCATATAATTTATTATATTAGGATAATTAAAGGGATATATCCTAAAGTTTTGTGTTATAAACTTCAAGGGCAAATCCAGATACTCGCGATTTCTCTTAAACAGGTCCAATTAAGGCACCACATGACCACACCCTCCTTCTTTCGCCATCGAATCACCGCAACAGTCAGTTACCAGCAGTTTGTTAGGCGGAAATTACACAAATACCCTCCTTATTAGCGGCGCCTGTCAAGGTAGTCAAACTTTCTTCATCTATCTGTCCAAACTGCCTTTCTTCGTCGTTCCGTAACGGTTTGGACAGACCAAACAATGCATTCCACGATGGTTCGACGGAAACTGGCTCCGGTCAACCGAGAGCTTGATAACTCGGCCGACAAGCAAGAGCAGCTCCTTCTCTCGACCACCATCTGCAATGGCGAAGACCTCGGACCATTTATCCGCAAGGCATTCGCTGGCGGTCGCCCTGAGACGCTCCTCCAAAACCTCCGCCATTTCGCTCGCTCCAAAGAGTCCGAAATTGAAGAAGTCTGCAAAGCTCACTATCAGGACTTCATTCTCGCCGTCGACGACCTTCGATCTCTTCTATCCGACGTCGATTCTCTCAAATCCGCTCTCTCGGAGTCCAACTTGAAGCTCCAGTCCGTTGCTGGACCTCTCCTGGCCTCACTCGACGCCTATCTTGAAGCACAAACCGTATCTCAGAACGTTCACTTGGCGCTTTCCCAAGTCACCACCTGTATTAAACTCATAGAGCTTTGTTCCAGAGCGAACGGTCATTTTTCCAGTGGAAACTTCTACATGGCTTTGAAGTGCGCGGACGCTATAGAAAGAGACTTCTTGGATAAAACGCCATCGTCTACATTGAAGTCGATGTTAGAGAAGAAGATTCCGAGGATTCGATCTTATATAGAGAGGCAAGTGAGCAAGGAGTTTGGGGATTGGCTTGTGGAGATCCGAGTCGTGAGTCGTAATTTAGGTCAAGTCGCCATTGGTCAAGCCTCGGCTGCCAGGCAACGAGAAGAGGATCTTAGAGTCAAACAGAGACAAGCCGAAGAACAGAGCCGACTGAGTTTGCGAGACTGCGTCTACGTGTTGCTAGAGGAAGACGATGAGGATGGATTTGATGGCGGGATCGTTGATAACGGTAAGGACGATTATGCTAACGGCGGTAGTGGATTGTTAGGATTTGATTTAACTCCCTTGTATAGAGCTTACCATGTACACCAAACATTAGGGCTTGAAGATCGGTTTAAGCAGTATTATTTCGAGAACAGAAAGCTTCAGTTAACATCTGACTTTCAGGTCTCGTCTATGACTCCGTTTCTTGAATCTCATCAAACATTTTTTGCACAAATTGCTGGATTTTTTATAGTGGAAGATCGAATTTTGAGGACTGGAGGGGGTTTAATTTCGAGATTAGAAGTAGAGAATTTGTGGGAGACTGCAGTAAGTAAGATGTGTTCAGTGTTAGAAGATCAGTTTTCTAGAATGCAAACAGCAAATCATCTTTTACTGATAAAGGACTATGTGAGCTTGCTTGGAGTTACACTACGTAGATACGGGTACCCTGTGGATGCTTTGTTAGATGTTTTAAGCAAGCATAGGGATAAATACCATGAGCTACTACTCTCTGATTGTCGTAAGCAAGCTGCAGAGGCGCTCGCTGCTGATAAGTTTGAGCAGATGTTGATGAAGAAAGAATACGAGTATTCGATGAATGTTCTTTCTTTTCAGTTACAAGTATCTGATATTGTACCAGCTTTTCCTTATGTTGCGCCATTTTCTTCCACGGTGCCTGACTGCTGTCGAATTGTACGATCTTTTATTGAGGATTCTGTTAGTTATATGTCATATGGTGGGCAACTTGAATTCTTTGATGTTGTTAAGAAATATTTGGATAGGCTTTTGAGTGAGGTTTTAGATGAAGCTTTGCTGAAGATTATCAACACTTCAGTCCACGGGGTTTCACAGGCTATGCAGGTCGCAGCAAATATGGCTGTAATGGAGCGAGCTTGTGATTTCTTCTTTCGTCATGCTGCTCAGCTTTCAGGTGTACCCTTGCGAACAGTGGAGAGGGGTAGGAAGCAGTTTCCATTAACCAATGCCCGTGATTCAGCTGAAGAGATGTTATCTGGCTTGCTCAAACAAAAGGTTGATGGCTTCATGACATTAATTGAGAATGTGAATTGGATGGCTGAGGAGCATGTACAGAGTGGTAATGAATACGTGAATGAAGTTATAATATATCTGGAAACTTTGGTTTCTACCGCTCAACAGATTTTGCCAACTGAGGTCCTTAAAAGGGTTTTACAAGATGTTCTTTCTCACGTATCAGAGAAAATTGTAGGAGCTTTACTTTCGGACTCGGTGAAGAGGTTTAACGTCAATGCTGTTATGGGGATCGACGTAGATATTCGTTTGCTGGAATCTTTTGCAGATAATCAATCTCCCTTGTTTTCTGAAGGGGAAGAAAGTCAGTTGAAAGGAGCTCTCGTTGAAGCTAGGCAATTGATTAATCTGCTTTTGAGCAATCATCCAGAAAATTTCTTGAATCCTGTGATCAGGGAGAGGAGTTACAATGCTCTGGATTATAAGAAAGTGGTGACAATATCAGAGAAGCTGAAAGATTCTACCGATCGTCTTTTTGGGACTTTTGGTAGCAGGGGAGCGAAGCAAAACCCAAAGAAAAAATCACTGGATGCTTTAATTAAAAGACTTAAGGATGTCAGTTGATTTAATAGAGAGCTGTACGTAACCCTTGTTCTTTCCCGTACCTCTTTTTATAGTGTTTGTCTTGTGACTGTTTCGGCTTATGTAACTTTTGCGTATTGGCGACAAACAATCAACTTTTTTTTAATGAAAGGTAAATAATATATTGAATCAAAAACATATGTAACATCTGCTCTTAAATTTTTAAAATGGGATGAATTTGATACATATTTATACTTACTTAAATTGTTAACATTCTTATGAATATGAATCTCATCACTTATATTAAAAAATAAAAACAAAAGTTTGTTATCATATTCAAATTTTATTTTTGATTTTTCAAGTAATTTTAAACATCATACACTATCAGTGATCTACTTTTTAGTTTTTACCAAAGTTAATAGAGATTAATAACAATATCTATATTATATTATAGAAATATTGATAACAAATTTTGTTAATAATTTACAAATCCAAAATTAGTCGAAATAAATCAGAATATGCTAATTATTGTTATAAAACCGAAACTAAAATTTAAGAATATTTGGGAGATGAGAGTTCTTCTTATAAATTGGTGTACCTTACATCAAGTTAACCCTTCTATTTATAGTACAAAATTTCTAATAAAATACTATCATGATAATGGACGTGGTACACTAACTATTAAGTGGTGCATTTGGTGCACTAGGGTGCAAGTTTTTGTCATGCCCTCGTGCATGTTTTTGTCTTGTTAACTTGCCGTTCTTCTGCCTCGCTTGTCGCTGGGTGCTTTTGTTTGCTTTGATCATGGAACCTGCATTTCAACAGCTGTCTATTCACGAGAAGGAAGACTCTGAACTAGTGGTTAAGGGGTCGGATATTGAAGGGGGTTGTATCGACTATAATCTGAGTTTGCTAGGTCGATTTTTGGGCGAGCGTAATATCAATTTTGAAGCCATGGAGAGGACGCTTCTCAATATCTGGCGACCTATTAAAGGCTGTTCGATCAAACCGTTCGGGGGAGATGGTTTATATCTTTTTCAGTTTTTTCATGTGGTTGATCTCCGGAGAATGTTGGTTGGGGGTCCATGGAGCTTTAATAATTGTATTCTGTTGGTTCACCAGATGAGAGAAGGTGAGAATCCGGCTGAGGTAGAATTTCGGTTTGCAGATTTCTGGGTTCGAGTGCATGATCTTCCGCCTGGGTTTGCGTCGGAATCCTTAGCGATCAACTTGGGCAATATTATGGGTGCTTTCCTTGAATATGACACGGGAAATAGGCGAAACTCGTCTTTCCAGTATTTGCGTTTCCGTGCTCGCATAAACATAGGTGAACCGCTTATGAGGACCAAGCGTTTACGCAAGGAGGGGGGTGATTTCTTTGATGTTTCTTTTAGCTATGAAAGAATTCCTCTTATATGTTACTTGTGTGGCATTGTTGGGCACAGTGAGTCTAGCTGTATCAAGCTTACGGAATTGCCGGAGGAGGACCTTAGAAGGAAGTGGCCGGAGGAGATCCGTTCGGAGGTTCGTGATCAGATTAGATTACGCCCGAATCAGTGGCGTCGTGATCCCGCTTATCCTGCGCATCCCGCTTATCCCGCGCAGGATGAGAATAGGACCGTTACTAAAGGGATTCACCATCCGATCACGGCAAAATCAAAACATAATAGAGTTATGGATAATTATAGCTCTCAGTTTAGGAAACTCCAATTTGCGTCAGCTGTCGGCCCATCCACATCTGTCACCCGGGTAGTTGACCAGGTAATGATTGGCATTGACTCGGAGCTTGAGGATATTCAAACCGGAAAAGAGTACAATCTTATGGTTATTGATGAAGTAAAAAAGCGTCCCCGTGACTGTTCCTATGTTGGTCCTGATCTTGTTGAGCTGAAAGGTGGTAGTTACTCAGCTTCTCCAAATGTAATGTCCAATGCTACTGATAGAATAACGGCCGGTCTTGCCCAGGAGACCCGCCGATCGCCATGAATTGCATAGCTTGGAATTGCCGTGGCTTGGGCAACCCACGTGCAGTGAACGCGCTGAAGGACATTGTTAATGTCAATAAGCCTAATTTACTCTTTCTTAGTGAAACTCTTGTTAAGTCTCGTAGGATGGAAGCTTTACGTTTATTACTGAAGTTTGATTGTTGTTTTTCGGTTGATAGGAATGGTCGTAGCGGGGGGCTGGCACTCCTTTGGAATAATACTAGTAATGCTAATATTCTGGGTTTTTCGAGTAACCATATTGATGTGGAAATTGTTCAGACTAATGAGTTTAGATGGAGGTTCACTGGCTTTTATGGCTTCCCGGAATCCCATAGGAAACGGAGTAGCTGGGCACTTCTAAAGGCTCTTTCCCGGCGCTATACGTTACCTTGGGTATGTATGGGCGATTTTAATAACCTTCTCTCGGTTAATGACAAATGTGGTGGTCGGAATTATCCAGTTACGCTCATGGAGGGATTTCGCTCTTGTATTGCCGATTGTCAGTTAATTGAACTTCCCCTTGTGGGTTTTGGGTTCACATGGGAGCGGGGCAGGGGGTCAGATTCACTGGTGTTGGAAAGACTGGATAGGGCTTTTGTCACGGCGGAGTGGATTAACCATTTTACCTATCATAAACTTTTTAATTTGGTCAGCTCTTATTCCGACCATAACCCAATTAAACTTTTCGCAAGTGTTGCGCTCCCGGCTAAAAGGGTCCACCGGTTTAAGTTTGAAAATGCATGGTTGCTTGATAATGGTTTTCGGGAAGTGGTTTCTTCTGCTTGGTCCCAGGATAGGACTCTCGGGGTATTAGACAAGATTACTGCCTGTAGTGCGGCTCTAATTGCATGGCAGAACTCTCAGGATCACAATTTTAAATCTCGGATAGCTTTCTTAAAGAAACGAATTGATGCTGCTCGTCAAGCTAATGTGGAGGATATGCTTGTAGTGAGGCTAAAAACAGAGCTCTCGACCCTTCTTGCTCAAGAGGCCATCTACTGGAAACAGAGGTCTAAGATCTTCTGGCTTAAGTATGGAGAAGCCAACTCTAAATTTTTTCATGCTCAGGCTTCATGCAGAAAGCGGGTTAACAATATTGAGTTCTTGGAAGACAATTGTGGAAATCAAGTGTCGGATATGGATTCTATGTGTTCAATTGTGTTGGATTATTTCAATAGGCTTTTTGAAGCTTCCTCATCTGCGTTGGATACAAATGCGTTTGATTGCATTTTACCGGTGGTATCGTCACTTGATAATTCTTCTCTGATGGCCCCATTTACTATGGATGAATTTAAATCAGCCATCTTTAGTATGCACCCTGACAAAGCGCCCGGCCCTGATGGTATGAATCCTGCGTTCTTCCAGAAATGCTGGGAGACAGT
>JAOTIZ010000009.1:16325796-16338354 GCA_027123425.1 Erythroxylum panamense
GAACCTTACGATTGCTTGAAGTTGATAAGCCGAATTTTAGAAATTAGAGCTTCGTGCTGATAACGTGTTATAAAACCGAAACTAAAATTTAAGAATATTTTAGAGAGGAGAGTTCTTCTTATAAATTGGTGTATCTTACATCAAGTTAACCCTTCTATTTATAGTACAAAATTTATAATAAAATACTATCATGATAATATATGTGGTACACTAACTATTAAGTGGTGCATTTGGTGCACTAAAAATAATTAGTGGCACACCATATTATTTCCCTCTTTTATAACAATTATAACCTAATAAGTGAATGAGACATAAATTGGAGTTAAAGAAAATGTCAACTATGATATATGTGAAAGGAAAGAGAAAAATTACCTAGATAAACTTCAATTCGAATTGAAATTATACTTAGAATTATAATTGACAAATATCATATATAATCAAATTGATAAATTTCAATTTATCTACATAGACTATATTTGAAATAGAAATTAAAAGAAAAATATTTCATACTCAAAATTTAATTTAAATTTCAATTCAAAAATAGAAAATTCAACCTATATTTAAAATTTTATTATATTCATAATTAAATTTCAAATTTTTACCTAGTCTTTAATAAAGTAACTGAGAAAATGTAAAACTCAAAGTAAAAAAAAAGTGAATAGAGAGAATAAATGAGATGCATTTTTTACCTAAATAAGAATAATATTGATAGAAGCGAGTTCAAGACAAAGTTTTGAAACTCCGATTTTTACTACTGTACTATTTTATCTCCCAAAAAAATTTCATATATATAATAATGGATTAAACTTTTTTTTACAAAATTAAGATTGAGGTTTGCTGCCTAAATAAATTTCTTTAAATATTAAAAGAAGCACAACTCTTTTTAGACATTGTATTTGGAAGACTCGTATATTATAAATTAAGGGACTGTTTGTTTCTGTTTTTTTTTCTTCTATTTTTTGTTGTCGTTTTTGTAAAAAGAAAAATCGGTAAGTAAAACGTATTTGGCTTACTTTATTGCGATTTTTTGTTTCTGAAAATAAAAAAAAATCACAACAGTTTACAGAAACTAAAAAACATAATTTCTCTAAATTTTGGAAAACATACTTTAAAAAAAAAACCAACATAATCTTAACTCCTGTATCGAAATAATAGTAATAATAACAATAATAATAATAATAAATTTGGTTATGTCGGATCCACATTCGCTTACATTTGTTTAACGTTGTTTACTTCAATCTCCAGATCACATGGAATTGCGGCGACTTGTCAGACCTACCATTCCTAGGCATGGACTTGGAAGGAAAAGTAAGCATAAGACTGTTAAATAGCGTATCCTCCTAACCAGTATGCACTGGACACCCATCTGCTCCATGGCCTTTCTTTGTGCAATCTTCCTCTTTCTGACTCTCTCATTCCAAACAATCTCTGGGCACGAGACAAAAACAGTTTACGAAGTTCTTGAAGAATACGACTTCCCCATCGGCATCCTCCCCAAGGGAATAACAGACTACCAACTGGATAATTCCACCGGTAAGTTCTCTGTTTACCTCAACAGCACTTGCACTTTCAAGATCGATTCCTACGAGCTCAAATACAAGACCACTGTCACTGGTGTTATAACCAAAGACAAGCTCTCGAGCTTGAGCGGCGTTCAAGTGAAGGTGTTATTCTTTTGGCTTAACATTGATCAGGTGACTCGGGATGACGATGAGCTCGAATTCTCTGTTGGAATTGCCAGTGCCAGTTTTCCTGTGAGTAATTTTGACGAATGTCCCACTTGTGGGTGTGGCTTTGACTGCATCAGTGATGAACTGGAGAAGATTAAGCTTAATGGTCGCTCGTCTTCTTCCTGAGTAGAATTCATCAAGCACATTTTGCAATTCACTATCAATGTCCCGTCATTGTATGTTATTCACTTATTTCTGGTTACTGCATTTTAGTCTCCGTAGCTGTAATTCTTAATTACTGTTCTTGAGAACAATACTTAATTACTATTGTTGAGTGCTTATCTTTTTTAATTGTCTACGAGGTATTTTATGAGGGTCTCAATTATGAAAAGATACTTTTAAGCCATTCACTCTCAGGTTAATTCCCGCTTGAGTCGGATAAGTCTCTTGTAGGAAGCAAAACTCTAGACTCAGGTTTTAAACAGTTGTATACATGAAGACGGTTCGAATCTATGACCTCACTTAAGTCAGGAGAGCCCCTTATCAACTCATTTCAATATGTGTTCGTTTTTTTATGATTTTTATAATTTTTAAAAAGGATTAAAATTAAAAATAAAGAAAAAAAATAAAAAAACATATTTTTATTAAATTTAAAAATAAAAATAAAATAAAACTTAATTTTTAAAAAATTTAAGAAATCGTTTGGACTGACCACGATCACAATCACGAAATCACCTTCTGCTTTTACAACACTCTCTGTCAGTCAACGTGCTCAATCCTTGAAACCACCACGTAGCATGGTGAATAACGACGTCGTCGTCGCAGCGTGAGCTAGGTCAAGTTTGTCTGAACGCTGTCGTTTTCTTCTAGGTCTTTAGGCGGTGAGGTGACCAGCCATCTCCTTTCTCATCCTCTGTTCCAACAGAGGATCTGAACCCCCTTGTTCGTAACAACATTCACTGACTCACTCACTCACTCACTCACACCGATGTCTATCTCTGCGATTTTTCCCATCCTCCTTGTCCTCCTATCACCGCTTGCCACGTCATCTCCCAACGGCGACGCACTAACGGCCTACGAGATTCTCGCCGGCTACAACTTTCCCATCGGCGTTCTCCCAAAGGGAGCGATTGGTTACGATCTCGATGCTAAAACCGGAAAATTTCACGTCTATTTGAACGGTTCGTGTAGTTTCTCACTGGAAGGTGGTTATCAGTTGAAGTACAAACCCACTATTAAGGGAGTTGTAAGCGACAACAGGCTTAGTGAATTGAGTGGAGTGAGCGTGAAGGTTCTGTTTCTGTGGTTGAATATTGTGGAGGTTGTTAGAGACGGAGATGAGCTTCAGTTCTCTGTAGGGATTGCGTCGGCGAATTTTCCGATAGATAACTTCTACGTTTGTCCTCAATGCGGTTGTGGATTGGATTGTGATAATGGAAGGAAAGTAAGCAGTCTTATAACCAATCCTCTTGTTTCTTCTGCATAGGGATTCTATTCATTATTGTGGTTCTTTTAAAGCCCTTTCAATGTTGTACTTGTTGTGGAATCTATTGTCGATTAAAGAGATTATTTGTGTCGAAGATATGAATACAGCGATGGTGGGATGAATGTATTGCATTAAATTGGGAACGGTTGAACTGGGTCTAGTTGTCTAGTGAAAAATATTGTGAACATTTACGGAGCTGTATTTGGTTTGGTAGATATGAATTAATCATAATTCTTGGTTCTTTAGCAATCCTTGTTCTTCAACTAGAATTCTGGTGGGTGTTTGATTTGAAAATGACTTGAAAATGACTCTTTGATTGAGCATGGAATAGCTAGAAATCAGATTAATTTGTGTGTGTGTGTGTGTTGTGGTATGTGCTGCAGGTAATTGTGCAGAATGCAAAAAATGGGCTTCAAACGAATTTCCTATGCAATTTAAATTGCAAAATCTGATTGTTTTGATCACTTGATTGCAGTAAGATGTAGCTGTTATAACAGCATGCCTAATTTATCTGTCCTGCTGGACTCTTTACAAACTAATGTCGTTGCTGGATTAAGCTTTGAATAGCCATTAGGATCTTTGTTGCAAAAAAATTGCTAAAAGCAAGAGCTAGATTCTGACTGCACAGCCGTAGAATGGATGTCAACTCATTTTACTAGGCATTTGAAGAGGACAGTAACAAACGGGGGACTGATCCATCATTGTCTGAAAAGTTATAGGATCTCATCAGCTCCACAAAGTAACTCCAGATATCAGTAAGAAACCACTTCGAACATTGGTGAAGTTTCATGCTACTGTTTGATTTTCTATACCACCTGTTGAGGCATATGTTCCGTAACTATATTCTACTTATGGCTTAGTTGCAAGGTGCTGCGTATCTAGAACTCTATTTGTATATTATCTTTTATGTCAACAAATTCACAAATTATCTATCACAAATTTTATATATATAAAAAAGGATAGTAGGTAGAAACCACTTAAAAGTTTAACCAATATTTGCATAGAGAGATGGAGATCCTCTAAGCAACAACCTGTGTGTTTCATTTAAATTAATGGAAATAGGTTTTGCAAATATGCTATGAGTTTTATCAGTTGCATCAGGTGCACTTTCATGGAATACTGATTAAAACTGGTATTGAATAGCTAAAGAAGTGCATGTCTCGTTAATGTGATTCTTTATCTTGAACTGTTGTTGTATAATTTCCTAATCATTTTTTTTGTGTGCACTTGTCTAACACATTTGTGCATGTTTAGGAATAAGGGTCACAGAGGAGGAGAATGGATAGTTTATACACGGAAAAAAAAAAGACAGACAGGCTGTAAGTAGTAGAGTTATATTTAAATAATGATAGTAGTAGTTAGAAATCGATAATAGTAGTGATAGAGTTAGATATAGATATACATTATCAGGTTGTTAGCAAGAGATAGATACTCGTTAGAAGTTGGTTAGCATAAGGAGATATAAAAGCATAGTTTATGAGAGAAGAGAGGAGAGGCATTAGTTTGGAAATCTCTTGGAAGTTTTCTTGAGGTTGTAAGGGAGTTGTCACTTGTGAAGAAGGTTCTTCCTTCTTGTTTCTAAATAAAACTGAGCTATTGCTCTTTATCTGGTGTTATCTAACACGTCAGTACATTAAGTTAAATCGTTACCTAACAATTTGGTCCGACCTGTCGGATCCATGGAGGCACGTGTAGGAAAGTTGGAAGACTGTTGCCAGAATTGAGAGAACCATGGGGGAGCAAGTCGTAGACTTGACGAAAGTCAAGAACGGCATGGGCCGTTTGGAAGCCATCTTGACTCACTTGATGCAACGACAAGGGTCGAGCATCAAAGCATCTTTGGAGGCCAGCAAAGAGGAGGACTTTGAGGGCGAGAAGGACCACAAGAGTCACCATTGGGTCAAGAAAGGTGAACTCCTCATTTTCGACGGAGCGGATCCGTTGGGTTGGGTGGCTCGAGCGGAGAAGGTTTTTGAGGTCCATCGCGTCAAGGAGGATGAAAAGATGCGACTAACCTTCATCAGCATGGAAGGGGTTGCGACGCATTGGTTTCAGTTCCTGTGTAAGAAGAGTCCGACATTGACATGGAACGCGCTCATTCCCACTCTGCTGCAGCGTTTTGGAGAAGGCAATCAGGGAAACGTTTATGAAAGACTAACGTCCATGCAAAAAGTTGGGTCGGTGGAGGAATATTTGCGAGTGTTCGAAATGTTAGTGGCGCAAATACTCGAGGCTTCGGAGGAGCAGCTGTTAGGATATTTTTTGGGCGACCTCAAACTAGAAGTGAGGTGTCGGGTCCGATCAATGCGACCCACAACAATCTTACATGCAGTGGAAATTGCTCGCGATATTGAGGATGAACTGTTGGTGATGTATGGAGGACATTCTTTCATGACTGGAAATTTTACGAATCGCGTACAGACACATGGTAATATAGTTTCCAAAGTTCAAGGAATAACGACCATTGGAGGGTCGGTTAGTAGGACAACGAGTAATGACTTGGGCAAGGTCACGGGAGGAATGGAGCGGAAAACCTACAACCCAAACCTTAGTGGGTCATCTGTGGGGTCTAATTCTCAAAATGGGATTTACGAGAATCTAGGGTCATGCAACAACCGCGGGACCAGGCAGCTTCCTTATCCAAAATTTTTAAAGAGGGAGGAAGGGAGGTGTTTTTGATGTGGATTGCCTTTTAGTCCGGGACATAAATGTTCAGAGAAAAGTTTAAGAGTGGCCATTTTAGGAGAAGATGAAGAGGTGGTTTTAGAGGTAGAAAAAGGTCTGTACAACCACGCAATGTCAAGTGAGGTTGCTAAAGAAGCTCAGTGCGACTAGATGGAACTTTCACAAGTTTCAGCCGATGGATGGACAGAACCCAAAACTATGAAGCTTTGGGGGAAGATTGATGGAACACCAGTTGTGATGTTGATTGATAGTGGCGCGAGTCACAATTTCGTGTCCAAAGAGTTAGCGTTGAAGCAAGGGTGGAAAGTGCAGACCACTGCGAGCTTTTTTTTTTTTTGTTGGAAAAGGAGGGTTATACCCTAGGGAGTGAACGGAAGCAGGACGTGAGCTGATGTTGCGGCAGACGAAGTCTAGCTTCCCCATTTCTGTCAGCATCCAACAAAGCTTGAAGAACCACGGGGCAGTGATCGAGAAATGAGACGCCCCTTCTATCAGGATCGGCTAATTTAGCTATGTTATCGGCCATAAAATTTGCTTCACGCGGAACATATTGGATGATGACGGTCCAAGTGCGGTTTAGGAGCTCTCTGACTCTATCAACAAGCTGAGTGGAGTCCCTCGAGGACTGGCAGCGCTGAAGATCCTTTACAATCCCAGCATTATCACATTCGAGCACCAGGTGCCGAAAGTTCTGGTTCCACGCTGTCGAGAGACCATCAAGAATAGCCCACAGCTCAGCCTGTCTGATCGAGCTAAAACCCACCAGCCTGTTGTAGCCTGCTAGCCAAGATCCTTCCGAGCTGCGCAGCACACCTCCAGCTTTACCAATGCCAGTCGCGGGATCCCAAGCCCCATCCGTGTTGAGTTTAACCCAGTTCAGCGGAGGAGCGCACCAGCGAACAGTTTGAGGCATGGGAGCAGTTGTCCGGCGGCGCCGTTCCCGGCTCGGACCAGCAGCATGCCTCGCCCAGGTTATGCTAGTCACAACAATATCCCAAGCTTCCTGCACATCATTAAACACGAAATCATTTCGTTGCTTCCAGGCAAGCCAGCAGACAATGCCAAAAAGGGAATTCCAGGCAAAATTTTCATTGCTATATCGCAGAGCATTGCCAATATTTGAGCTAAGCCAATCGGGAAAAGGCAAAGAGAAGAAAACTCCCTGATTAATAGGCGCGATTAATCTCCTCCACACGGGTTCGATCATTTGACAATCCCTTAGGATGTGTAAGGTGTTTTCAACCGACGCATTACAGAGGCTACACGATCTGTCAGTGGTCAGTCCTCGTCTTCCTCTTTCATCGTTAGTGAAGATTTTCCGGCGACACGTTAGCCACAAGAAATTGCGCACCCGCTGTGGGCAATTAATGGTCCAGAGTTGTTTCCAGATCATTGCTTCGTTGTCCCAAGTTAGCTGCATCATAACAGTATAGGCGTCGGACACCGAAATAATCCCTTCTTTGGAACCCTGCCAGGCGATCCCATCCCACTGCGAGCTTTGGAGTGAGAATGGGAAACGATCTGAAACAAGATTCTCAAGGTTGCTGGAAAGGGTTAAATCTGGTAATGCAAGGTTATGTTTATTCAGGAGATTTCTTTCTCTTTTTTTAAAAAAATGGGGGATGACTTGGCTAGTTTCGTTTGGTGAGGTGCAACACAATTGGAAAGATCTTTCCATGAATTTTTCACATTCGGGATCAACAGTCACGGTTAAAGGGGATCTTAATCTTTCGAGATCTTTAATTTCCACCAAGGCATTAAGGAAGATAGCTGAAATTGAGGCAGCGGTTATGGTATTTTTTGGTTCAAAGAAACATGAGAAGGATGACATCGAATCCAACAACTTAGGCAAAAAACTCGACTACTACCAGCAACAACAATTACAGTAGGTATTGGTCGAATTTCAGTCAATTTTTTTACACCCGATAGGCCTTCCTCCCAACAGACCAGTTGATCATAAAATCTCAATTAAGGTTGGTATTGATCTAATAAATGTGAGACCTTATCGTTATCCTCATCTACAAAAAAATGAGATTGAGAAATAGGTTTCGGAAATGCTAGCTTCTAGGGTTATCAGACCTAGCAACAGCCTATATTCAAGTCCGGTGATTCTTGTAAAGAAAAAGGACAACAATTGGCGGTTTTGTGTTGATTATCTAGTTTTGAATAAAGCCACAATACCAGATAAATTTCCCATACCTATAATTGAAGAACTCTTGGATGAATTGTTTGGAGCTATGTATTTCTCAAAAATCGATTTACGGACATGGTACCATCAAATACGCATGAATGAAGATGACATTCCGAAGACGACTTTTCAAACACATCATGGCCACTACGAATCACTCGTCATGCCGTTTGGTCTCACCAACGCACTGGCCACGTTCCAATGTGCCATGAATTTGATCTTACAACCCTACCTCAGAAAGTTTGTGTTAGTGTTTCTTGATGACATTTTGGTCTATAGCGTTGATTGGGACAACTACATTGCTCACTTAAGGAAGGTATTACGTACGTTACAGCATCATTGTTTTTATGTGAATACAAGAAAATGCACTTTTGGGAAATTAAGAATTAAGTACTTGGGTCACATCATTTCCAAAGATGACGTTGCTATGGATCCCAAGAAGATGGAAGCAGTTTTACAATGGCCTATTCCTACATCTCTCAAAGCTTTGAGAGGGTTCTTGGGTCTGATTGGGTATTGCCGAAGGTTTGTGAAGGATTACGGGAAGATAGCACAACCTCTTACTAATCTATTCAAAAAAGGGAATTTTAAATGGGATATTCTTCCAAAAACAACATTTAGGCGATTTCAGAACGCTCTGACTAGTGCTTCGGTTTTGACGTTACCAGATTTCAATAACCCTTTTTTGTTGAAGTGTGATGCATCAGGAAAAGGCGTTGGAGTAGTGTTGATACAAGGAAAGAAACCAATGGCGTTTTTCAACAAAGCACTAGCTGAATCATTGCTGAATAAATCCATATATGAAAAGGAACTCATGGTACTAGTGTTAGCCATTCAACATTGGAGACTGTATCTGGTGGGGAGAAGATTTACAGTCTATACGGATCAAAAAGGCCTCAAACATTTGCTGGAACAGAGAATTACAACTCAAAATCAACAGAATTGGTTGGCAAAATTGCTGGGATATGATTTTGATATTGTTTACAAGGCAGGAATTTCCAACAGGGCAGCAGATGCACTCTCTAGAGTATGTGAGGACATGGAGTTGTAGGTTATTTCTAGGCCATTTTGACAAGATCCGGAACAAATTGATAAGGAGGTAAAGGCAGACCCACAGTTGAGGAGAATAATTGAAGAAATTAAGAGGGAACTAGATTCTCATCCTTCTTATACCTTGGAAAATGGGAGACTATATTATAAAAGGAAGGTTAGTGGTATCAGCATCTTCAGAATAGATTCCCAAGCTTTTACAAGTGTTTCACACAACTCCTATCGAGGGACACTCTGGAATTTACTAGACTTATAAGAGGATAGCTCAATCTATTTTTTGGAATGGCATGAAAAGGGTTGTAACTGATTTTGTAGTAGCTTGTCACATTTATTTAGCATAACAAGTATCAAGCTACGTCCTTAGCAGGTTTACTCCAATCGTTACCTATTTCCAATGTCATATGGGAAGAGTTGAGCATGGACTTCATTGTGGGACTTCCCAAATCGAAAGGCTATGATACCTTCTTGGTCATAATGGACAGGTTGAGCAAATATGGGCATTTTATTCCTGTCAAACATCTATACTCAGCTCGTTCTATTGCTGAAATCTTCACCAAGGAGGTTGTCCGATTACATGGCATTCCTCTTTCCATTGTTAGTGGCAGGGATCCTACATTCTTAAGTAATTTTTGACAAGAATTGTTTACACTCCAGGGAACTCAATTAAAATTCAGTACCGCCAATCACCCAAAATCGGATGGCCAAACTGAGGTAGTTAACCACACCATTGAGACATATTTATGCTGGTTTAGTTCAAAACAACCCAAGGTTTTGTTAGATTATTTATCCTGGGCAGAATATTGGTATAATACATTAAGCAGTTAAATGTTCTCCTTTCGAGGTAGTTTATGGAGACCTCCTCCCTCATTCACACGTTTTATTCCTGGAGAAACATTGGTGGAAGCTGTGGCGTAGGATTTAATGAGTCGTGACGAGGCTCTATCACAATTAAAACATCATCTGGAACGCGCTCGCAATCACATGATATGTGTTGCGGATGCATGGAGGTGTCCTCATGATATTTAGGTAGGAGATTGGGTGTATTTGAAGATTCCTCCACATCGGCAAGGGTCCATGCCTAAGTGACTGCATCCGAAATTGTCAGCACGATATTATGGACCGTTTTTGGTAGACAAACAAGTGGGCGTCGTTGCATTTCAACTGCAACTTCCCCCTTAGAAATGTATACATCCAGTGTTTCACGTGTCCCAATTGAAAAAGGCTATCTTGAAAAAATCTATACTCTTGATTTGTGTACACCAGCTGCGTTCTTGGGTTGCAGGACACTTCATAATCGAGGAGCTGCTCGTGACCAATGGTTGATTCATTGGCAAGGCAAACTGTTGGAGGAAGCGACATGGGAAGACCAAGAGCTTATCTGAGGCCAATTCCCAAAGGTTAACCTTGAGGACAAGGTTATTTCATCAGTGGGTGGTATTGTTAGGAATAAGGGTCATAGAGGAGGAGAATGGATAGTTTATACACGGAAAAAAGACATAGGCTATAAGCAGAGGAGTTATAGTTAAATAATGATAGTAGTACTTAGATATCGATAACAGTAGTGATAGAGTTAGATATAGATATACATTATCAGGTTGTTAGCAGGAGATAGATACTTGTTAGAAGTTGGTTAGGATAAGGAGATATAAAAGTATAGTTTATGAGAGAAGAGATCAGAGGCATTAGTTTGGAAATATCTCTCAGGAAGTTTTCTTGAGATTGTAAGGGAGTTGTCCCTTGTGAAGAAGCTTCTTCCTTCTTGTTTCTGAATAAAACTGAGCTATTGCTCTTTATTTGGTGTTATCTAACACATCAGTACATTAAGTTAAATCGTGACCTAACAATGTTGGTTCAGCTATATTTGTTCTTGTTCTATAGGTTAATAACAAGTCGTATTGGGTCTAAAGATAATATCTTACTACCTTTGTGGTGTAATTACTAACACAATTGCCATAAAACTGGCGTCAATATGGCCAGTTTGTTGTGGTGAGGATCATCAGTTAGATTCCTGATTTATAACTTTCAGGTCACCTGAGTGAAACTGGATTAGAGGGAAGACATTTCCTGGGTTTGGTTTCCTCTCCATCTGAGTGTTAGATTGGAATATAGATGATTGCAGCCAGCTGAATGGAATTCAAGCCTAAATACTTGCAATTCAGTTTTTTGATATTTGTCTTAGGGTGGATAGTAGACATATGAGACTTGCTTCCAAAAGGGTATTGGAATGGGGGGAAAAGAAAGGAAGAAGATAGTTCCTTCTATGAAGCTGTCTTCTGAAATAGCTAACTAAGTTGATTTATGGAGAAACCTCTAAGAAGTTGTCTCCTGAAATAGCTAAACCATGTAAACCTGTTTTACCGTAATAAAGGGACTTTCTGTTTAGTAGTTCCTTCCAATCCTGCAGCATGTAATTGTTGTCAGTTGCACAACAGCTATCTGTACTGCCAGTGGGTTTTAACATAATAACATGGAAAAGATGGCAGCCTTGTTCACTAGGTGTGATCTCTGTTTCGTTTTAGGTGTTGAAAAGGAGTCAGTCCCTTCCAATCTAATTTCTGCTCTCTTTCCATATATGCATGCATTTTTAGATGGCAAATCAAACCAGGGTACGTTTTAACTAACTCGAAAAACTAAAGTTGCTTGATTCTATTTTTATTTTTAGTTTCAAATTTTCTTAAAATTTTCTGTTAATTTGAATTTTGGCTTCTGTTTTTAGTTTTTGTTTTCCTATTTTAAAAATTATGAAAATTATAAAAATTATTTTTTTTGTTTTTAATCTAATTTACTATTAACCAAATATATATTATGTAATTATTTAATATATTAATTTTAAATATTTTATGAATAATTTAATATTAAATAAAATTAATTTACGTAATAATTTAATTATAATTTTGTAATTAAACTAAATAAATTAAATTAAATAATTATTAATGGATACAAGTAAATTTAAAAATGTTTTCAATATATATAAATTTCAAATAAAATTTGATTTAGTAATTAAAATATATTTAAAATGAATATTAATTTTAATAATAGCTATTATATAATAGCTATTACTCAGTTTTCTCCAGAACAGTATACAACAAGATTACTTACTTAGAGTCATAATGAGCCATAAGCATGAAATAAGTACCAAACCTAGCCTTCTTACTATTATATAGTCAATAAGAAGAATAAGATGTAATTTATTTTAATCTTAACCAAAATAATTTTTCGTGCTTGATGACAGATACATAGTTGCAAGTGTGAGGAGGAGATAGTTGGAGGTGCCATTGGAAAACAATAACCAGGTATGATAACTTATAATATAAAGTTGCTCGATTGTTAATTGTTATGTTTGCATTCATACTTTAGCTATGAGGTTTGCTATATGAGATGCCACATGGTGTTTTCTTGTATTTATGCTAAAGTAAGGATCCTGCATTCATACATAAATAGAGAAATGAAATGTCATATTTTGCTTAATTTGTTTTATG
>JAOTIZ010000009.1:16343486-16361194 GCA_027123425.1 Erythroxylum panamense
TATCTTCACGTCAGGCTTATCACAGAAGGTAGAAGACGATGGATTTCAATGGAAACGCACCGTTCAGCCAAAATCTGACAGAACCAACTTGTTTTTTAAAAATAAAAATAATAACAAAAACTAAAGAAAAAACATTACCAATTAAGCACTTAATGATCAATCAAATACCAACAACAGGAAAGAACTCTTGAACTTCTAACAACAAATTATATACGAGAATAAGAAACTCAAAAATGAAACAAACATTAAAATTTATGTAAAAAACTTTTTAATATACAAGAAAAAAATCATGAGTCAGATCGATAAACAAATTTACTATTCTCCGTAAAGATTTACAAAGAAAAGTTGATTTTTCATCTCACAATAATAAGTTATTTCACAAAGTTTCAGAATTGAAACCAAATTAAGTTGATATCATAATTAACAATCACTCAAATCAGTCCCAAAACTAATCAAATAAGGACGAAAATACAACACTATTATCCTCTCTCCATATTTCATCACTTTTAAACGTGTTTGCACTCTTTTCAAAACCTACATCTTTTTCTCTTTTATATCACTAAATAAGTTTTTCTACACCACACAGTTACTTACATAGTCGTGTAAGTGACCTTATAACTTCAATACCGCTTTACTCGCAATTGTACACGATTATAGATAATTATACGGTCTCCACACACAACCGTGCATCTTCACACAGTCGTATACACAACCTTGTATGTCTTCGATCTTCACACGGTTATAAAGATTTACATGGTTGATCCACATAACTGTATAAGTTAAGATATAGCTATATAACACCCTATATGGCTGTATATCTCTCCAAAAGTGATTTTTCTGTCTTGTCCTTACTTGTTTATCATTCTCACGAGCTATAAAGTCATATATGATGACCTAAAGTTTCAAAATAGGATCGGGGACTTAACACTTTTAAAATATAAGACAAGAGCTTGTTAATTATATATGATTTAATTACTTTGAAATTTTATTTTATTGAATATTTAAAAAATTCCAAAAAAATTAAATATACAAGTTACTCTTAAGTATTTGTTCATAAAATAATGAAGATTTTTTCTAAAATGTAAATTAATTCTTACACAACTTTGGGCCTGGATGAATAAACTCACAATGATGACAAACTTGATAGGCGCTCGAGGGCTCCAAAATGAGGCCTTTCATTTTGACAAAGAGCCTAAATCACAGACTCCAATAGGCTCACTGTGTCTGCCTTTCTTCTTCGCTCTCTGGGCTTTGTTAGGGTTTTAATCAGTCTGAGGTTTTCAAGCCTAAACTTCCTCTCCCCTTCAGATTATAACTCTTTAAGCTCCGTCCGTGCATTGTAGTGCGGTTCAGCACCAACTAGTTTCGCCAGTCCTTTCTGACAAAAGACTGTAATTGTTGGTGGTTGCTGGCGCCAGGAAGAAGAAGCAAAAATGGAGGAGACTAATAACATGAATTCGGGGACGGAAATCACTCCCAACATGACTATTTACATCAACAACCTTAACGAGAAAATCAAGATCGACGGTAATTGCTGCCTCTGTCTTTCCTTCTCTTTCTTCTTTCACTTCAGTGTCATATTTACTCGAAAGTGTTTAATTTTTATGCAGAATTGAAGAAATCACTCAACGCGGTGTTTTCACAGTTCGGGAAGATTGTGGAAATACTAGCATTCAAGACCCTGAAGCACAAAGGCCAAGCTTGGGTTGTTTTTGAGGACGTTCAATCCGCTACTAACGCTATGAGGCAAATGCAATCTTTCCCTTTCTATGATAAACCCATGGTAGGCTATTTCTCTTTTCAAAAAGATTGTGAATATAAGCTATGAACTGTAGGTTGGAGTCGATTGAAAATGTTGTGATTTGCACAGAGGATACAATACGCAAAAACTAAATCAGATGTCATAGCAAAAGCTGATGGTACTTTTGTTCCTCGAGAGAAGAGAAAGAGGCATGAGGAAAAAGGTATGACCACTCTACTTCTCTTCTTATGTGTTTGTGTGTGGGAGAAAGTTGCTACTATCACATTGTATGTAGATGTAAGCATTACTGCACCAAATTGTTTCCAGTTAGATTTTCATGTTGATATTTACTGTGTTATTTAGCAGTTTGATTGAATATATGTAGAAGAGATCGTACCTGGACCTGTAAGTTTCATCGTTATGTAACATGTTGCTAGTATGGGTAGGCTATAGCATATGCTGGCAACTCCAATTCCTTGTAAAGTAAGCATTCAAATGTTATTTTGTTTAGACTGATATATTTTTTGTTCATATTTGGACGTAGAAGTTAGTATCTTTTGGTTTACCAAATTAGATCTCTTGGGAATTAGTGCACCAAAGTGTCTCCAAATTAGATTTTCGTGTTGATTCTTACTGTGCCATTTTGGCATTTTAACTAAATATGGAAAGGATTGTACATGGACCTGTAAGTTTCATCACTATGTACTTATGTAGCATTTTGCTTAGCAGGGGTTGGCTGTAGCATATGCTCTAGCTACTCCAATTCCATGTAATGTGACTTTCAAATGTAGTTTTGTCTATTGTTTCTGCAGTAAAAAGGAATAATATTGATGAAATGTTTATGTCATACTATTATGGATTGAGTGTGCTGGATTTATTCTCCCGAGTGATGTGTATCTTTCTTTTATATTGCAGGGAAAAAGAAGAAGGAGCAGCATGATGCTAATCAAGCAGGAATGGGTCTTAATCCTGCCTATGCCGGTGCCTATGGTTCAACACCACCAGTAAGCTTATTTTTGCTTTTTTATAACTGTGGTTTTCTGGACTTATAATATACTTTGTTTAGGATCCAAGTGGATGAGTTATTATATATGCAATCTCGAACTGATTTGATAATTATAGTTCATCTTTTCACCTGTTTAGAAGTAGGTAGTAGCTGATCAGATGTAAAGAACTCATAAATTTGTTAGATTTGAGCTAGATGAAACCTGAAGTTGCAGAGAATAATAGCTAGTTCACTTTACCAATGAATGTCCACTTTCCTTTGGGGATGAAAAGTAATTAGGCGAGGTTCTACGTCGATAGTGACTACTTACCGGATTGCTTTATCAAAATGTTAAAATTTTGTCGGTCAGAAACAATGAGAGAATGGGGTACAAATGCGTGTACTTGAACTGTGAAGCTTGATGAAGGTATTGTTACTGAATAAATAGGCAGCCCACTTGAGGAAACACTGTAGGAGTCGATCGGTGGATAGTAACTCCTGTTCAATTTACTTGGTTTGCAAGCGTAGCTGTTGATTCTTGATAGAATGACTCCTTTTCTCTCCTTAAATTGGTGCAGCTATCGCAAATACCCTATCCAGGTGGTGCAAAATCCATGGTCCCTGAGGCTCCAGCTCCGCCCAATAACATACTATTTATTCAAAATCTTCCAAATGAGACAACTCCAATGATGCTGCAAATGCTTTTCCAGCAGTACCCCGGTTTCAAGGAGGTGAGGATGGTGGAAGCGAAGCCTGGTATTGCTTTTGTAGAGTATGGAGATGAGATGCAATCCACGGTTGCAATGCATGGACTTCAGGGATTCAAGATACAGCAAAATCAAATGTTGATTACATATGCCAAGAAATAGACGCAGGTGCTTCTTGTCTTTCGTTTGCTGTTTGTTGAAGACTTGAACTAGCATTGTCTTGAATCTTGTAATTCTAATTCCTCCTTGCCGTGGCAGCGGTTTAGAAGTTTTCTTGTACCAGTAAGTATGCCCTTTCACTTTAAAAAAATTATCGGACCTTTTGTCCAATTTTTCAATTAAAAAACCGTCGCTACGATCAGGAATTGATGCTCAATTATCAATTAGGCTATGTTTAATTGAGAGTTTTATAATGGAATAGAATAAAATGTATTATTATTTCATCATTTGGGAGAAGATTTTATAATGGAATGAAATAGTATGAAAGAGGAATATTTTATATTACATCATATTCAACCCTAAATAGTAAAAATAAAAAATTTCGATTTGAGGAGTTTATGATGAAATATAAAATGATAAACAATTTTATACTATGTTATATTATAATCTCTTTATCCAAATAATATTTTACTATATCATATTATGAACTCTTCCATCTTTTCTAAATAATAATTTTTTAATATCATATTTATTTACATTTTATTCTATTATAAATAATTTCATTTCATTACATTATAAACTTTACAACCAAACATAACTTTAGGTACTCAACATTACAAAATAAGCATACTTGGGTTGTGTCACCCTTTTAATAAAAAAATTTTATTTACTAATAATAACTTGATTACTAAATAATAATTGTATAATTAATTTCTTTAAAAAATAATTATAAAATCCAGTGATTAAAGAAATGAATCGATTTGGTCAGTTTAATTGTAAAAATTTCGAATCAATTGAATATACGGTTCAATTTTTAATTTTTCAGTTTGATTTATTTTAATAATATTTGTTGTTAAAAATTTATTAACTTTTTTATAAATAAAAATTAATTAATCTTTTTTAATTTTAATTTTATTTAATCTTTAATTAATTATACGGCTGTTTATACCGATTTAGCTTTTCGTGTGTATCTAACAATATAACTTTAAATGATATTTCTTATTTAAAGCGATGGCTTCGGACGTAATCTAATGAAAGTCAAAAGTAGAGTTGACTTCTTCCGAAGCAAGCTTCTTTTGCGTATTATTTATTCGGGAAGCTCAAGGCCTTCGAACGACAACGTTTGAAAAACTCTTGCTTTTCCTACCTCGCACTCTCTCTTTAAAAATCCCTCCTCTCCTCTCCGTTCTTTCCTCTACTAACACTAGAAAATGGCGACATGCCTTAAAGTTGACGAGCTTCGAGCAGAACTCGCCAAGCGCGGACTCAACACCACCGGAACCAAGCCCTCACTGGTCCGTCGGCTCCAGTCGGCTATGGAGGAAGAGCAGAAACGGCCGGCGAGCGCACTCGATGTTGACGGTAACCGGAAACGAGTAAGGGACCCCCCGGATGGGAACTCCGATCCACCGGAGAAAATTAAGGCCGTTGAGAAGTACATTGGCTTCAATGTTAAGCAATTGCGCGAAGAAGCAAAGCTTCGAGGAGTTTCTACTGCTGGCTCTAAGAAAGAACTACTGGAGAGGCTTTGCTGTGATGCACGAGACAACGATCACCATCTTATTGCTGTTCAAGGTAGTGTACCGAATTCTCACGTGGATTAAACAAGTCACTGGGTTGGACTTAAAGTGGGTTTGTGACTGTGTTCCAGATAAAGAAGAGGAGAAGGAGGTTAAAGAGGAGAAAATTGTAACTGCCACAAAAAAAGGCTCTGTGGTGCTGGATCAATATCTTCCTGATCAGATAAAGACAGAATATCATATTTTGCAACTGGCAAGTCTTGCATTTTGTAGAATGTGCATAATTTAGACTAGAAAAAAGCACTTATTGAATAAGCAGTTTGTTCAGTTGCTCTCATCATTCTATGCTAATTTTATTTTCTAGTACGCAGGGTGATGATATCTACGATGCGATGTTGAATCAAACAAATGTTGGGGATAACAATAACAAGTTTTATGTAATTCAACTTCTAGGTGAGACAATAATTGCATCATTTCTTAAGTGTGAGAATGCATATGAAGATTGGGATTTATTCCACATAAAACAAGAATTCTTTTGATTATGCTTATATCAACAGTTTGCGATCAAGGTAACTGGGGCCAAAAAAGTTCTGGTGTGATCTTGGTGCTTGACATACCGAGATGTTTTATAATGTTAAAAGCCATATGTAATGACGTCATATAGACAGTTGATATAGGTATTGTTCATCAAGTATTTAATTGAACCTTGTTTGCAGAATCTGATGATGGTGGCAGATATATGGTGTATAATAGATGGGGTAGGGTAGGTGTAAAAGGTCAAGATAAATTATTTGGACCCTACACAAGAGATACGGCAATTTGTGAGTTTGAGCAGAAGTTCTATGCCAAAACAAAGAACTACTGGTCTGATCGAAAGGAGTTCAAATGTTACCCAAAGTGCTATGCCTGGTTGGAAATGGACTACAGTGAAAAAGAAACAGCAGTAAGTTGTCTTCTCGCTTAACACATCTGTTTAGACCCCAGTGTTCTGGGCATTTTCTTGCATCAAGGTAGCTTTTTTAAATATACCATCATTGTTTTCCTTTAAGAAAATATCTTTTTAGGTAATGTAGTTATGTAGGAAATAAAAAGAAATCCTGCTTAATAGCAATATTTCTTGTTGATGTTTATTAAGAATGAAACTTGATATTTGTAACACTTTATCAAAACAGTTGTCCAACTTGCTGAGGTTGTCTGTGCAGCTGTTTGGTCTTATGTGCTACCATTTTGATTTCAACACTGCCATTAAACGCTTCTAAGACAATTGTTTTATTAGGTTGAAGAAAAGAGCAACTCTAATTTGGCAATTCAACCTCGGGAAACAAAACTTGAACCACGTGTTGCAAGATTCATATCTCTTATATGCAATGTTAGCATGATGAAGCAGCAAATGATGGAAATAGGTTGGTTATATTATTCCACGTGGGGGTCAAATCGTGGCTGATACATAATGTGTTCGTTAAATCTTTGAAGTACTTCTGTTTCATGGCCTTTTCTTTTTCTGATATCTTCACTTTCTTAAGATATTCTTTTATTATACAATTTCTTATTTCAGTAATACATCATGCATAGGTTATAATGCAAATAAATTGCCACTTGGGAAACTAAGCAAGTCAACAATATCTAAGGTGAGTGTTTCAATCATGCTGCTTATGATGTGTGCGCTTTCTGTCTGTTGGTATTTGCATTAAGTCACAAATGAGCACCTTTGTATCTAGGGCTATGAAGTCTTAAAGAAGATTTCTGAGGTAATTGGCACAGCAAATAGAGTGAAACTTGAGCAATTTAGTGGGTAAGGATAGTTATATGATCTGGTATCATCCTGATTTTACTATTTGCCCTGTTCTTTTAGCTTAAAGATAGTGCAATGCTGCTTAGGAGAAGTTTGGGAAATTTTAATTTTTAGTTGATGTTATCTGTTACAGGGAATTTTACACGGTTATTCCCCATGACTTTGGATTTAAAAAGATGTGTGAGTTGCTTACTGTCTCAATCCCTAATTTTACATCTTCAGTTCTGGAAAGGATCTCAACTAATAATGAATGTGTTATGGCAGGCGAGTTTGTCATCGATACTCCGCAAAAGTTGAAGTCCAAGTTAGAGATGGTGATTCCTTTTCTACAATTACATAATATTTTGGTTAATTTAAATAAAGTTTAGTAAGGTTTATTTGCATGCCTTCCTTGGCCAAAGTTATGTGGCGTGGATCTTGTATAGCAATGAACATATTTGTTTCAAGTTTTGAGATACGGCGCTGAATTCCTTGCTCTAATCGAAGGTTGAAGCCTTGGGGGAGATTGAAGTAGCAACAAGATTGTTGGCGGATGAACCTGGATTGCAGGTATATTTTTCGCTCTCCTTTTTAGATGACATGTGTAACGTGAATATCTCTGATAATTGAAGGGTTTCTCAAATCAAAGCTCACTTAGCTTTACTAATACTCTGCTTAGGTATGAAAAGATACTGGCTGAAACTTGTTATAGCAAATGAATTCTGTCTGAAGGAACGGTGTTTTGTTATGCTATGCAGGAGTTAAAGTTCCAGTACTGCTTTCAATCAATAATTTTCTAAGCTAGATGCTCTTTTGCCTGCTTTTCTGAACCACATATTGATAATTTATTATGTTTTGGGTCCCTGCTTTTCTTTTCTCCCAGTAACAGTCTGCAGGAGCTGATTTGCATATAGTGTTTGTGCATGCCTGTTTCTGAGAAGTACAATTCTTAATTGTCTATTTCTTATTGTCCTGCTTTTCAAAAGATTAAGTTTTTCAAGGTTATATGGAGTACCTATTACTTATCTGACTCTCATGTTTGCCTCTTGCCCACTGGTGTCTTAGATGTTCTAATTCAAGTTTCTGCTTGTCACAGGATGATCCTCTGTATTCTCATTACAGTCGCCTACACTGTGAGCTCTCACCAGTTGAACTTGATTCTGAGGAGTTCTGTTTGGTAAATTTTGAAACCCTCTTCTTATATTAAAAATTTCAGAATTTGAAACAATTATTTTTATGAAAAAGGAGCTTGGGTTGAAAGTTGAGGATGTTGTTGGAGCATTGGAGCTTCTTAAGAAACTTAAGGCTTGAAGTATGCTATCTGCAAAGGAAACTCACTTTTGGTGTTGTAATAGATTATTGAATGATGCTGGAATTTGTTTTCGTATCATGGCTTTAGTTTTGATTTTAATATTTATACTTTCTACCTGTTGTCAGATAGCAAGGTATTTGCAGAATACTCATGCCAAAACACATTCACAATATACCGTTGACATTGTTCAAGTTTTCAAAGTCTCAAAAGAGGGTGAAAATGAACGCTTCAGGAAGGTGATAATGGCTTTAGAATATTTCCCTAGTTTCATGAAGTAGTTAAGCATTTTCAACTTATTGTAATTAAGGTACCTTTAAATCTTATGAGCAGTTCTCTGATACAAGAAATAGAATGCTTTTATGGCACGGTTCTCGCCTTACAAATTGGACTGGTATTCTATCACAAGGTCATTTTACAAGCTCATATATTTGTTTTTACTTGCATATTAACGTTTGCCTGCTATTAGCGCAAGTGCCTGGGGTATATATTCATTCAATTAATGATTTTGCTATGCTTGTGGCATTAATAGCCAGAAACTGCAACTTTGGATTTGAATGTATCCAGGCTTGCGTATTGCTCCTCCTGAAGCACCTGTAACAGGATACATGTTTGGAAAAGGTGTTTACTTTGCTGATATGTTCTCCAAAAGTGCAAATTACTGCTATGCAAGCAATGCTGCTCCTGCAGGGGTGTTACTGTTATGTGAGGTATGCTTATGCTGAAAGACTTCATAATGATAGCGTATGTTCTGACCATCGAAAGAGAAAAGAATTCCTTATGTATACATGAACTATACAAACAATCCTTGTGGTATGACAAGCCAGACCTTAGACATAAATTTTCATGCTCTTGTTGTGCCTGATGAATATTTGGACTGCATCTTAGTATGTGAAGATTGGCCTGCATCTTTCCAGAGTAACATCAATGTTTTTCCCAACGATGAAATGGTGTCTTTCATTTTGAGTGCAACTTGAGTTGTTCTATTGTGTTCTGATGTTTTGTCTGCGACTTGACTTTGTATGGTTGTCATTTTTTGTAGTTATATTTTATCATTGTAATTCTGAATCATGCACTTTCTAGGTTGCACTTGGAGACATGGCTGAACTTCTGCATGCGAAATATGATGCTGATAGGTTGCCCGATGGGAAACAAAGGTTTGTTCAACAGCATTTTGTTGAAAATTTTCTTTCAGCTTTTTAGTTGCTATATTGAATTAGTATTACTTCTACAACATTGTGAGTGTTAAATATGCAAGATTCACGAGGATAATGTTTTCACTCACTCGTCAGTAATTTTGATTATCTGCACCCACAGGCCTTAACAATTTTATATTTGAAATTTGACCCCATGTGCCCATTGTTTCCCTACCTTAGGAGACTGAATTACAATTAGAAGTTGTGGTTCAATTGTCTTCACAGTGGAGCGGTGATCATTGCATGGACAACCTTTTTCTCTCCTATTCCCTTCTATAGTGTGCAATTTTGAATTTTCTACAACACATGCGCACATAGTTTTTTACTTGTTTGGATGTGGATTCACTTGATATAATTATTGCAGCACAAAAGGAGTTGGAGAAACTGGACCAGCTCTCTCGGAGGCCAGCACACTTGAGGATGGTGTTCTTGTACCCTTGGGGAAGCCGAAGAAGCAACGTGGCCTAAAGGTATGAACATGTGCTTGTGATAGAATCCTCAATTGAAAATTGTCTTTTAATATTGTGGTTAATACATAGTTGGGATGGCTTGGATGTTTCTTTGACATCTTGTTTGAATGTTTTTGTAGGGTTCATTACTATACAATGAGTATATAGTCTACAATGCGGATCAGATTAGAATGCGCTATGTGGTTCAAGTGAATTTCAAATACAAGTATTGACAATCATCAATATGATCTTCCAGTTTTCCATCTCAAAGTTAGTAGTTCTGCTCTGAGTTCAAACCGCTGAGATTCCTCGTAATGTAAAAGCTGTTACTCGTTAAATGTCTGCTTCCTAGCAAGTAGGAACAAGGTTATTGGTCTGCAATTCATGAACAAAATGAGCTGAGACGTGTAATGTAGAACACATTTTCCCTGGTATCTGAATATCGCATAATTTTATGCAAGAAACTTATGCGCGGAGATCTTTAGCAAATATCTCCTTATTAACTAAATCTACATTTAGATGAGCAATTGACGATTTCTTTCTTTTGGACGCTTTTATCTCCCATATTTGGCAACTTGCTTCAGCGTTGTCGATATGATTCTGACACAAACTTACATACCCCTGATTTGGGTTCAATACGCAAGTGAAATGATTCCTGTAGCCTGTTTTATGGGTCGTCACTGCCTTGGATTATCTTGTTTCTGCTATGCCTCCTTCCTGGGGCAGAGGCAGAGTCAAATATATGCATCAAGTGCAGTAGAATTTAGCTTCTTGGAAGCATGAGTGAGTAAAAGGTTCTCATTGACTATTTGAACAGATATGAGTGTAATAAAGCATTTACTACAATACCATCAAGAGCAGAGTGCACACGCTACCATTTATGTCTCTAGATTTCATGATGACCTCATGCCAGAATCTATGTTCTTCCTCCACAAGACAAAAACCATGACGTCCATAACCCATTTCCCATCCAGTTTTAAAGGTGAGTTTCAGTTCACCCACCCCACTTGGACCTTACCCAGCCTTTAATGTTTCCATCGATTGGAGTCAATCGGTGATTACTTGTTATGGTATACGTTATTTATAACCCATACTAGTTCGAGCGCTTTTTAAGGAGTTGAAAAGTAATTGCTCTATGATCTTTACAGGCCTGATTCCAAGACGTATGCATGCGGAGAACAAGTTCAAGTTTAGATATCACTTGTGAGTTCATGTTTGATATGTAAAGTTTTGAATTGCAAATTACAGTTACGCAGTAGTTTCAGAAATTGTATCAATTGCAAATGATTGTGGCTTATTTAGAGTTCCCATGCAAATCATGCTATATTTGCTGTAACATAAAACAGGATGGATCGGTTTCCAAAATCATGACTGGATTTTGGTTAATAGGCGAGCAACAGTACAGGTACTATAAATGTTGAAGCATAGCGTTGGTGTTATACTATGCAAGCATTCCATTCCAACCCAATAACTCTGTTCATTTGGCTCAAGACTTCCTACGGGACTTGATGAAAACCCACCATAAATTCTGGGGGAAAAGCTGGTGCCTATTCCTTAGAGGGGAATCATATCTTCCTAGGGAGTAGCACTTGCAAAACTCTTCGAAGAAACACGCACACTTTACTCTCCATATACTCAAAAACTCTGGACCAACACGCAAACCCTACGTCTACGTGCACTCTTCAAGTTATTCTCGTCAACTAATTGCACCAGCAAAGGTTCTGTTCTGTCTTCCCATATCATTATTTCTTTTTTTCAATCAACCCCACTCCTCAGCCTCTGTGGGACCATAAAGTCAAGGAATGGAGGGGTTCGTGATCCAAAGGCTAGAATTTGATAGCTAGGCAAATGTTAATGTAGTTGGAAATGCAGGCCTCTTTCGTCACAGTCCACAGACGAACGAAGGGTTTTTGGATTTTGAGAATTTAAGGCCAGACATGACCTTGCGTGATTCTTCCCTCAGATATAACAAATGCATTTCTATATAACCCAACCACCATGATTGTATGGGATGGTCATGGTCGCACCATCGCTTAATTTTTACTCATTACCCTTTTCTTGGCTTTAAATAAACCAAACTTTCTGTCCTTGTCTGTCCTGTGTCCCCTCCTCTGTTTCTACATCTCTCTGTCTCTGTGTTACTCAGAAGAGTGTGCCATGTATCATCACCACTTGCACCTATAAGTACAAGTGAATCACCTTCAACATAGCATATCCTCCTCCTCCTCCTCCTCAAGTCCTGCTTCGATGGGTGAGTAGTTCCTCGTTGGAGAAGCAGGGCACGTGCAAATCTCCAATGTCAATGAACTCATTGCACGTGCTCTCCCTCTCCAACATGGGCTCCTCATCTTGTTTTCTCCCTCCAGTAGCAATGATCTCCTCAACTGGTGCAGCATCTTCTTGCAGGTACGCAAAGACTCCCCTCCGCCAAGTCCATGCGCTTCAACTCATGTTTTTTGGATTACTGAAACTCACCTTCCATACCAATTCACTTGCAGATAATACTGTACTATGTTAAATATTTCTAGGGTCTGCAACATATATGTTCATTACACTTCACCATTTGCCTTCAGATTTTCTTCGTAAAAAATTCTACTAAAAAATAAAAATCTACCTTTTTTGTCCTGCTCTGCTCCATGTTAAGAAGTGCTGTGGTTTTCTTGCACCGGTTAGCTTCCTGAAACTTTGGATCACACCCTCCATAGTCCATTCCAAGCCTACGGGCAAAGACTTGCCACTTTACGTAAGACAGCGGATGTGTGTGTACAGATGACAATGTATAAATAATCTAATGTTGGAAGGAACAAGATGACACATGCACTCGGCCTACTTAGCCAAGCATCCCAAAAGACATATACGAACTGAAACACAATTGAGAAAAGCTACTTCTACGTCAGAGAGCTGGAACTTGGAACCAATCTAAAGATTTTACAAAAGCAATACTAACAATCTTAAATTAACAACTTTTAATTATGGAATGATCTAAGCTTAGGAAACATGACAGTTATAATTTGACTGTTTACTAAGCATGGGAATTGAGATTCGGAAATGTTTAATAACAGGCAGTGAGTTAACAGTGTTTGCCTCTTCAACTTTCTCACCTCTTTCACTAGCTCCTTTCCGCCATCTACTTAATGAGACTCTTCGCCGTCTTCATTTCAGGATTCTCAGAGCTAGCGTCTTCTTTTTTTTTTTTGGTCCACGAGATGTTGTAGGATGTAGGAGGGTCTCAATTACAGGAAGACACCTTTAAACCACTATCATCTTCTTTTAAATTGCACTAACATAACATTTATTGATCGCGTACATTATAATCGTTCCTAAAATTCTGACTGCTGATTTCATCGAAATCCCATAGCATAAGTACTAAATAATTTAAAATTCCATCAGAAGCTCGTAATCAATTAATCGCCGTTAAAGAAAACTAAAAAGAGAAATAACGGAAAGAAAAGTTGGTCAGCTCTTTCATAGGATAACTATTGAGATGATGAATGAACTAGTCACTGCCTTACCAAGTAATTTGGAGAGGAGCAGCTATTTTTGCTTCAACACGTTAATGAAATTAGGGATTTTTAAATTTGGAAAAATTAGGTTTAAATGTTTAGTTAATTTAGGCTTTAATAAAAACCCTAATTTCAGATAGACCTTATGCCATGCCAGATTAATTGTCTACATGGCACCGAGGTCCAGAAGAAAAAAAACTAAAAAATTGCATATAGAAAATTTTAATAGAGGGTTAATTTTTTATGACTAAAATACATTTAACCTATGTGTTTTATCCTTTGATACGTTATGCCCCCCTATATTTTAAAAATAGACTTATTACTCCCTTTGACTATCAGCTAAAAAAATTTATAATTTAAAAAAACTTTTTTATCTCTGTATTATTATGACATCACCATAACTGTATATGCTGTATTTTTAATTTTGTTTCATAAATAAATTTTATTTTTTAATTTTTCTATGAATTAATTATCATGAAGTACAATTGTGAAAACAATGATATTTTTAGTAATTTTCCTATTTTATTTGTTAACAGTTAAAATGTAATTAACGCTTAAAATAATTTTTATTTTTGAAATAGAAGGCATAATGAAATAAAGCAAAAATATAAGAGTTTAATATATTTTAGTCCACAAAAGGCTAAAAAGGTATTTTTGTCCCAAAAAAATGCAATATGTACAATTGTGATGATGTCATCATAATATAGGGGTATAAAAGTCTTTTTAAATTCTAAGCTCCTTTAACTGGTGGTCAAAGGAAGTAATGAATTCATTTTTAAAATAGAGGGAGACATAACGCACCAAAAGATAAAACACAGGTGGTTAAATATATTTTAACCATTTTTTATTAACTTAAGGGCCTATTTAAACGTTTGTCAAACGTTTGAATTTATTTAATGTTCAGAAGCTTTTTGATCCAGCTTTAATTTTAATGAAATTCTCTAAAATCTCTAGATCTTTTTTTACTGTTTTTCCTTTTTATACCTATAAAAGTTTTCTTATTGATATAACTATTTAGCTTATTATTATTATTAAGCAATCATAACTTTGGAGATAATTTCTTTAATATCTTAGAATAACACTTACTTTAGGTTTTCTTAAAATTTATGATATTATCTAACTTACTAGTGGTGATCAAACTCCAGAATCTCATTACTCTTATTTTTTCTTTTTGTAAATGTGACGATTCTTATCATTCTTTATGTTTTAATGTTTAAATTTTTTTAATCAAACTTGTTCCTATAAAATGATTTTAGACCTTATTCATATTAATATCAAATCTCATTAGTCATATTAACTAGGGTCATATCAAAATTTAGTATTGAAGTCATCTTCTGTATTTAGGTTTGTTTTTCAAATTGTTATATTTTCAATACTCTTATATTTTTTAAAACTCTTATATTTGTTGCATAAATTTAATTTCTTTATTTGTTCTTGACATTTTAAAAATTCGTTGAGAACAAATTGTTCTTAAATATCTAGTTTCCTATTTTTTTTCATTTTTTTCAAGTTATTCAAAAAAAGATAGAGAACAGAAAAGAAAAAAGAGAAAAGAGAAAACCTGTACATGTATAAACATCATACTTACTTAGGGTTTATAAAGAGAAGCCCTAAAAAGTCTCATTTAAAGCATACATAAGGGGCTAACTATTGTGCCATCCTTTAAAATTAAGGAGAACAAGGTACGTTTACATCATATAATTTATTTTCGCGTTATTTTGCTTTTTATAGTTATTTTGATTCGTTCTTGTCGAATTCTTCTTCTTCTCTATTTGGTTTAATTGGGTTCTAACGAGCACATTTTTCTATTGTATTGGCCTTTAGTTATGTTTTTTTAAGTCTATCAAATTCACTTAATTCAAAACTATTGACAAAGGGGGGGATTTAAACCAGCTTTCTTGATTTAAATTATCTAGTTTGCAAAAAACTTTTAGTCAATATTTGAAGTTACTAATGAAGTGGATTTTGAGAAAAACACATGAGGAAATGATTTTGCTACTATTGCAAGTTTATTATGACTAAAAATTCATCCAAAGACAAGGAAGTAAGTGGGGAGAAAAGAGTGGGAATAGACCACGAGCTCATCATGAACATCTTATAAGACTAATGTGAGTGACTTATTTGACAACTAAGTGAAGTTAAGGATACATTAAAGAAATATGAAGCAGACATAACTATACTACAATGTAATTCACCTATATCTACTTGGATGGATGATTTTGAGGTGTTTATAGGAGATTGATAATGATACTAAGTACTTTGGAGAGCTAAATTTAAACAGTGGTAGAAGAGAGGGAGGTAGAAGAGGAGGTAAAACGCGAAGACAAAGAGAGGGTAGATTTAGTATAGGCTATAATAGAGGGTACGAAGAATCATTTAACAATAATATGAACAATATTAAGATGATGATACCATCTTTGGTAGGAAAGATAAACTTGAATGCCTATTTGTAGTAGAGAATTAACAGAGCTTATTTTGATTGTTACAACTTTTTAAAAGGAAAAAAATTAGCTAACAACTGAAGAGTTTATGATTATGCGTTAGAGTGGGGGGATCAACAAATTCTCACTAGGAGAAAGAATTGAGAGCCACGTATTAAGATGTGGGAGGAGATGAAATTGGAGATAAAGAAATGTTTTGTGCCAATTTCCTATTATATGAATCTCTATCAATTGTGACAAATGTTAACTTAAGATTCCAAGAGTATGGAGGAGTTCCACAAGGAGATGGGAGGTTACCAGAGTTAGAGTGAATATGAAGGAAGATCATAAAGCAACAATGATATCTATGAGTTAAATTAAGAAATTGCCAGTGTTGTAGAACTACAATATTACATAGTGTTGGCGGATTCGAATTCACATGACTATGAAACTAGAAAGACAACTCAAGAAGAGGCCAATTAACTATTTTGGTGTTTCTAGTACATGTTCTTCATCATAGAGCAAACTTTAGAGTTGAGACGAAGATAAAATTCCAAAGCTAAAATGAATAACCAAACTAAAAGTGCAAGCAACAGGTGGAGAAAAAGCTAAGATTGGTTCATTTTTAATAATTAGGAATCAATATATCAAGTGTTTCAAATGCCTAAGGAGAGAACATATAGCTTCATGATGTCCTAATAAGATATTAATTATGATGAAAATGATGAAGAGCATGTGTTTAAGAGTGAAGAGAAGCAAATGAGAAAATGCCTAATTTAGAGGACGATAGTGCTAATGAGTTCATTAAGAGGCTTGAAGAGAGGAGGATACCAGTCACTAAGAGGACTTTAAGCATATATGTTGGGAAGGATAATGTGAATGAATATTGGGATAATCTTTTTCATTCAAGGTGTTCTATCAATAATTGAGTTTATAATATTATCTTATATTAAAGAAGTTGTACGAATGTAACTAGTGTGATGTTAGTGGAGAAGTGGGACTACTAGCTACAAAACAACATAAACTATATAATCTACAATTAATGAATAAGAGTGAGAAGGTTAGGATCATAAAGTAAGTATTAATTTCTTTCTTAACTAAGAAGTAAAAGGATGATGTGCAATATGATATGATGTTGATGTAAGCAGATCACGTTCTTTTTGGGACATTCTTACCAATTTGATAAGAGGACCATATATGATAATTACAAGAATCATTATTCCTTTACTGTGAATGACAAACTGATCACTGTTGATCTATTATCACTAAAGAAAGTCTATAAAGATGCTAATTTGAGGGCAAATCCTTTTAATAATAGGGAAAATAACAGGAATTAAGCATCGATTCAAGATACATAACCTTCAAATCTAAGGAGATATAAAGAGAGGCTTCGTCATGTTACAAAAGTTCAAATTAAGTACCAAAGGTTACTGAACATTGGAAAATATTAGAGCACATTAAAGAATTAATCAACATGATACCCATATAGTATTGTGTTAGACTTGTATTGTTAGACCCCGAATATTTTCTTATGATGATTAAGCATGAATTATTGATAATTATGTGTTTATGGTTTAGTTTGATTTAATTGGGCTTAGTATTGGTTAATTGGAGAATAATTGAGGTTAATTAAGGTTTAATTAAGGAATTAGAGGATTAAAAAGTGTAAGGGCATTTTGGGAAGTTCACTTAAGTTGGAAGGGAGTTAGGCTTATGAGGAGGGGTAAGTTGGTCTTTGACCATCCCTTAGGTTTTAAAAGACCTAGATATAAAATAGAAAAGAAAAGAGAAAAGAAAGAAAGAAAAGGAAAAAGAAGAGAACTTCGTAGCCGTCGGTGGGGGAAGGAGAGGAAGAGAAAGCTTTTGCGATTTTGTGGACTTTTGACGGATTTAGAGCTTCTATCGGTAAGTTTACGTCCCTTCTAACTTGTTTTCGTTTGGATTAAAC
>JAOTIZ010000009.1:16365037-16380594 GCA_027123425.1 Erythroxylum panamense
AGGATGACTTAGGATAGATGCTTGTATCAGTTTCCTTTTTGGTTTTGTTAGGAGACTGATAGACTTGTCTATTCTGATATTGGATGACTGTAACAGATGATTATTTTGGATTTTTAATTCACTGATTTCTTTTATATTGTGATTTAATTACTGCGATGCCATATGGATTGTTAGCGAAATTTTCTGGTAGTGCACCTTTATCATGGGATACGTGTCGGAGCGACCTTCGGGCGTCCCGATATGTACCCTACGGTGAGGGGGTGCTACACATAGTCACCATATATAACCATGTGGGTGACCATGTGAACGTAAAATCTTATCCTTTTTTGAGTCTAAGAGATAAGATTAACAGAAAAAAGTCTTATAGGGCATAAACACAAGATGAAAGAAGAATTCTATAATTCAAATAACATTGTTCAGTCGTAGTTTTATTAAAGTTTGGTTTCCAGAATTAGTTAGAATAGTATTGCTATATATATGTTAATTTTTACTCAATTTTAGAAGTCTTGGGAGATAGATATGAAGAAAGCTAAAAGAGATAGATTAGTTGTAGTTGTCTTGTGAGGTGTTCTTAAGTGAGATAGCTCGAAACCATCAATTGTATCCTACTATTTGAGTTTAGTGGATTTCTTATAGGTAAAATTTTATGTTCAATTTTTTATTGTCATCATTTATATCGTTTAAGTAGTTTGTTATTGGTTGAGAAAACTTTTTTGGTGAGTGTTATTGCTTGAAGCCCCAACTAGTGATATTAGAACCATAAGTATGGAAAGTGGCCATAGCTCTACAGTGAAGTTAACATCGACCAATTATTCGATCTGGAGAAGATGACATATAAAGAGTGGAAAAAGATGAAGTAGAAGATATTAAGAACTATTAAACAGGGGATTAATATCAGCATATTCAACTACATATCCCAAAAGATATATCCTTTCAAGTTATGAAAGAAGTTGGAGGGTTCTATGAGAGAAGGACTACTCACCATAAGTCTTCCTTAATGAAAAAGCTTGTAAACCTAAAGTTGAAAGTTAGGAATTTAGTGTTAGATCATCTTAAAGATTCTTAGGACAACATCAAGAAGTTGACTACAATGAAGATCGTCCTAGATGATGAATTACAAGCTTTGTTTTTGTTGAATTCTTTATCTGATAGTTAGGAAACTTTGATTGTGGCTATTAACAAATTTGCTATAAATAACATGCTTTCTATGGATTTAATTAAAAAGAGCATATTTAATGAAGAGATTAGGAGGAAGGAGATTTATGTTGACAACGTGCTGACTTTTGTGATAGAAAATAGAGGAAGAAGCATGAGTAGAGATCTAAAAGGGCAAGGTAAGTCAAAGTCGAGAGATGGCATGGTGACCACAATACATCACTACTGCAAGAAATATGGTCACATAAAGAAGTTCAGCTATAAGTGGAGGTGAGACCAAAATAAGCAAGACAACTAGAAAGATGGAGGCGACAATAACACTACAACAATAACATTACACACAGATGATAAAATGTTATTAATTTACGTGACTAGTGGGTGTCTCCATATTAGTCACTCAGATTTAGAGTAGCTTATTGATACAAAAGCGTCATACCAATGTGTTCCAAAGAGGGAGTACTTCACCAACTATAAAGTGGTGATTATGCAAGTGTGAAGATGGCTAATCAAAGCTTTACCATCATTTTTAACATGGGTGATATTCAGTTTCAGACTGACATTGGGTACATGTTACTTTTAACAGGTGTATGACATAGTCCAGACATACATCTCAATCTTTTGTTTGCGAATGTACTTGAGCAAGAGGGATATTGCACATTTTTGGAAATGCAAGTGGGAGTTGTTTAAAGGAGCATTGACGATTACTTGTGGTGGACTATGCTATACCTTATACATAAACAATTAAAGGTGTGTTCTAGGGAATTACATGTAATTTCTGAAAACACTTCACTAGATTTGTGGCACTAGAGATTAAGACACGTTAGTGAGAAGAGGATCAAGTTGGCTTAAATATCACTTATCCCTGCAAAGAATAAGATTTCTCTCAATCCTTGTGATTATTGTATGCTTAGAAAGTAACATTGAGTGTGTTTCCATAAGAGGCCTATTGGAAGGAAGGAGAAGTTGGAGTTGGTGCACTTTGATGTATATGGTCCCATGAAGGTATAGTCCTAAAGAGGTAACAAGTATTTTGTTCCATTTATCAATAAGGATACATGCAAGACTTGGATCTTTATGCTAAAAATAAAAAGCTAAGTGATAGAGATTTTAAAGAAATTTTATGTTATATTGGAAAGGGATATAGAGAGGAAGCTGAACTATCTTTGAACCAATAATAAAGGAGAGTTTACCTTCAATGAATTTGAAGAATACTATGTAAGACATGGCATAAGACATGAGGAGATAGAACCTATTACCCTATAACACCACACAATGGTGTTATTGAGAGGATTAATAGAACTATTATGGAGAAAGTTTGATATATGATAAAAATGATGAAACTACCGAAGTCCTTTTAAAGTGAGGCAGTCAAAACCAACGTATATGTGATTAATAGGACTCCTTCAGTCCTTTTAGAGCATGACATTCTTAAAAGAGTGTGGAAAGAGAAGGATCTAACTTATACACATCTAAGGGTGTTCAGAAATAAGGTTTTTAAACATGTGCCAAAGGAGCAGAGATCAAAATTGGATTTGAAGATTACCTTTTGTGTGTTCATTGGATATGGTGATGAGGAGTTTGGCTACATGCTCTATAACTTGAAGAAGAAGGTTATTAAAAGTAGCGACACAATCTTCTAAAAGCATGAAATGGGTACATATTGCATAAAAGAAGACAATACTACTCACAGTAGTTTGTCATTTGGTACGTGGTTTCGATTCCTATTCTTACTTCTATTAATCAACCTATATGTGAAGAAGGTGAATATGAGCTAGCACATAGTGATAATGATTAGGGGCAATCTAATGGTAATAAATCATATAAGACATATCCTATGGATGATGTTGAAAAATTTAATGAGCATCATGAGCTGAGGGAGCAACTTGCGCAAGTGACTGGACAGGGACATTGTTGTGGGTCTAACCTCATTTTATAAATGTTATCTTGAAGAAAACAACTAAGCATATATTTCAGAAGTGTTAATAGTCTTCGTGGATAAAAAAGATTAAAGTTTGGGAGGATTTGAAGAAGAAGCTAATGAGTTGAAGCTATTTTTGGAGTACATATTTGTGTCTAGGAGGCATACGCCCATGTCCGATTTAAAAGTTGAAAGTGCGACGCTTAATGAAAAATAAACATGACCGTGTGAAGTTAAACACGACAACATCGAGTTTGAAAAGGCAATCATCACACACGATTGTCTGGGCGATCATGTGTAGGAAAAAATCTTATCCTCTTTTGTGATTAAAAGATAAGATTGAGAAACAAAAGTTGCATGAAATAGAAACACATAACGCAAGAAAAACTTTAGAGTCCAAATAGTGTTGTTCAATCACAATTTTGACTTTTAGAATTAGTTAGAGTAGTATTATTACATACATACATGTCAATTTGTACTCAATCTAAGGTATTTGGAGAGAGCTTTAGAGAAAGCTAAAAGAGCTAGATTAATTTTAGTTATCTTTATGAGTTGTTTTAAATGAGATAACTTAAACCATCATTTATATCTTGTTATTGAGTTTAGTGAATTTTTTAATTTTGTGTCCAATTTTTCTCATCGTCATTTATATTGCTTGAGTTGTTTGTTATTAGTTGAGTAAACTTTAAGTTTTTAAGAATTATTGCTTATAGCCCCAACAATAAGAAGCCATTGAATTTCTAGAGAGACTATTCAAAATGTATTTTTCACAATCAACTTATGGAAGATGTATCTTTTGGTATATAAAAATTATGTAAAAAAGTAAATATCATATAAAATTTTAAAATATTAATTTTTGTGCTTTGTCATTTTTTTAATAAGATAAATTTTAAATTAAATTCGTGAATTCTTAAAATTTAAACAACTAAAAAATAAAAATAGAAAACGTCAAATTTATGATTAATTTTCTTTTATTCTCTTTATCAAGAAATTTGTGAAGAGAATTTATAGTATAGGGGCCCAAACAAGCCAAACTGCTGTATCGTATCTTTTTATAGGATATGTTTTGTTGGGTGTAAAGTTTTTAATGGAATGGAATGTAAATGAACGTAAGATTAAAAAATTGTTGTTTGAGAGAGATGAAAGAGTTCATAGTATAATATAATGGATTATAATATAATATAATAAAAAGTTGTTTATTATTTTATATTTCTTCCTAAATTTTCAAATAGGAGATTTCTCATTTTTATTGTTTATAATAAAATGAGATGTAATATAAAACTCTCATCTTCTATTGTGTTCCATTCTATTATAAACCATCTTTTTTAATGAAAAAATAACATTATATTTTATTCTATTCTATTAATAAATCATTCATTTAACATATTCTTTAGAAATTTCTTGGTAGCATTTCTTTTTAGGAAATTAGTTTTTTTACTATCCCTTTTTATGAATATCTGCAGTGAAATAAACATTTATATATAACTTGTACACATAATTTTAATATGGAAAAGACGAACTCTTTGAAGAGTTAATAACTGGAAAAGCCGGCAAATTTCAAATTCATATAGGTTCTCGCCGTTCCACTCTTGAAGTAGAGGGAAAAGAAGAAAGTAAAAAGGTTTGATCCATGAATCATTGAGATTCGTGAGAGCACAAAATGCTACAAGAGCTTTTACTAGCATTGTTGGGCTACACGGGAGATCTCATAATCGACGAGCGGGAACACCAAAGCTCCCTCGGCGTCAATTTATCCCCTGACGCTCCTATCGCCGACGAACGCTCATTCAAGCTCGCTCCTGACATCTCCTTTCTCGAACCCAGCGACAGGTTACTTTTAAAATCCTAGCATTTCCATTTCTGTTTTCATTTAGGGTTTTATTCTTGCTAACCTGAGCCAATTTCTTTGTGTAGGGATCTCATTGAGAGGATTGTGACCTTAGGGTTTTACTACAGAGAGCTCGATCGCTTCGCAGCCAAGTCTCGCAACTTGAGCTGGATAAGGTCAGCAAATGCGACGGCTGAGTCGCCGTTGACGAGAATTGCGGAATTGTCGAACAAGAGAAGCTCGAGTGTGTATCGTAGGGCCATTGCTAATGGCATTATTGAGATATTGTCTGTGTATAGGTCTGCTGTGCTCCAAATTGAGCAGAAATTGCTGTCTGATACTCTTCCTATACTCAACACCCTAACCCAAGGCCTCAATAAGGTTTGGTCCTTCATTTTTCTTTTTGTTTTCTTTGTTCTAATCGCTACTCGAGAAAAAAAAAAAAATCTTTTGTTATATCCTCTCTTCCAGTTTTTTGTTCTTCTGCCTCCGCTATACGAGCTTGTTTTAGAAATTGAGCGCGATGATATTCGTGGGGGACAACTTCTAAATCTCTTGCATAAACGCTGTCATTGCGGTGTTCCAGAGTTGCAGACATCCATCCAAAGGTATGTATTTGCTTTCTTTTTACCTTATATGTGACTCATTTCATCCAGTACTGGGAATGGAAGTGTTTGCTTGTAAACTACTATAAATCTTGATTTATTTGCTGCCGGTTTTGTTTTAATATAATTATTCTTTTTCAAAAGGATAGGCTTCTTTGGCATGGGCATCAGGTCATGTATAATCAACTTGCTTCATGGATGGTTTACGGGATTCTTCAAGACCAGCATGGTGAATTCTTTATTCGAAAGTAATGCTAGTCCTCCTCTCATAACGTTATCAATGTTATTTTTTAACGGTCTGCTGCAGTGGAATGTGCAAAATTATTGTTCCTCATCTATTTTTATTCTATCTTTTCTTAACGAAATTGCACTATTTTCCATGCCTTTTGTCCTAATCATGCATCATACTTTTAAGACTAACATTTGGCTTGTTAAATTGTTCATCAGGCAAGAAGACCAAGATTTGGAGCACGGCTCATCTCGTACAGATATAACGGAGAAATTGACTCGTTTGGTTACTGAAGATACTTCTTTGACTGACTGGCACTTGGGATTTCATATTTCTTTGGTATCTTTTAACCCCTGCTTTGATATGATTATGTTCTGCCTCAGTCAATATTCTTATCCTTATTCTTCATTGTTCTGTTTTGCAGGATATGCTGCCTGAGTATGTCCATATGCGTGTTGCTGAATCAATTCTTTTTGCTGGCAAGGCCATAAGAGTACTCAGGAATCCAAGTCCTGCATTTTGGGTCAAGGATCCTGTATATAATCAACAGGCACGAAGAAGTACACAAAAAACTGAAGGGTTTACAATACGCTTGCCTTTACAGAAGGAGCCTTCTGCAGATGCAAATCTGCTTGGAGAAGAACTACTTCCACAGTCTGAGGCTGATAAGATTGAATCAATGCTTCAAGACCTGAAGGTCCATTTCCTAACTGTTTTACCATATATAACATATCTTGTGCAGCAATTTGCTTGATAGAGTTTCCTTCTGCTATATTTTCTGCAGGAAGCATCTGAATTTCACAAAAGATCATTTGAATGTGCTGTCGACTCAATTCGGGCTATTGCAGCTAGTCATCTTTGGCAGGTGCTGCACATGAAGATTTTGTTTACTTATCCATTAGAACCTTTAATTTATGAAATTTCTGTTTGTACAGCTTGTAGTTGTGCGAGCTGATTTGAATGGTCACCTAAAGGCACTCAAAGACTATTTTCTTTTAGCAAAAGGAGATTTCTTTCAGGTAAAGATAGATAAAAAGTCAGATTTCATGCTTCATATTTATAATACTGGCCTGTCTTATAAGATTCTTACAGTTTCTTATATTGTACTGATTATGCCTTGTTAGCTTTGTATTTGCTTATTTTTTTTGCTCATGTCCATACCTAGTCTAGTAAGGGAGGGTCCTTTTTGAGATAATTAACCCAGGTGATGTGATTATTGATTTTTTTATATTTGTCATTAGAACAAAAAGATGACAACACTGGCTATTAATTCAGTGCATAATTGAATATTGCATAATTGATATCAAACCGAATTCTTTTATTTGGTTTCGAATAATGATTTCAATGTAACATATTTTATGTGTAGGTTTTCTCTAAATGAAGTCTGAATATTCAGATGGCATAGAGCCTAATTTTCATTTATTTCTCAAAAGTTAAATATTGATGGGGCATGATTATTGTTAATATGCCAGTGTTTTTTAGAGGAAAGTCGACAATTGATGCATTTACCACCTCGTCAATCAACTGCTGAAGCTGATCTCTTGGTCCCATTTCAGCTAGTAAGTTTAACATTTAATATGCCTCTGGTGGCCATAATATTGACCATGATATGCCCATTTCAGCTCAATCCAAGTTCATTGTTATTTATGAAATAAAAAATATTGATCTACTCCAAAATGCAGGCTGCAATAAAGACAATCGGTGAGGAAGATAAATACTTCTCTAGAGTGTCGTTACGGTTGGATTCGAAGTCTTTACTTAAAAGTTTTGACAATATTGTGCTTTATTATCAGTTTTAAGATGGTGATTTTTCAAATTACCTTGGAATGTCTGCTAGGATGGCTTCTTTTGGGATCTCAGTTAAGTCCTCCCAAATGGATCAACCTAAAGCCACAGCATATGTGGATGCAAACTTAGGTGCTACATTATCAAGTGCTTCTTCAGAGATGTCCCTTGATGGCTGGGATGGCATAGCGCTTGAGTACTCTGTGGACTGGCCCTTACAGTTGTTTTTCACTCAAGAGGTTCTGTCCAAGTAAGAATCTAATGATATTTATGTATGGGGATGCTTTTACTTATCTTCGGATATAATTGAAAACACAAACGGTTTCTTGAAACTAATGGTATTCGCAGCAGAACTGCTGCTTTACCTCTACCTCCTTTTTTGTACATGCTAACATTAAGTGTGCTTCAGGTACTTGAGGGTTTTCCAGTATTTGCTACGTCTCAAACAAACACAAATGGAATTGGAGAAATCTTGGGCCTCAGTGATGCATCAAGATCACACTGATTTTGCCAAGCGTCGCCATGACCGTATAAACTGCTCAGTGTTGCAGCAACGGCGCCAGCGTTTTAGACCAATGTGGCGTGTTAGAGAGCATATGGCTTTTTTGATCAGGAATCTGCAGTTTTATATACAGGTAGGTGAGGCTGTCTATATTTTTAAAGAACTTCACTGCTCTATCCCGGTGACTGAGTGGGAAAGGATTTTGATAAGGGTTCATTCTTTAATGCTCTCAATGAAATTTAGAAGTTAAGAATATGAACTTTTTCTGTTTTTACATCATTTTGTTTTCATTCTCATTCTTATTTGAGTTCATTGAGTTGCCTCAGTTACTTGTCTGATTATTTCCCTTCTGTCAAGGTGGACGTGATAGAATCTCAGTGGAATCTTTTGCAAGAACGCATTCAAAATTCTCACGACTTTACTGAACTTGTGGGCTTCCATCATGAGTATGTGCTACTGAACTACAAATGAACTTGTGATTCATATGTTCTGTTTGACTTATTTGTTGGCTGCACGATTTTCTTTTCATTTTGGACTGTTTCAGTGTCCCTACTCATGCTGTTATCAAGGTCTTATTCTCTCTACATGTCAGCCCTAGTTTAACGCTTATTGCATTTATGAACAGGTATTTATCTGCTTTAATTTCACAGTCTTTCTTGGATATTGGCTCTGTCTCAAGGATTCTGGACAGCATAATGAAACTTTGCCTAAAATTCTGCTGGAGCATTGAGAACCAAGATAATAATCCAAGTACATCTGAACTGGAGCATATAACAGAGGTATTGGCTCTAAAATGTTACTATTTTGGATAGATGTGTGGTCTTGATTGGGTTCAACTTCAAGGCTTAACAAGCATATTGAATGCGTCATTTCAGGAACACAGTTTATTCTTTCAAGTCCTGTGTAATTGGGTTTGCTCCATTTTTTGTCTTTCTTCCAGGTGTCTTTTATACGTTTGGAGTTCAGACAAACTGACAATGCTGCACTAGTTATTTGATGCGTGTTTTTAAATAAATCACTTGCTTGATGCCTTTCTTCATGCTTATCATTTTCGATGTTGACAAGGGTGAAGAAATTGTTTGAAGTTGCTCAGTATATAAATGTTTCATATTTTCTATTTCTTTTCCTGTTTTCTGTGCTCAGGAATTTAACAAGAAGTCCAATTCCTTATATACAATACTACGCAGTAGCAGGTTGGCAGGCAGTCAACGAGCCCCATTTCTCAGGCGTTTCCTTTTGCGCTTGAACTTCAATTCATTCTTTGAGGTAAAGCGACTTTATATGTCATTTGCTAAACCATCGCTGTATTGGCAACTGTTTTTCAATTGTGTCCCATTTTTTGTGCAGGCAACTGCAAGAGGTGTGCTTAATGTTGTTAGACCATCTTCAGCACTTCCTATTTTAAGTCAACAGTAGTGGTAAAACTTTTTGTGGGGTCAGCATCTTATCTCATCCCTCGTGGTGTTTTGTCATGAGAGCAATGCTGTCATTCTGGACTTGGGAAACTTGGGGTATATAAACGCTTCATGTTGGTGGTAAGTTTTGAGATGGACTCGTGTTTGGCTGACCATTAGGTGGCTTCTTATGGTAGCCATGTTGATGTTTCCAAGTTCCTTGGTTTTATGATTTTCTTTTAGGTGACCATCTTGAAGGCAACTTTCTAGCTGAGGATGTGGCGTATGCCTCTGTTGCTTATTTGATAAGTTAACTAGTGATTCTTTTGAAGGCTTAGAGTTAGGTTGGCTTCGCACAGGGCTTTTTCGCCCGTCTGCTGTCGACCCGTGGCTAAATATGAGTTTGAGTTGATACTGAAGTTGTGCCTTTGTAGCTGGTCCAAGCTCTACTTTTATCAGTATTTGTTTGTAGAATCGTGATTTTTATGCATGTACAGGGATTGAGGCTTGTAAGATTATAAGACGTAACAGCAAGAAAGTTCTTCGGAATCTGGAAAGTTTGTTTATATAAGAATCGAGGCATTTGTTTTATGTGGGAGGATGATTTAGCGGCCAAACGTTAATCTTTGTGTCAACACTTGCAGGTTTGGCACAGATTTGCGTGTATTTTGTTTTGACATCCAATAGGAAAATATTCTGGTTGTGATCAAGATGTTCCTTTTTCTTTTTCTTTTTGCTTTTCCCCCCCTTCTTTGATAGTAGAATCCCATTTCAAGAAATGGGTCAATCTGAACAACAAAAGATATAACATGATGAACGTGGCAGGGGCAGGGATCCGCATGTTTCTGCCATGCCATTTCGTTATTCCCGTAAACAAATTAAAATGTTGGCAATGCTCGTAACAACCATGCTTATTGTCTCATTCATCAGTTGAATAAGATAATTACAAATCATGGCTGACTAAAAGAGTAAAACCAACAACAGCAATAATCTGAAATTCATTAGTATCTACAAACAGTCAAAGTTCCTCGAATCCTTCTTCATCGCCTTCCTCTTCCACCCTCTGAAATTCTCTCCTCCACATCTCCATCTGTCAAAACAGAAGCCAGGAAGAAGAAATAAGAAGACAACAATGTCAATGCTAATAGCATCCAATCATTTAATCAAGTCAAACTTTGGAGATTAGTTTCCAAAAGCAAGCAAACCATGGCATTTTAGGTGGATAAAGGCGATCAAAACCTGATCATCTGAAAATCGTTGCTGTTCTGCAACAAATAGAATATGCAAATAGTCTCCAGGAGCCAATTCCTTGCCAAAGCTCCTTCCAACTTCATCATAGCTAATGGTGTCAACTCGGAAGCCATTATTCATGAGAAGTTTGTTCATCCATTCGTTTGTGCTGGACTGCGTAAGAGACCAGACAATAGATGGCACCTTATTCAGGCATGCGGAAAAAAGTGAGTAATAAAAGGATGAAAACATCACCCTGATCATAGAGCAAACTGACCTTGATCCCAATTTCAGTTTCTGTCAACCATGCAGGCAATTCGCCCACAAACAGGCATCCTTTGGTAGCCAGACTACTAATTATATGCAAAATTTCTTCGAAACTGGCCAGTGTCATGACAGGAAGACCCTGCAAAAATATAGGAAGATGACTCCTATAGAGCCATGAAGTACCATTACATATCAAGGCTTAATTACCTGGATGACCCAGATACTTGGCCGATTCCCGTTGAAGCCTTTATTACGTAAGCTTTTCTGTAGGTTAGTAGACTCCAATGGAACATGAAGGAAGAAGCAGCTTCTTGGAATCTTGGCCCCAACACCTAATATATTCAAGGTACAGTCATTACTAGTGATAATAGCTACAAATGAAGACTTGATGAACCTGTAACGCAGCATAAAGTACAAAAACTGCAAACATAAGATAGCATCAAATCATCAGCTTCTCAAACTCCTAACAAATTCAATATGCTAATCAATAGACAATTGATGCTTAAGACGTTAAGCAAACATAACCTTGTGCTAGTTAAATTACTTGATTCATTTGTTATATCATCAATATTGCCAAGGCTACTATAAGATTCATATATCTAGTAATTGGAATATATTAAACCTGTAGAAATTATAAAATACTTTCAATATCAAACGTTATACACCTTGAAGCTTCTCAGCTGATTTTCTATATATCATTTCTGGGGATATATCAAAGATAATGGTCGAAGTCGGCCAGTGGAGTCTATATGGCCTAGTGTCCATCCCATTGGTTAGTAACACAACCTGCTATACATGAGGAATTCTTTAGTACTCAAATTCAAGAAAACATTCAACTTAGTTGTACAGGTAAGTACCTGCTTAGTTCCGTCAATATGGTTCACTGTCTGAAGCAACTTATCATCGATAAACCTTGTCGCTAGACAATAATGGTGCGAGTATTTCTTCAAATCCATTTGCATATTAGGATGAATGAAACAACCAGCATATGGGTCTACGACAAGAGGCTCTGAATATGCAAGCATCAACACAAATTACTTGGTACGATGTTCCAAGAAAGTTTTTACAGAATCTTTTATCACTTGAAACATATAAAAGACTCGACTTTTAAGCCATGAACTCATAAGCTCTAACCCAGTGTTTGGCTAATGCTTGGTCTAAGGCAAAATGATTCTTCTTGCATAAATTAGAACTTAAATAACCATTGATTCTATTCTAAGTGAGCCGTTCGACGGAATGCCTGACCCAAAACAAAAAGTTAGAAAGCATCGACCAGAATCAGGGAAAGAAAGAAAAGGCTTTTACCAGGTCTATGGGTCTCCTGGAAACGAAGTGAAGCTGCGTTAATGGCGGATTGGAGTAGTGGGTCATTTTCGCTATTGAGCTTGGCTTTGAAGCCGCCATTTTTCTTCGGCTTCGAAGCTTGCATGAACAACGAGCTCGGTATAGAAGCAGCTGGTGACCCCACATACCGCGACAAACATTCCATAATGTACAGCAAAGTGACTTGACGCTTACAGATTATCTAGAGGACAACAAGAGTCTCCATCGTCTACTGATAAGAAGGTCCACGAGGGCTCAACCTGCTTCTTTATCCACCTTCTCTTCGCTCTCCTGCTTTTCCTTTTTCTTTTCTTTCTAAATTACATATCAGTATTTTGTCTTATAAATATATAGTTGCATAGAATTTGGTTTTAGAGATGCCGATATAACCTGAACTAAACTAAGCCGAAGATAGAATAGTGACCAACTGATCTGAAACCTCAATCAATCTCCCCAGAATGGATCCCATTACCGATCTACATATCCCAGAATCCTCTGAGACACAGTCTACTGAAGAGAGCAGCCCACAACAACAGCTTGCTATTGTACCATTTGCTTCACTCTCTCTTTCTCTCTCTAAAATCCTCCCCATCAACTTCTTCACAACACAACCCAAAACCTCTCTCTTGTTTTCCTCTGCTCCAAACAAGGTTAAAGTCCCAACACAAGTAGCTTCTCTCACCCACCTTTCTCTAGCTACCACCTCCTCTCTCTCTCCTCCCAATTTCTCATTCAAGTCTAGTATCTCCGCCAATCCTCTCCATGCCCCTCTCTCTCTCAACCCTCTCCGCCCTTCAGACCCGTCAAATGCCGTCGGAATTCGTCGAGCCTCCATCGTTTGGTTTCGCAATGACCTTCGCGTTCACGACAATGAATGTCTCAACAATGCCACCGATGAGTCAATGTCTGTTCTGCCCGTTTACTGCTTTGATCCGAGAGAGTACGGGAAATCATCATCTGGGTTTGATAAAACAGGGTCTTATCGTGCCACTTTTTTGATTGAATCGGTCTCTGACCTTCGCAAGAATCTTCAGGCAAGAGGATCTGATCTTGTTGTGAGAGTAGGGAAACCTGAAACTGTTCTTGTTGAATTGGCACAGGCAGTTGGTGCTGATGCCGTGTATGCACATAGAGAGGTGTCTCGAGAGCAGGTTAATACGGAGTTGAAGATTGAGACTGCGATGAAAGACGAGGGTGTAGAGGTTAAGTACTTTTGGGGCAGTACTTTGTATCATTTGGATGATTTGCCTTTTAAATTGGAAGATATGCCTTCACATTATGGAGGTTTCAGAAAAAAAGTACAGAGCACGGAGATAAGAAAGACAATTGAAGCATTGGACCAATTGAAGGGGTTGCCTTCGAGAGGAGATGTGGAACCTGGGGAAATTCCTTCTTTGCCGGATTTGGGTCTCAACCCAACTCAGGTCTGATGTCTGTTCCTAAACGTAATTACTTTCTGATATGCTTTTTGTTGTCACCAATTTATTAGTGATATCGAGATGTTTCTAGGGCCATGATTGTGATTCAGTTGTGATTTGCTGAACTTTTTATAAATTAATTACCAGTGAAGTGTGTGTTTAGATTTTCCAAGATGGACTTTGTTAAAATAGTTGCTTCACAGACTGCAGCTAAAGAATTTTTCTTCATATTTGATTGTTGCAGCTTCTAAGCTGATTTTAAGACATGACTAGGAAAACTCTCTGTCAAAAATGTCCTATCTTAAAATGCAACCTTCGTATTGTGTGCTAAATGTAGGATAGAAAAACAACTGCTGATACTTCCATGGTGGGTGGAGAAACTGAAGCATTACGGAGGCTGAAAAAGTTTGCAGTTGAGTGCCAAGCACAACCTGTAAAGGGGATTAATGGAACCCATGATAGCATCTGTGGTGCAAACTTTTCCTGCAAAATTTCTCCATGGCTAACCATGGGGTGCATCTCTCCACGATTCATGTTTGATGAGCTAAAGAGAACTGCTAACAGGTATGCTTCAAAATTTTCTTTCTTTTTGCTTTTTGTTTCTCTCTTTGATGATACCATGATATCATTTTACAAGTTATGTACTCGATGCATTTGAATAATTCAATTCGTAGAACTATTTCTGCTGCGTCAAACCTCAATGGTGGTGGTAGCAACTCACCAGATCCCGGAATGAACTGGTTGATGTTTGAGCTGCTGTGGAGGGATTTCTTCAGGTAACTTGAGAAACCATGATAAATCTTGGCATTTGTAACATAAATCCGTGATTTGTGTGTTTTGGCTAGCTTGAGGGTCACAATATAAAAGAAAAATAGAGACTTACCTGAGGTCCTCTGAAGCTTTTTACTTCTTAGTGATTTCCTTTCTTATCGAGCATAACTTGAAAATTTCATATTTACACCCTTTGTGCGACCGGGCTTCTGCAGATTCATTACCAGGAAATGCAGCTCACCGAAGAAACAGCTTGAACAAACTCCAGCTACGGCTTGTACACCTGCCTTTGCTTAAGCTAGAACTCATCATGGCAGTGCAAAAAATTTGTGGAAAAGTCAGTTCTTTCATAATCAGTGAGATTACAAATTTGTAAACCTTTAGAATGCCGGATTAGGGCTGCTCAAAGGGAGCTATTCGCTGTCAAACGTTTGTCATTTCCTACCAAATAAAAAGATTGAATATGGACCTTGATTAAGAGAGTATCAATGTGTCTTCTAGTAATGTCTTCTCTTCAGTGGTCTCCGGTCTGCCTCCACCTATTGCCATTGAATACACCGACCATTTTTCAGTATCTGCTGCTATGTTGCTGTATCAGTGTTGCCCTATTAGTTGTAAGATTTCTCGTTCATGGTTTGAGCAAACTTAGCCCCTGAAAAAGTAAAGATTGTTTCTCTATCTAGGGTTTAACAGGTCTAGGGTTTAAAGGGTTAAATACAACGTTTTAAAAATTGGACCGGACATCGAACCAGTTGAAGGAAAGGTTTAAGGTTTACAAATTTAATCGGTAGTGAATCGCTATAAAATCGGTATATAATAAATAAAAAGTAAAACTTATAAGAATAAGTAAAAATAAAATATTTTATTAAAATAAAAAAATGCCAATGCCAGTTATTATATAATGACCTAATAATAAATAAATATAAGGCTAATATAAAATTTTAAATAACAATAAAAATCAAAATTGTATTTCTAAAGGAGGTTGTGTCGCATCATCGTCAAAAGCTTCAAATTTTCTAATGCTATTTAAAGATTTGTAAATTATGCTTTTATTCAAAGTATTTGCATCAACTTCTTCTACTGCATTAAAATAAATTACAAATTAGTAATGTATGAAATTATTCTCAATTGT
>JAOTIZ010000009.1:16405420-16417842 GCA_027123425.1 Erythroxylum panamense
GCCACATTACATCATCGTCTCAAAATCTCAAATTACAAAAGGTCTTTGAACAAACAAACTTCTTGCTTTCCCAAAATCAACTCAAGCCTCTTGATCACTTGGTCTCTCAGCTATCACCTAAAGATGGGATAAAAGGGGGGTGAGCTTGAAAACTCGTGGGTAATAAGTTTATAACAAAGAATAAACAAAATCATTGAAATGCTCATTTATTTTATAAAAGTCATTGTGAATTTATAAAACACTTTGTTCTTAAATTTTCAGACAATTTCACGATCTTTCTGCTCAAAACATATAGTTAAAAATGTCCTCACCCTAACACAACAAAGTACATTTAACCATAACTGTAGAACACTCAAGTTATGCAACAAACTTGACAATTCAATGATGCAATGCACAAACAAATGGCTTGAGAGTTTCGTGGAACGCAATGGAGAAATCAAAGTTTACACTGTGAACAAAACAAGTCTAATTTCTCAGAATCTTGTGGCCTCAAGAGAGCATCCGGGAGAAGGCTATAGGTCAATGTGCACGTGACTAACGAAATGGGTTCCTCTCTTGCCCAAACAAAAACACATATTAATGCTCAAATCATTTGTTCATGTTCATACTTTCATGCTTTCACATCTTTTCATTCATACAAAATGCCATGACATTTTTCAAGGCATAACTTGAATATTTCAAAACCATTTTCCATTTCATAATCAAAATTCATGCACCAACGTGTAGCAATTTCTCAGATCACTCAAAACATTAAAAGCAACATTTATGAAGTAATTAAAATCATTTTACTTTCTTGATTTGTAGAAACATTAATGGCTTATAAATCTATTATAAACATGTAACCCACCTTGATTTCCTTGCTTATAGACTTGCTCAAAATGTCTCTACTCTTGCTTCTCTTGTCTTTCTTGATTTCCTTCTACAATAACAAAAATCCTACTCAATAGGGTTTTCAATTGAAAATTCCATAAAGCATAATCACTAAAATTGGTGCTAGAATACTTAAACCCATGCATTTTCTAAACTCCATGAACTAAAATCCTTCCAAAAGTCCCAAAAGATTTAGATAATCTTACCTTGGTTCTTCACCAAATGAAGAGATCTTTGGCTCAAATGGAAGCTATTCTCTTCCTCTACCTTTTTCTCTTCTTAAACCACTTCAAAATCTCTCTCAAAAGCTAAGAAATGAAGAAACCCTAGCTCAGCTCTCTTCTTTTCTCTCAACCACCGAAATCTCTCTTCTTTCTCTCTTTGATTTGTTATTTCTCTTCCTCTCTCTCAATTCACGTTTTCTCCTTCTCTTAAATGTAAGATCACATTTTCTTCTTCCAATCCTACCTTTAATGAGTGTGCATTGTCCATTTTACCCTTCCTTATATGCCTTATGTTCTTTATCCTTAAATGTCTTGCCAAAACCACGCTTCAACATTCTTATAACCTTAACATTTTAATTCCACTTACCCATTCAATAAATCCTACTAAATTTGACATAATAATTAACTCAAAAAATTTAATATATCAAAACCTCAAAAATCATGTAAATCATGCTTATTCATCAAGAAAAAATTCAATGGTCAACATTTCTCCCCCTTTTAAAAGAATTTCATCCTCGAAATTCTTACCTAACTGATCTAAGGGCAAGGGTATGCTTCCTCTTGTGCTCCTCCATTTTTCATTTAACTTCATCACTCAAATAATTTTCCTTCAATGACCCTAGTCAATGGATTCGATCAGTATTTCCATGACTTATATACTTCAGATTACTCACAATTTTCCACTTCTTATGTCGATAACACCGATATCATATCATATCAACATTCTTAACATACTCACATATATCACATTACGAATCTAAGACATCTTTCATCAGTAGCACTTCTCATAACTATTTCATACAGGCCTGTTCATGTCAGGCTTAGCTAATCCTTTTTCCTAGCCTGAGCACACCTTGATACGGTGATACTCTCAGAGATAATTTATCTTTTACTTAATAATTCACATCACTATAATGTTAGTACACTTAACTCTTATGCCTATTCTTACTGTATTCCATGCCTTTGAAGTTGATCCACCTAATTCCTTCATCTTTCTTGAATTACTTAATTTCTAATATTGATCAATTTCACCTATTAGTAACATCTCCAATCAATTCTTGTTTTTGACCAACCTTTGCCCTATTCATCTGAATAAAAAGGTGGATGACTCTTTTTTTCATCTAACTCCTCATACAGTATTCCAATGAAATCACCATGATAATGATTATGATGCTTGAAGTCAAATAGAACTATACATGGATCTCATATTCCTATGAACTTCAAACTATAAGCCTTAAGCATATCTTTGACAGTTAAGACCATCGGCAATTTAAACATTCACTCACTTGATTCGACATTCTTAGTCGCTAAATGATGTTTCGACGTATTCCTACTAGGATGTATAACTTATTACCATTTGTACTTTTCTAACAATATCTTTGCTCAATCATCTTTATCGGGACATATATTTCTTATTTCAATCACAACCTATCATTCTTCCTATTTGATCCCAAAATTCAAATATGTTTTCAATCTCTCAATAAGATTCAAAATTTCTGAATCCTCAATTTGGGCTTGGTTAATCCTTTCATGTGAAACTGATCTTTAATTCTATAGCAAATAGTACTTTGATTTGCCCAAAATTTAACTCCACATTCTATGTTCCTTTTGACACTAGATCTGATAACCTCAATATTGAATTTCTGCTTAATGTATCGGATATAACACTAACTTTACTTGAAATTACCCATTTGTACAACCATAGTCTTTTAGTACTTATATCCGTTGTCTCAGTCTCGTATTCAATTTTTGCTCAGCTTAATAACTTCCTTAAACTTTTATGATCTGTACATGTATATATATGTCCAAGATGTTCCTATATATACTGTCTCTAAACTTTTAAAGCAATTACTAGCATAGCAGCTCTAAATCATGTATCGAATAATCAACTCATAGGACTTTTAGTTGTCTCCATATATATGAAATCACTTTATTATGCTGCATTAGATTTTATCCAAATCTCTTATACAATATCATTGTATACTATAAAATCTCCAAATCTATACGATATAATTAATATCAGTATAATTCCTAAAAATTCTCTTTACTTTTACTACTCATACGCTTTACATGTTTTTTCTTCACATATTCAAACTATTCTTCTCAACTTTTCAAATACATTTAATATATCATCAAATTTTTGCTAGAATCGCTTTAATCTTCAATACCATAGTACTGTCGGGGCAATTGATATCTCAAACAATTATTATCACACTCCATATGCCCATGATTAGTTCTCATAATTCCTTAAATAACTAATTCCTCAATGAGGTAGCATTGTCTCACGTTATTTTCAATTTTCCAATTGACTTCCTTTCTCGAATGATTTTCTCAATTCATTCGATTTCCCTAATTTCACAATAAAATTTTCTAATGTTTGCTTATTCATACTAGTTTCTCCATATATTTCAATTTATTTTCAATCTTAACTTCCTGGGTGGGTAACACTTTCATCAAAACCTAAAGTATATCTCCTGTGCATATTCGCATAGAATATAATGTGGATCTAAATTCTCCTCACATTAGCAATAGTGTTACCAAAAATTCGCTCATGTAGTTGGATACTTTATATCAAACAAAATACATACACTCTCTGTAGCATATTATACATTTCATGCTTAAGTCTCCGCTAGGGATATGACTCCAATATTTACTTTTTAATCATTACTTATTCATTTCCAATTTGTTCTTCCATTGATCATTCTTAACATAACTATTTGATCTACTTAATCTAATTCAATGAAATTCTTCTTACAAAGAAGATTTCTTGCTACTATCATCAATACTATTCATGGAATCTTTACCAATCATCTGTTATCATCATCACAGTATTAGCCATCATTAATACCTCAGAAAGACTAATTTTCGTCATTCTTACAAGGTCATAACATTCTAATTACCAAAACTCAATGGAGTAGTAAACATAATTACTGTCACATATGCTTTGATGTACATCATCAAATCATCCCATTTTGTCCACATATTTATCTCCATCAATTCATAAATTTATATTTTACACCATTGATACTTTGATCTCCACTGATACTAGATGATATTCTTCTCTTTATCTTTGAATTCATTACTCATTGTAACATCATCAACAATCTCAATCTATCCCCAGTTGATCATTATAAGCACTTTCATGTTACTCTAGTTCTCCTTAGACTTTAAACTATGGGAACTCTGACTAACAAATATCCACTAAGTCATAGATTGCTTCCTATATCATCTCATTATCAGATAGGTACTCAAAATAACAATTCAACTTAACCTTTTAGACTTCTATATAAGTCTTTATAATTCATCTCATCTTCCAATTATCCTTTATTGCATCTTACATATGTGTATTAGCCATTGATTCAAAATTATAGATGTATAATCATCATGAAATTCTAATCTAAATTTCACTAACACATTTTTATAGTTGATCGTAACTCTTGTCACGTTATTCAAACAACCACTTAGGTTCCAATTTCATCTTCTTAAGATCATAGCAATTTATGTTTTCCTTACACTCTTCTTGTACACTTTAATCTCATCATTTCTACTTGTCTCCCTATTTTCCTCAAACAATCCATGCTAATATATTCATATCCATATCACATTCAAGGGTACACCTTCACAAAGTAATATTGATATCATATTCAATTCCACCAATACAAATACATTGACTCATTATCTTTCATATTTAACCAGGTACTATTTTCCATTTCTAATTATCCACAACTTTCATTTTCTTATATCATAGAAGAGCATCATTTTTCTCACTAATTCTACCAGGTCAAACTCTTAACAATTACTCATGCATGTAACTCATACATATGCATCTTGACTAAGGATCAGTTGTTGCTGCATGATAAAACATGTAAAAATACATGTAACTTGATACATATTTCCAAAAAAATGCCCATGTAAGATCTTAATTCTGGGCTCTGATACCATAACTATTGGTCCCCGCTTTTGGAGCCTAACATTCGGAGTCATAAAACGTGAGCTTGCGCTTGTTACCATGTATGGTTATTCCAATTAACCCTCATTTGTCATCCTCGGTTCATCTTCATTCTCTGATACTGTAAGTGTTGGGTCCTATTTTTCGAATCATTCTTATAATGAAGCAAATATTCTATGCTCAAATTCCATCTAGATATTGAATATCTTAGAGGTTGAATAAGAATTTGACCTCTCATATAATTTGTAAACCTACGTCTCTAGTTTACTCCACATTGAAAATCATCTCAGTTGGAACCCTATAGATCCAGATATAATCAAAATGCCTAAATATGTTCAGTAAAATATCACCAGTTCATACAATTCTAACAGATTCCTTCACTTTCCTTCAATCAAAACCTTTTTCCAATCAATTCAAAATGATGTCAATTTTTGGAGAGATATCACCATGTTTTTTGGGATCTATTCCTTCAAGAATCACTTCATTTGGAGGTCAGATAACAAAGATTGACCGAAGGAAATCAAACAAGGTTCAGTCCTCAATCATAACGAACTTGGTTTGGGACAATAGTATAACTTTCTCTAGGGATATCAGATCAAGGTAATTCTTGAAGGGTTTGAAAGAGGACTTCAATATCTACATCATTCATGAAGACATTGAAGTGAGATTTTGTCATTTAAAGGATCAAAATTGGACCAGACGATACAAGATGAATAGTGATCAAAAGAAGGTTATGAATAGTACACAAAAGATATCTTGCAATTAGCATAGCTTTCTCTAGAGTCATCAGATTAAGGTGTTCTTTAGATGGTTCGAAAGAGGACTTCAAAATCTACAACTTTTATGTAGACCTTGAAGACAAGTTAGATTGTATGCAAGGTCAAAAATGGGACCAAACAATAGGATTAGATGAACAGTGCACCAGATGATATGTCATCATCACCAGACGATATGACGTCATCACCAGACGATATGACATCATCAGATGATACGTCGTCCCCAGACGAAGTGTCCTCACTAGACGATACATTCTCATCAGACGAAGCATCCTCACTAGATGATACGTCCTCACCAGATGATACGTTCTCACCAGAAGACACTTCATTACCAGACGATACGTCTTCACCAGACGATGCGTCCTTACCAGACGACGCGTCATCACCAGACGATACGTCCTCACCTTAACATAGCAAAGTATATTTAACCATCACTGTAGAAGACTCAAATTATGCATCAAACTTGACAATTCAATGATGCAATGTATAAACAAATGGCTTAAGAGTTCCGTGGAATGAAACCGAGAAATCAAAGATTACACCGTGAACAAAATGAGTCTAATTTCTCAGGATCTCATGGCCTCAAGCGGGCAGCAGGGAGGAGGCTATGGGTCAACATGCACGTGACTAACGAAATGGGTTCCTCTCTTGCCCAAACAAAAGCACATATTCACGCTCAAATCATTTGATCATGTGTTCATACTTTCATGCTTTCACATCTTTTCATTCATACAAAATGCCATGACATGTTTCAAGGGATAACATGAATATTTCAAAACCATTTTTCATTTTATAATCAAAATTCATGACCAACGTGTAGCAATATCTCAAATCACTTAAAACATTAAAAGCAACATTTATGACGTAATTGAAATCATTTTACTTTCTTGATTTGTAAAAACATTAATGGCTTATAACTCTATTATAAACATGTAACCCACCTTGATTTCCTTGCTTAAAGACTTGCTCAAAATGCCTTTTCTCTTGTTCCTCTTGCCTCTTTGTTCCTCTTTATACAATAAAAAAAATCTCACTCAATAGGGTTTTCAATTAAAAATCCCACAAAGCACAATCACTAAAATTGGTGCTAGAATACTTAAACCCATGGATTTTATAAACTCCATGAATTAAAATCCTTCCAAAAATCCCAAAAGATTTTGGTGATCTTACCTTCGTTCTTCACTAAATGAAGAGATCTTTGGCTCAAATGGAAGCTCTTCTCTTCCTCTACCTTTTTCTCTTCTTGAACCAATTCAAAATCTCTCTCAAAAGCTAAGAAATGAAAAAACACTAGCTTAACTCTTTTCTTTTTTCTCAACCACCGAAATCTCTCTTCTTTCTCTCTTGATTTGTTATTTCTCTTCTTTCTCTCCTATTTTCGGCTTTCCCCTTCTTAAAATAGCAAGCCAACATTTCTTCTTCTATTTCTACCCTTAATGAGTCCAAAAAGTCTATTTTACCCTTCCTTATAAGCTTAGGTTCTTTTAACCTTAAGTGTCTTGCTAAAAATATCCTTGAACATTCTTATAACCTTAACACTTTAATTCAATCAACTTATATCATATAATCTTTCTAACATTCACATAATAATTAACTCCACAAACTTTTATAAAGATCTCATAATTAATGTAAATCATACTTATTCATCAAGAAAAAAAATTAGGGGCCAACAGTTAATGGATTAAAACATTAAACAATTTCAAATAGTGAGTAATTAGGAGATAATTGCACACTCTTACGATATGCAAGTTTAATAAATGGTAAGCATTCTTCCCAATTTTTAAAGTTCCGTTGAGTGATAACACTAAGTAAAATAGTTGAAGTCATATTTACTATTTTATTTTAACCATCAGTTTGGGGATGACTAGCAGTAAAAAAAGTAACTTTGTTGCTAATCTTCTCCGTAAAACTCTCCAAAAATTGATAAGGAATTTAGCATTTTAGTTATTCACTATACTCATAGGATTTCTATATCTCACACTGCTTCTTTAAAGAATAATCATCAACATTGTTCGTGTCATCGAATTTATCACAAGGAATAAAATGTAACATCTTATAGAACTTATCAACTACAACAAATATACAATCCTTACCCTTCTTTAACCTACGTAACTATCCACATATAGTTTTATAGGTATAGGTAAAGGCGTATATAACCTATATGATAAAGTCCTAGAATTAGCCTTTTTACAAATGATGCACTTACCATACACCCACTTTACAATATGTCTCATTTTAGGTTAATAAAAAATTCTTTTGACATATATAAGATCTTTTTAACACAAAAGTCCATCAAGCCTCCACCGTATGCCTTACACAAATAATTTAGATATAAAAACATACATGCATACATAATTTATTTTCATGAAATAGATAACCATCATACTTATAAAAGTTTTCAAATTCATTTTTAACATGCTATATAAAACCATCATACCTACAAAATTTTTCAATATGAGATTCAAACGCTCATTTTTCACATGTTATTAAACATTACCAAAGTTTTTACCATTAATATATAAATCATTCGTATATTTAAATCCTAAACACTCACATTAACGTAAGCAAGTAGAATATACCTCTGAGTAAGGAATTAACAATGGCATTCTCCTTACATTATTTATACTTAATAAAATATGAAAACGTTTTAAAATTTTTGTTCACATGGCATGACATTTGTGTAACTTACCTTGCCCCTTGAGTTATTTTAATTACTTATAGTTAGTATATACATTTCTTAAGGTATAGCATCTCAACAATATATTTAGCTCTTTATCATAGTTTGGGTAGTTTAGGATACCCCATTGAACTTTTCACTTAAGTAGGATATCACCCTCTTATCTTGCTTTACACAAGTCAAATACCTATTTGAAAGCATCACACTAAATATTAGAAGCTTTATATAAAAGTCATCTAACGTGTCTTTAATGACATTGAATGTTTTCTCATATTCACTACCTTGATAAAACCTCATAAAATTTTTAATGATTTTAGGAATTGGTTCATTGATTGTATTAAAATCTTTAACAAATTTTATGATGTAAACCAATTAAATCATAAACACTCCTAACCTCATCAGTAAATTTAGGTCTCATCAATTCCTTAATTGCTTTTATCTTTTTCTCATCTTCTTGATAACTTTTGTATTAACAACATAACCAAAAATCAATCTTTTTTAATGTATAAAGTACACCTTTATAAATTATCATACAACTATTATTTTCTTAGCACATCAAAAACACATCTTTAATGATAAATATGTTTTTTTCTAAATCTTGACTATACACTAAAATATCATTAAAAAATGACTACAAACTTGCCTATATATGTATGAAAATATGATTTATTAACCCCATGAAAGTACTAAGTGTATTAGCAAGACTAATTAACATAACTAATCACTCAACTTATATTTAGGCCTTGTTTGGTTGTTGGCTTATTAGCTATTTTTAGCTGATTAACCAAAATCAGCTGTTTGACTTCATCAAGAAGCTATTCTAGTTGTTTGGTCCTCGTGAGTAGCTTTTTAAGCAATCAGCTAATTACCCTTTCCTATAATGCCAATTTTAGCCCTATTTGGCAATCAGCTGATTGCATTAGCTATTAGCTGATTCTATCAGTTATGAGCTGATTTGATCAGCTGATTTGATCAGCAGATTATATTAGTTGTTTGTTAGAGATGTTTGGTAAAATTAGTTGTTTAATATTAGACGTTTATGCATAAAATGACTTATGAGGATATGACTTAAAAAAACTATAAAGATATAAATATGGTTTCATTTTCGGAGATCTTCTCTTGTTCTTTCACTTCAACATATCCCATTTGTCTGCTATGCCGCCATGGCTCTAGTAAGGCTTAGATCGGTACAATATTAAGAATGCTTATTTATTTACATTGCAATTGGTTTTGTTCTACTTGTTACCATGAAATATTGCAGTTTTTCTTTAACGATAAATTGATGCATATAGCTGAATGTTCGATGATTTGGTGATTTAAAAAAAACTCTTCACATTTGTATCTTCTTGAAAATTTTTCTTTTTGCTAAAGTTCTAATTTTTGCTCCTTAGGTTAGGTTTTTTAGGTTATTATTAGTATTTTGTATTTGTATCTTTATTATTTGTATTAAGTTTTTTGTATTATTATTATTATTTGTGATTTTTTTACAGTATTTATTTTGTTAACTTGCATCATTATTTTCTTATCAATATCTACATGTGGGTCTACCGGGAAATAGCCTCTCTATTATGTAGGGATAAGGCGCTACGTACTATCAGACTTCCCTAGACCCTGCCTCACTGTGGGATTTCAGATTGAGTGTGATGATGATATCTTAGTATTTTGTTGGATATTCTTAATAAAGAATAATGAATTATTTAATGAATTAATAAATTAGAGTAAAATAAAATTTTTAATCTAATCAAAATTTAATATATTTTTGCTTATGATTTATAATTGTTAGAAAATAAACGCGTGAAAAATCTTCAAATTGGTGCATTTTGCACTTACAAGTCGTAAAAAGGGTTCAAATTTCAACTCTCAGGTCTACTTTTACAAAGAACAAATTATGACTCATTTTTCATCTTTATAAAGATCCAAATGAAGTAAAATAGGGCGTACTTTTAACCCTTATAAAGAACAAAATAAGACAAAATAGAACCTACTCTTAATTCTCATAAAGATCATTTTTTTACGTGTAACGAAGGTTTTTGTTAAGAATCTTTCATTTTTATTTCCAAAATATAGGATCTAAGAGATTGGATTTAGAATTGAGCCAACATGAGGCTTATCTCTTGCATTGTGTTTTGGTTAATGTATATATCTTCTTCTATTTAAAAGATACTAATTATATTTTTGTGGCTTTGTCAAATTTACTAAAATTCTTTATGATTTAAAAATTTTGTGAAAATTTCTTATACTTTGAAATAAATCTCTATGTTAAATTTTATTATTAATTTGCACTTACTATACATTTTTAAGATACATAACATTATCTATGCTGATTATTAGTAATACATTCATTAGTTTAACATGATAGTAATTTAAACATTTTATTAATTTTTATTATATTATTAATAAAATGAATTATCATTTATTATTAAAAATTATTTGTACCTTTTGATATAAGTAATAAGATATAAATAATATAAAATTTTACAATTTGATTTATTGATATAAAAATCAACCAAATTAATTATTACTTATAAATAAAATAAGAAATTAATCACCCTATTTTTAAATATTATTACATAATAAACAAACATATAATAAAAGCAATTGAGGGCAAAGGCATTTTAGCATCGAGTATTATATTCACGATGAAAGCAACATAGTTCAGTGTTATCATATGGCAAGTTTCAACTCTGCTAAAGTGGGTCGGCATGGGGTTTTGGACAAAGCGAAGAGCTACTAACATCTATACATTAGATGCAAACCTAACCTGATTCCCAGCGCAACAGAGCCATGGAAAAGGAATATGTGGTTTACGGAACCTCACTAGAAGCGTCAAACACGAGAGTACGGTTACAAAAAGGACATTACAAGAAATGTGAATCAGTTATTATATAAACGTTGCTTACAAGCAGTTGATATAAAATTAGCGGGTTGGGTTGGATTAGTCAACCCAACTAGTTAATAATCAAACACTTCTAATAGCTTTTTCATAAAATTAATAAGTTGAAATGGGTCAAACACCCCAAAAGAGCTTATAAGCTCTTTACCAAACAAGGCCTTTGCCCTTAAAATTGTTTTGTTAAAATTCATTTGAATTGTTATATTTTATGTTTAGATGTATCATGATTATGATGATGATGATGATTATTATTATTATTATTACTATTATTATTATTATTGTTGTTGTTGTTGTTGTTGTTGTTGTTATTATTATTATTATTATTATTATTATTTTGCTATTGTTGTTGTTGTTGTTATTATATGCTCTATGTTTTTATTAGAGTTATAAACTTAATTTTTGTAGAATTAAATATCTAAAATCTAAATTCCTATAAGAATATTTAAATAAATACTAAAATATATAATATTCATACCCTTATAATTTTTTTAAAGTCACATTCTCGTAAGTCATTTTACACATAAACAACTAATACTAAACAGCTAATTTTACCAAACATCAAATGACAAACAATTAATGCAATCCGCTGTCAAATCAGTTGATATAATCAGCTATCAGCTAATGCAATCAGCTAATTGTCAAACAGGATCTTAGGCCTCTTTGGTAAGGTACCAATAAGCTATTTTTTTAGCTGATTGGTATGTTTCAACTGTTTGACTCTTTAAATAGCTATAAAGCTTTTTGGAAAGCAGCTGAATCACTAGCTGTTTGTCTTCAAATAGCCAAAAATGAAAATGCTCCTATACAGGAGTGTTTTCATCAACCAGCTAAGTATTTAACCATTAAAAGCCAATTATACCCTTTCTTATGTAATAAAAGAGAGGCAAGTTACAGGTAAAGAAAAAAAAAGCTTTTTTACAACTTTTTTTGCTAATGTTATATATAAATTAATATAGTTAAAAATATATTTACATCTAAGTATGATAAATTGTAGAAATATAAATTTTATTTATTAATAAAATTAATTAACAAT
>JAOTIZ010000009.1:16478474-16502221 GCA_027123425.1 Erythroxylum panamense
AAATTTTACACTTTCACTTTCTATTTCTTGATTTCAACTTCCATTTCAATCATCTCATCCACTTAAACTTTCATAACCAAAACTAATCTTCAAGGTCATCAAAACCAATAAATTCTTTTTCTCATCAATTTCCTTTAAGCACAATGACATTTATAACACAATACTTATACAAGCACACTCATTTAATTCCATTTAATATTTCTAAATTCTACCGAAAGTTTGGGGTCCAACAGGTTCTCCCAATACTAAAAAGTGTATCATGTCTGAATCAAGCTGATGTTCATGTTGGTGGAGGGACTGGATCAGAAAAAGAGTGATTCTAATTATAAGGTATCTAATGAAACTGTTAATAAAGATGAGATGTTTTTGGTCAGTTTGACTACTTAATCGTATTCTCATCATATTTTAGCATACTAATTTTTATTCTATTTTCCCTGAATTTATTCTTCAGTGAAGTTCATGTAAAATAATCAGATGGCTTTCATACAATTTTCTTATTTTTCTTTATAATGTCATTCAAAATCATATAGACAATTCCTATTTAATATAATATTTGTGCAAGTATTATACGATTAAAAAGTGGTATAAATTGTTTGAAGCAAAGTGATCCCGTGTCACCCTATCTTTTTTCACTAGTAATGGAAGTTTTAAACAAATTGTTAATTAGAGTTATTGAGCGAGATGGTGCTTTCAAATATTGCTCCAGATGCAGGAAGTATATCATTGTTTCGTTAAATTATGTAGATGATCTATTCCTATTTTCAAAAGTTGATAACCACTATGTTATGACCTGATATAAGCATATTTTCCTATAAATCTAGAGTACATATCAATATGTAAAAAAGTGGACTATATCTCTCTGTTGGTGTCCAGAATGCTAACTAGTTTTTATACATAACAAACCTCAAGTCTCTCTAATTACCTCTCACTTATCTTGGTATTCCTATTTCCTCCTTTAGGCTATCTTACACTGACTTCAAACCATTAATGGAGACAGTTGAAAATAGGATTAATTCAGGGGTTACCAAAACATTATATATAGCTAGAAGACTAGAACTCATCTCAGTTGTACTTAATACAATAACTTTGTGTTGGGCCTCTCATCTTACCCTACCTTCCATAGTTGTCAAAGAAATAGAGAAAATGCTTAAGAAGTTTTTGTGGGTAGTTAACAAAGAGGGGAAGGTATAAGCTAGGGTTAAGTGGAAAGAAGTCTATCTCCCAAAGGAGTAAAGAGTTGTGTGTCTAATTCCTTTAAAAGTGACAAATCTCACTTTCTTATCTAAAAGACTATAGAGGTTGATCTCAGACAAATCTTCACTTTAGGCTAATTGGAATCATTTGCATCATATAAAAGAAAAAAGTCTGTAGATATGAACTATCTTAAAACTTCAACTTATACTATTGTAAGGGTGTATCGATCAAGATATACCCTAAGATGACAAATTATTCACATAATAGGTGATGGCTCTATCCTTCTTTTGATAAGACATTGGGTCATCTTATGGCCCTTTTGATTGCCTTCTAACTTTGAAACAGTTAAAAAAGCTACTTCTAGTTGAACATAATTGTTAAAAAAGCACTTCAAAGTAGAGAAGTGTTTACCAGATCAATTTCAAACTGCAAGCTACTAGATGTCCTATTTGAACACCCCACTTACCCATAGAAGTCTAGATAAACCCCTATGGACATACACCAATAATAGTGAATTCTTAAACAAGACAGTTAGACTGTTGTAGTGGGAGTCCTAACCTAAGGTCAATTGACACCACATGATTTGGTCCACTCATATTTAATCGAGGTCATCTATATACATTTGGCTAGAAGTGAAAGGAATCTCTATTGATCACATGTTCTTTCAATGTCCTTTTTCGTAGAGGGTGTTGAATGAAATATGGCAAAAATGTATAAATAACAACATCTAGGATGAATTCATACAGATTGTAAGATAACACATTCAACTACAATACAAATAGAAGGAGAGAAAGTGAGTATTCAAAATAGGAGTCTCTTACCTTTCAACGGAGACTTGGGATAAACGAAATGAAAGAGCGTTCAAGAACTATGAACAATTGAGTAGTTCCTTCATCTAACTCCTCCTTGATCATATTAGAATACACCTTCAAATATATATACAAAAATCCCCTTCAATAATAAAAAAAGTTAACTGGAACACCAAGTGAGAAAAGCTGAGGAGAAAACTCTTGCATTTTTTAACAACAACAGTTAACTGCAACACCAAGTGAGAAATGCTAAGGAGAAAACCGTTGTGTTTTTTAATAGTCCCTTAAACATTTTTTAAAGACACAACATCATTTTTTGATCATCTCCTTTGTGTAACATATTTTACTTTCAATGTTAATGAGGTGTGATAGAAGCAATATGCTTCTTATTATCTTCTTTGTATTTATTTTAAAGATTTGGTTTATCCGGCATCAAACAAGAGCCACAGGCAAATAGAACTCCTTTAAGGAATATCAATACTGTCATATCAATCGTGAATGCATAAATGTGATATACCAAAAAATCAACAGTTCCTAATAGAATGGGTAACAAAGCAACTTTGTCGCCCACGACCATTAAATCAGCACCCTCCCATTGTCAAATTATAGGTATGAAAACAGTTTTGGCATCAAACAACTCAACTTTTATTAATATTAAAAATGAATTAAAAAAATTCTTTTGTATTTCTAGAACCCATTTTATCTCCCATGCTTACTCACTATTTATTTCCTAGTTAATAATAGTAGGCGCAATGTAATATTCTATTAAAAAAAAGATAAAGTTTGAAATAACTATCGAGATTTTTTTCATATAAAGGATTTACTTGTTACTAATATAGTTTAGCCTCTATTATTTTTTAGATCCTTTGTTTCACTTCGATAGTATCATAAATAAGGTCGATGTAGAGGAAATGACTGTATTTCCATACAATTTTCTAAATTAATATAAGATTCTTTTTTATTCCTAAAAAATTGGAGAATGAAAATTTGAGAGTATTCAATTAAGAATCAATTGAACCTAACTTGCCCAAAAAAAGAATCAATTGAAGCCATGGTTTTTTATAGGCCTGGTTAAAACTATTCTCATATTGGCCCGTAATTGGATTGAGGAAGCTAAAACCCTAATGTAAAACCACTGCGCTCAAAGCACAAACAGGGGGTATAAAATAAAACTTGGTAATGATTTTCAATTTTGCTTTTATTGTTTTTCAATTTGATTTGCTTCCACCTAATACCCTGTCATTCTTCGTTTCAATCTTAGTCGCATTGGGTATAGGTTGATTGTCAAAAATATTCATTTTCCTCTGCTAATTGAAGGTGTTGGATTATTGATTGGAAGCAACGGAAGCCTTCGGTTGCGGTTCGACCAGTGAGTGCTCTGCCAAGCAATGGCTCGCATTAGAAACGTACGTTTTCTTTTCTTCCTGTGCTTTCCTTTTGTACGTGGTTCAGTTTTTCGCTGGTGTTACTCTCGTTGGTTTAGTTTTAAATTTTTGTTTGGTTGCCGAGAAAACGGAACAGTTTCGAATGTTAGAGTTGTCTGTTTAGGGCTTAGGCGGAGGATTTCGAAAATTGAGTTGCGCTTTTTGATGTGCGTATACATGTCTCTTTTGGATAACAACATATTATCTTCTGAACGAAGCAGAAGAAGAGGAAAACGTTTGTGAAGCCGGTAAAAGTAAAGAAACATGCCAACGTCGATCATATTACAGGTGATAAGGTCCCCAAGAGTTTTGTTTTTTCGAGAGGAAAGTTGCCAAGTCCTCTTAAACAGCTGCAGATGGACTTAAGGAAGTTGATGCTTCCCTATACAGCTTTGAAGCTTAAGGTGAATGCCTTTTCTATTTTTTCACTATGCTTCATTGTTTTCTTAAATCTTCTCTTTTATTTGTGCATCATATTTTCTATATGTTGCATTTAGCAAAGAATTTTGTCAGTGATAGCGATTACTTGAATTGATTCTTCTGTTGAGTAGGAAGTTAGTGAGTGAAATTGAGTGTTGACTGCCAATTTGGCTGTGTCATAATTGCTGATTATGTAACTTGTTGGTTACTATTTGTGGGTTGATTTCAGGAGAAGAAAAGGAACAATCTTAAAGACTTTCTGAACGTTGCTGGGCCTATGGGTGTTACTCATTTCCTTATAATATCAAAAACTGATACAGCTCCCTTTTTGAGGGTTGCAAGGACTCCACAAGGTCCAACCCTGACTTTCAAGATTCATGAGTATTCATTAGCTGTTGATGTTGCTCAATCTCAATTACGCCCAAGATCTCCCCAAGATCTTTTCAAGAATCCTCCCTTGGTATTTTTTTTGTCTTTAGCTTGTTCATTGGTAGTTGCAACTGATTCTATAAGGCTTGGTCCATTGGCATGAGGAAGGAGATCTGAAAATTCCTTTTGGTTTCTTGCATATATTCTGAAGCCAGAATGTTTTAGTTGTTTCATACTAATGTGTCCCAATGTTTATACACCAGTCATCTTGTGCAATAGGTTTCACAGATTCTGTGCTTTCAGTTTCCATATTATCACAAAAGAGTCGATTATTATGTTTTAGCTAACTTCTTTTATTGAACTTATTTTGGTTTGGTCATTCAAAATCTCAATCACTTATCACTTTTTTGATTGTATGACTGATGTGGATTTTGCATTATATTGTGCACAGATTGTTCTTTCCGGTTTTGGATCAGCAGAACAGCATTTGAAGCTAACGACCATAATGTTTCAAAATGTATTTCCATCCATCGATGTCAACACTGTAAGTGGCAAAAAAACCTATTAAAACTTGTACCAACTAGCTTTATCCCAAAAAGAAAATAGTTGAACTTGGACCAGTTGGACTTATTTGCTGAATATTGTCTTTTTCAGGTCAAACTTTCTTCTTGTCAAAGAATTGTGTTACTTAATTACAATAAGGACACAAAACTTGTAGATTTTCGGCATTATTCAATCAGACTTCAACCTGTGGGTGTTTCCGGTAGAATTAGGAAGTTTGTCCAGAATCATCAGGTTCCTGATTTGAGGAGTTTGCAAGATGTGAGCGATTATGTTACAAAGTACGAACCCTGCTGTTTTTTCTCCCTTGCTGTTTAGTTTTTGGATGCAGCAACTTACTTTAACATGGAACATTAGCATAGAGTGCATATCATTGACTGCTGTATGCAATGGTTCTGGTACTTTTTGTTGACTGCCTTTTCCTGCTATATATATATATCACTGGTTCTATTGGATTATATTTGGTGGTACCCATCTTTGGTTGGGTGTTATTTCTAGACCAGTAAAATATTACTATTATCATTTAGAGAGAATATTTGTATAATACAGAATATTACATAGTGATTGGCCTAATTGCCTTGCCCGATCTAAGTAAACTGAGTAGAAGGGGATACTGCCACCATAAACTTTGGGGCAATATCACACCTATGTAATTCCTTTTTTTTCTGTGTAACTTTCGTAGTGGGAACATGAGGATATAGAAGTTAGAACATCCCAGTAGTAGTTGTGAAGAGAATTAAGAGGTTAAGAATTAATGCTGTGCATGTGAATGGCAAAAAGATGACTACCATATGACTTCTTATAATATAGGTTCCCTGCATTAATTGTTTACTTGTGCAATTAAAGGGCTGGTTATGGTTCAGAAAGCGAAGCTGACGATGAAGCAGCAACAGTGACTTTGACTAGTGATCTTAATAGAGTTAACAAGGCTTCTACCAAAAGTGCTGTCAAGCTTCAAGAGATTGGACCCAGAATGACTCTTCAACTTGTTAAGATCGAGGAAGGGTTATGTTCTGGCAGTGTTATCTTCAACGAATATGGTATGTTCATACTAGTTCTTATAGTAGCATTCGCTTCTTGGACATGTGTACTGCTTAATGAAAATTGCAAAGTGGAAAGTTAATAACCAGATTATGACTCTTGTCCAGTTGACTTCTGAAATATTATTGATTCCACATTTACTAGCCAGCAACTCTTGTTCTAAAATTGCCCAATTTGGTCTTATATCTCAGTAGTAATCTACTATTGAGCTATTCTCTCTTGGAAGTAAATTTCTGACTTTCAGGAGACTATTATTCTGCTGTATGTTGTGCTTACTCACACACATGACAAACGGTTTAGGCTTTCATAATAAGCGTTGCTTATTCACCAGGCACAGTTGTCGACAAGAATCAGGAAGGGAGAAAACAAGACAATACAGAAGATTCCTCAGAAGATGATGGAGATCAGGAGGAAGATGGTGATGAGGAAGAAAAGTTCGAGGAAGATTAAACCTTTTTACTGCATATGTATGTTGTGGAAAATCGTAGAAGCTAAACGAATGCTCTCGCAAAGAGATCTTTTGCCTCCACACTAGCCTCATCCTTCTGTATACTCATTTTGTTTCATTCATGCTGTGGCCAATACTGACAACATTGGAAAATTATGAACATGTATTTCTGACCGGACGCATGTTATATGCTTGGTACTATAGTATTTTAGTTATTTCATGCTTGAATGGAAGAAAAAGTCACAGCATCGCTTGTATCAGAGTCGAGTGAAAATGAATAGTTTGAAGGTAAAAAAGGATACAATACAAAACAAAATGAAATGGGAAGGTGAACAATAAAAGTTAATCCTAGAAAATGCTGAGCCAGGCACTTGCAACAGAATGCAATTTTTGGACCATAGTATGCCAGCGCTCCACCGGTTTAGACAGACTTTCGAATGGTCTCTTCAGATGGAATCTCCAATGTTGCTCCACCATGTTCTGTACCAGGCTTAATCTCTGCAGCAATCAGAATGGGCATTCATAAATAGGCAACATCACAAGAATTTGGCTACATGCAAAGACAAGCTGCTGATCTTAAGCTACAGGGTACAACAGCCGCTAGGGCAATTAAACGAGCATGTGGTGTGCATAGAGGAAAATTAAGCATGTACACAACTAGATGATTGATGATGCGAAGTGGGAATTATTACCGTAGCCGCCACGGTCGTTGAGCTTGGCTTGGACAATCATGGTGGATATAAAGTGAGAGGCTTCACGTGCCTCTTCCAATAGCCTCTGGAGGTCGGTGCCGGATGTCACGTGACGGTTCTCTTCGAATTTCTTCCTGATCTCAGCGGCGGATGCCTTCAGCATCAAAGCGTCGCCAGCGAACGATTTCCGAGTGGCCCTTATCAGCACTCTATATGCGCTTAATGCTTCTCCCGCCATCTCTCTGCACTTACGCCCCCATCAAATGGTCTTCGACGAGAATAAAAAGACCAAACTTACAGCCTAAACTACGTCGTCTTGCGCCACATTCCGAACTACACCAAGTCTTTTTGTTCTGTTTTGTTTTGGTTTAGGTTTTTCAGTCAAATGGTCACAACAAGATCCCAAATTCATTGAACACGTTGCTTTACGTTAATAAAAGAGAACCTAGAAGTGGACTGAATATGGTTAACACATAGATTTGAGACTACTGAAGAAGAATTCCATAACCAGGCTAAAAAGGGTTACAAGTAATAAACTATTGTATTCATTTCACAACATTTCTGTAATACATCAAAATGCTACAATGCCATGCATCGATAAGATGTATGACGACAAAGGCAAATCCCACATCAACAGCAGGAGTTTTGCAGTAATTCAGCACCAGAAATCTGACTGGAAAACAAAATAATTGCTCCAGGAAGCTGAAAGCTCAGGTTTAGACTTTAGAGGCATAAGGTCTTCCGACATCTATCACACAAGTATTCGTATCATTGCTTCGTCTATTAACCTCACTGATGGATTAAAAGTGACCTGAGGGATATAAGAGGACTCAGTAGGTTGTGATGGGACGAAGTTAGGTCAGTGAGTCAACCATTCTGCAATCATGCTTCTTGCGGCGGCCTCTGTGATGGGTTTTTTGATCAGAGAAGTTTTTCTCTCCGGCAGCATTCGTATTAGAATCTGTATCTGATCCAAGGAAAAAGCAATCAGTAAGCATCCCCGGCTCAATTTTAAGAGCAAATGGTCAAAGAAACTAGATTTCAATTTCTTACGCCTGTACTAGGTCTTAACGGGAAGCAGCAGTAAAACCTTGGAAGGAAGAAACAGCAACCACTTAGATTCTCAATCAAGTTTCTTTTAATAACGCATCAAGTAAAAAGATGCAGATACAAAGGGATGAATGATCACAAATAACGGATATAAAGTCATAGAAGTCAAATCCATTCTTGATCATATTTCCTAAGCAACATTTTGTCATGTTTTTAGAGATTCCACCCAAGAAGGATTTAAACCGATTCAAGGACTTAAGGATTAAAGCATTCGAAGCTTGAAGATCATGAACATCAGAAGTCAGTTCTCAAAGAAAGGCCCAACACAAAATGATGCGTTCTTAAGTTCTCTTCATCTGTTTCCCTCCTCCGAACTCCCAATTTATAGAAGAGTGAAAATTTAGTTATGGTATCGAAGCCATAAACGAATTTCAACCAGTAAACAACCTCTGAAAGAAAGAAAAACAAACAATTAATGAAAAAAAATGGTAAAAGGCTGAGATGAGAAGTTGAACCTCCAAATCGGTTGCCCCAAAACAACATTCTTGGATCTTCCTCTTCCTCATCAACCTCATCTCCATACCCAAACTCCGCATCACCTCTGTACCCAGGTTCACTTCCGTAACCGGACTCGTTGACTTGATGATCAAAGTTACCAAACTGACCAGCCCCAACAATCATATATTCCCTCTCCTCTCTCTCCTTTCTCCATGAAGTCTTCACCTCACTCACATCCGACGCCCAATTCGCATCCCCATTCCCAAACAGCTCCCCACTCGAGTCCGTCCCCACCGCCAAGGGCAAATCGGAACAAGTCCCATGCGCCGCCGATGCCCCGACGGAGCAGCACCGCCTAGTCCCACTCCGGTCAGAGCTCCGACCCGAAACAGAACGCGATCCTGGGCGTCGTCGGCGCTTCCGCTCGAAGATTCTAAAACTGGGTCTCTTGTAGGAATTTGGTACGGCTGCGGCTGTGGTGGACTTGTCATCGTCGACGAGGGAGAGCTTGGACAAGTCGATAGAGAAGGAGGTAGAGCGGTTGGAGAGGCAAGGGCGTTTGGTAAGAGAGTGAGTTGGGTGAGGTTTAGGAGGATCGGAGTCTAGGTTTTGAAAGTGGAATGGTCTCCATGAGTGGAGCTGGAAGGTGCAGGAGTCAATCGAATCTATGGTTCTGTGAGACATGCGACAGATGAGAGAGGGTTCAGAAGAGACTTAGCTGGTTTTGTGAGGAAAACAAGAACTATTGCTTCTGAGTTCTCGAGGAATTTCTTACATTACATTTGGTGATGTCTTGTTATTAATGCATTTCACAGTAAAAGATTCTGATTTTTGTTTTGGCTTTGGGGGGTTTATCAAGAATTAAAGAAAATAGGAGGAGCGAAAAAAAAGAAATGTTTCACGTGACAGAAACGGGTCCAAGCCACTAAGGTGCAAACGGCCTTATCAATCAACTGGCAAGGAACAAAGAGAGCTGAACCATCGCCGATCGGCATTGGATAGAGGAGATCGCTAGGAATGGCATCGGGGTGGGGGATCAACGGAACCAAAGGCAGATGCTACGATTTCTGGATTGACTTCAGCGAGTGTATGTCTCGTTGCCGAGAGCCCAATGATTGCGCTCTCCTCCGCGAAGACTATCTGGAGTGCCTCCATCACGCTAAAGAGGTTTCTTCTGTATCTCTCTTTCATTAACGCCCTTCTTATTCCTTTGTGTGTTGTCCAATTTTCTTCGATTTTGGGGTTTGCGCATCTCATCACTCGTTCTATAAGCTACTTGGGTTTCTTTGTTCTATCACAGTTATAGATGTTTTTGGCTTCCCGGGGTCTTGAAATATAAGAAAGATTTGATAACCTAGTTGTATTGAGTGAAATGTGGCTTTTTTTTTAGCTGAATATGATTATGAACTATGTTTTATTTCATCATAGTGAGGAAGAGCTGTACTGGTATTGAATCATCAAGTGATGGATGATGTGAAACGAGTGTACTCCTAGTTTACTGACCTCACCTTCTGCTGCTTCAACCTGTTGAAGTCTGTGATCAGTTAAAGAATGGGGTGTTTTTTTAATGAAAAAGAATGAGAATTTTGGTTTCCCATTTTTGCTCTTTTTCTGGGCCTTGAACCCCTTTAGGCCATGGCTATGTTCTACCTTAAGAAGCACGAACACGGACACACAACACGTATCCGAATACACCAACTTTTAAAATTTGGAGGATATATACATATATTATAAAATTTAGAATTCATAATATAATAATATATATTGATTGATGTGTTTCAAAACTTCCAACATCTTGATAGTTCATATATATTTGGTACTTTATAAACCACTCTAAAAAAATATGGAGCATATATTCCATTAAGCAATTTGTCTACAATCTCCTATCCAAAAGTAGAATTAGTCATTCATAGGGATATTTACAATCAAAAAATCTAACTAAAGTATCTACCCTCTAATCACTTTACTTTCAAACATTGACATTACTTTCATCAGCAAAGATCACACTCTTCAACTCTGATTCATCAAGTGAAAGATTGGCAACTTTAAGGATTCCATGATCATCATCAATTGGTGAAACCCATCTCCTGCAATATCCCACATCATTGCTTCTCTTTATTTGTATTGTGAAGATTTTCTTAAAAGGAGTCGCAAATTAGTATGAATGTATATTAAATTCACATCACGCTTAGGTTTGATCTTATTCCTTTTAAGAGAGTGAATAAAGAGTAAGTACTCCAATTTCTTTCACAACAAGATGAAGATGATGGTTGTCAAAGTAACTTGAGATCAATCTTTTGAATAATTAGAGCATAAACATCATGAACTAGCCATCAAGATTTTACATCAAGGATACCTCTCATTTGTAGAGTCATAGTCATCAAACCCTTGTCTATCATCCGAAAAATTAGCAAATTCAATGTTCACTTTTCTCCGATCTTCTACATCAGGAAAATACCTCTTCAAATATTTCAATCTTTGATTGGTGAGCTCCACATCTTGATGTAGTGAAACTTGTTTTGAGTCTTTACTTAACTATTTATGGCTATAATACCTATATATTTGTAAGAAAAAATGTTATAAATTATTCATCAATTATCATTTATTTATCTATAATAGAAAAGAAAGTTTCTAAATTTGAATAATCACCTTGGATTCAAAGAATGAGCTAAACAATGAAGAGTGGTACTACTTTTTGTTCAACGCTCAATTAAGAATTGGTGGACCACTTCATAAAAGGTTGAAGATTCATCGTCATCCTCTCTTTTAAAAAGATATATGACCTTTCTTACTTTTTCAATCATGGGATCTCACATCTCTTACACCAATTGGAGAGTAGATGCATCCGTATCTGTGCCGCTTAAAACATCATAAATAGGATTGGTGAAAGAAAGAATGAAATCTATCTTTTGCCACCATCTATCACTCAGTAGTTTCTCGTTGACAAATTCAGCTTTGCCAATATCATCTTTTTTATAAGTAGATCATTTTTCACTTATCACCTTCTCTTGGAGCTCATGTTTGAGAAGTTTAAATCACTTCAACATCACTATTGTAGAGGCAAATCAAGTAGGAGCAACATTAAATAACTTCAATGAAGCAAACTCATTAAAGATGGACAGCCTCATATGGTGATTAACAATGAAGTTCTTAATAAAAGAAACATCGTCAGCAATTTGTGAAGTCTAAGAACATTCTTAATACACGAGATTGTTCCTTTCTGTATTCTTAGCCGCATAAATGCTCTTCAAAGTAAGGCTAAGAGTGTGGACAACATAAAGAGTGCAAAAAACAGTTGGAAACTCCACCTCAATCATTAAACCAGTAGCCCTACAAATCGGTGCGTTGTCCGTCACAATTTACACGACATTATAAAAACCAACTTCCATAATCACATCTCTTATTTGTTTGGCTATAAAATCCTTGTCCTTGATATTATCGGAACAATCAATTGCTTTCAAAAATATTGGCCTACTTTCAGTCACAGTCATAAAGTTGAGTAGAGGTCTTCTTTGTGGATCACTCCACCCATCACTTACAATGCTCACTCCTTTTTGATTCCATGTATTCCTTATAGGTTGAAGAAGCTTATCAACATGTTCTCTTTCTTTGTCAAGTAAAGTCGTTCTTAACTTGTTGTAGCCTAGAGGAACATAACCACTAATATAATTATTAGCGACAAAAGAGAAAGCTTTGACGAAATGAGGATTCCTTGCAAGATGAAAAGACAATCCTGAAGAGTAAAATATTCTAGCAATCTCAAGATCTAAATTTTCTCTAGCTTGCATGTTGAAAGCATCCTCTAGAAGTCCCGATGTTGCCATTCTCTTTCTTGAATCAAAACTACTAGTACATGATGCTTTACCAATTAAGAAATTTTGAGATTGACTAAATAAGGGTGGAAGGGGGACAAGTCTTGCCTTAGAATTTTCAATCAACAATGTAGTTTCATTGTCAATTTTTTTAAGTTTTGTCACTTTTGGGGATAGAATGTCACCACAAACTCAAATTTCCTTGCCTGACAATTTCAATAGGTGCGTCCTTACCCTAGTGTAAGAACCTCTGAATGAGCTATGGCAAAAACTACACTCAAACTTAAAGTTTCCACCACCCTCTATTTTATTTTTCTTCACCATATATTTCTATAGTGGTTTTTTTGGATTTTCTTGTTCAGCACCACTATTAGAAGCAATGGAAAAAGAAGAATAATGGATTTAAATACCTAATTAAGATACCAAATTGTATTAACAAACAAGTAAATAATATCAAGAAACAACAAAGTGTTTTTATGTCAATGAAGAAAGCAAGACAAGAAAAGCAACTTTCAACTAAACACATTTCTAATTTCAAAATCACACATGAGGATTGCTACTTCTAGAAAAAGATTGTAGCCTAAAGCAGTCCATCCATAAAATCATCAATATTGCATTGCAAAATAGCAACTAAACACTCACCAAAATCATGCTGCGAGAAACAAAAGTTGTGGAATAATTTGAATATTTGATAAAGTGCAACACCAAGACACTCAAATTATCATAAGTGATTCTAAGGCCTTACGAATATGATTTCTGGCTTTCTCTCTATTAAGGTTTTTATGTTTCAATCATCTGACCAATATTTTCCTTTCCTTTTATCTTGAGGTTGCTCAATTCACAGAGAATCATAGATCGCGACATTCAGACATTGGTACCTTATCCTAAGTACTAAGTACTTGAATACTTAGGATAAGGTTTTTAGGCTTTATTGGTCTTTTTTTTGGACTAATCATTTTCTTTTTCTTCTTCTAGGTCTGTCATTGGGAGTTAAAAACCTTGCTTTCAACATGCTAGTTAGAGAAAATTTAGATCTTGAAATTGCTAGAATGTTTTACTCTTCAGGATTGCCTTTTTATCTTGCAAGGAATCCTCATTTCATCAAAGCTTTCTCTTTTGTCGTTAATAATTATATTAGTGGTTATGTTCTTCCGAGCTACAACAAGTTGAGAATGACTTTACTTGACAAAGAAAGAAAACATGTTCAGAAGCTTCTTCAACCTATAAGGAATACATGGAATCAAAAAAAAGTGAGCATTGTAAGTGATGGGTGGAGTGATCCACAAAGAAGACCTCTTTTCAACTTTATAGCTGTGATTGAAAGTGGGTCAATGTTTTTGAAAGCAATTGATTGCTCCGATAATATCAAGGACGAGGATTTGATAGCCAAGCAAATGAGAGATGTGATTATGGAAGTTGGTTTTTATAATGTCATGCAAATTGTGACAAACAACGTACCGATTTATAAGGCAATTGATTTAATGATTGAGGCGTAGTTTTCAACTATTTTTTGGACTCCTTGTATTGTCCACACTCTTAACCTTGCTTTGAAGAGCATTTATGCGGCTAATAATACAGAAAGGAACAATATCGTATATTAAGAATGTTCTTGGACTTCACAAATTGCTGACGATGTTTCTTTTATTAAGAACTTCATTGTTAATCACCATATAAGGTTGCCCAATGAGTTTGCTTCATTGAAATTACTTAATGTTGCTCCTACTCGATTTGTCTCTACAATCGTGATGTTGAAGCGGTTTAAACTTCTCAAACATGAGTTCCAAGAGATAGTGATAAGTGAAAAATGGTCTGCTTACAAGGAAGATGATGTTGGCAAAACTGAATTTATCAAAGAGAAGCTACTAAGTGATAGTTGGTGGCAAAAGATAGATTTCATTTTTTTTCACCAATTCTATTTATGATGTTTTAAGAAGCATAGATATAGATGCATCTACTCTCCATTTGGTGTATGAGATGTGGGATTTTATGATTGAAAAAGTAAGAAAGGCCATATATCTTTTTGAAAGAAAGGAGACAATAAATGTTCAACCTTCTATGAAGTGGTCCGCTAAATCTTAATTGAGCGTAGGACAAAAATTAGTACCCCTCTTTATTGTTTAGCTCATTCTTTGAATCCAAGGTGATTATTCAAATTTAGAAACTTTCTTTTCTATTAGAGATAAATAAATGGTAATTGATGAATAATTCATAACATTTTTTTCTTACAACTATATAAGTATTATAGCCATGAATGGTTGAGTAAAGACTCAAAAAGAGTTCCACTATATCAAGATGTGGAGCTCACCAATGAGAGATTGAAATGTTTGAAGAGATACTTTCCTTATGCAGGAGATCAGAGAAAAGTGGACATTGAAGTTGCTAATTTTTCGGATAATAAACAAGAGTTTGATGATTATGACTCTATAAATGATAGAGGTATCCTTAATACAAAATTTTGGTAGTTAGTTCATGGTGTTCATGCTCCAATTCTTCAAAAGATTGCTTTCAAGTTACTTGCACAACCATCATCTTCGTCTTGTTGTGAAAGAAATTGGAGTACTTACTCTTTACTCACTCTCTTAAAAGGAACAAGATCAAACTTAAGCGTGCTGAGAGTTTAGTATACATTCGTACTAATTTGCGACTCCTTTCAAGAAAATCTTCACAATACAAACAAGGAGAAGCAATTATGTGGGATATTGTAGAATATAAGTTTTCATCAATTGATGATGATCATGGAATCTTTGAAGTTGCCAATCTTTCACTTGATGAATCGGAGTTGGAGAATGTGATCTTTGCTGATTAAAGCAATGTCAATGTTTGAGAGTAAAGTAATTAGATAGTAGATACTTTAGTTAGATTTTTTTGTTGTAAATATCCCTATGAATGACTAATTCTACTTTTGGATAAGAGATTGTAGACAAATTTCTTAATAGAATATATGCTCCATGTTTTTTGAGAGAGGCTTATAAAGTACCAAATATGTATGAACTATCAAGATGTTGGAAGCCTTGAAATACATCAATCAATATATATCATATTATAAATTATGATTTTTTTCTTAATTCTAAATTTATATATATATGTCGTGTTCGTGTTCACCAAATTTTAGAAGTTGGCATGTCCCGTATCCATGCTTCTTAGGTATCATCGCAAAGAGTAGAATTGTTATGTTAAAATACAGAAAAAGTTAATGGTGCCAGTTTGATAGTGGTCGGATTGGAACATAAAGAACGTATGAGAAGGAGGTGTAAACCAATTAAAAAAGACGGTTAAAATACCTGCTCCCTGGAATGTATGCTATGTAAAAGTTTCCATCTTTTTCTGTGCCCGATCGAGGTTGTCAATTTACTGACATGTCCCTTTTATACTTACCTACTTATTTATTTTGTTTCCATTGGAGAATTTTCTTCAATGTTCCTTACTATTACTAATCTTATCAGCAATCAAATGTTATAGATAGTTATGGATGATGATGTTGAGCTCCTAAATTTCTTGGTTGATATTTTCTAAGATTGATTTGAGACAACTTTTAAGTTTGTTTTTCGTTCTCGACACAAGCTATTTGGAAGCAGTCTTCTTCATGATGAAGACGGTTAAATCCACTGTTATTTATGAATCATTTAATAAGAATCCAATATGAAAGTGATTTTCAGCTTGATCCTCTGCTATGTACATGTTAGGGCATCTCACTCGTAACATGTAACAGTTAATTGATCTCAAGTCTCTTCGTTGTGGCAAGTGGGATGTAGATTGGCAACATACTGATATATTATATTTATGTGAATGCTGTCACCTGATCTCTAGGTTTTCATTGTTTATACTAATTACCCTGTGATTTGCATGGACATATATTGTAGTTTCAAAGAAGAAACCGAATTTACAAGGAAGAACAGCGTAAATTACGTGGAGCCACACAAAAGGCCAAGGAAGGTGAAGATATGGATCACCATCACGGGTAACAGTGTTTGATTGTCAATTGAAATTCCAGTAATAATGAATCTTTGGGGATTTACTTTTTTCATCAAGTTGGTACATTAAACTTGTTCAAATATCCTGTTTTTTGCTTATCACGAGGGCCTTTTCAGTCTGCTCATTAATGCGTAGTTCATCACTTCATATGTAACAATGGTTTGCTGGACAAGTGATGCAGTATCTCAGCTAGAAGCGGCCTCCCAAAAACTTGCACCCAGTAACTGTATTTTCCTTTTGTGCAAGTTCAGACCTCGTACTTTATTAACCCGAAGGCTCGGAACCTGGACCAATAGCTTGCTTGCTCACTTGAGACTGGACTGGATACTGTTTTCCATTTATATAATCTGAATGTATTTTAGAGCAATGGTATAAATATCGTACCCATATTAGTAATTTGGTTTTAGTACAGTATTATACTGATATCAATCAATATCGAATACTATTTCGGGTAATTTTTTAAAATTATGAAATAATTTTTAAATTTTTTAAAATTATAAAATAGTTCCTTAATATTTTGTATTATATTATTTATAATTTTACATCAACTATATTTCTAAAAATCATAATTATAGAAATTTAAAATAACAATAATCTATTTTTATTTATTAGTACTACATTTTACATATTTCACATATAAATAATAACCACAAATAATAAAAAAATCATTTACATCTTATAAGTATAAATTAAGGATAATACAAAGTAACTAAAATAATATAAATTCATTATATAATAAATAATAATTATATTAAAATATCAAATAAAAAGAATAATAAAAATTCATGATTCTCTAAATATTACAATAAGAGTTTGTCATGAAGAAACAACCAGTTATAAGTGAAACTTGAAACAAAAATATTTATAGTTATATTTATATTTTATATATAGAATTTAACATATACATCAAATATAAATGAAATTAAATAAATGAAAATTTAGAACTTCATTTAGTCAAATATTCACTCAAATTGTATTGACATTAATTCTCAGTTGATACAAAATCCTTATTTTCAAGAGGAGTCTTATCATTACCATCATTCAAATTTATTGCATCAAATGACATATCAATACTTTTTCATACAAGCTTATCTTCTAAATAACTCTTATCTATCAAACTCGATTCTTTAAAAGTTCAATTCACCAAAAGATTGATATGATCAAGACACATTAGATTTACATAACTATTTGTTCTATTAAGAGTCTTAGTAAACAAATAAAATTAAATTATTAAGAAATTACAAAATTTTTTATTTAACTTAATGCTGATAATAACATACAATTTTCTGAATCTTTAAATTGTATTGAACAAATACCAAGTCGTTTAATATTTTATATTCTAATTTATGTCTTTTATTGAAATGAATGAATTCAAATGTGCTCTAATTCCTTTCACACCTTGTTGTACTTAAACATTGACTCAAAATTCAAATTGCAAACCTTTGAAATTATGAAACACCACTTTTGAATTGATCCTATAAGTAACTATAAGACAATAAAAGTAACATTATAAACAAAATAAAGTAATGATTAATTTTTAACAAGTAATAAAAGTGAAAAAAATATATACTTGATTAAGTTTGTCTATTTGATGGATAGCAATAAGCATTCCCAAATTACCAAAAATTTTCTTATAAATCTCCATTTGTAAGTTTAAGAGATCTTACATTATCTCATGGGTAATAATTGTTATAATAGTTAATAACGTTCCCCTATTGATTTTAGTTTTCTTTGTAAAACATGGTTTGAAATAGATATTAGAATTCAAAAATGCACCAGATGCAAATAACAAAGTGTAAAATTGTCTTTCTCATCTCTTATTGATGATTGCAAAATAAGGTACGTACAAAGAATGTTTATTTTGCAGATTAGCCTTGATTGCTTCCTTCGCTCTCTCTATGACATATAAAAGTAAGTTATTATTGTCTTTTTATCATTATCAGATAGTCAAAGTAACCTCACCAAAGGCTCATAAACTCAGATGAAAAATTGACATTGGGACCAAAATTGTGATTTTCAAGTATAATTTTATAAACTTGTGATCTAGTATTAGACATAATATGTTGAGATGCAACTTACTTACCACTTGTAAATTTTTTTCTCAACTCCTTCATCAGAATAAGACATTAAAGTGATAAGAAATCAGTTATAAATCTTATAACAATAAGACGACACAAATTCCTACCATTAGTAAAATTCTTTGTTATTAAATTCAGGATTTATGTACTATTGTAAATGCACTTGGTCACCCTTTTTACTTTTTACACAATATCATCAATAATAGAAAAACATCTAGCATATTTTACATGTTCCAACATCAGGTCAATATAATGTACAACACAAGGAGTTCAATAAAAGAATTATACATGCTTTGCAATCTTCTTCCAATTTATTTATAAGCATAATCATTGTTAGTAATATATTGAACAATATTTTATATCCAAACTTCGTTCACAACTTCATCAAATATCTGAAACAGAGCATCAACATTCCTAAAAAGGCTAGATGTATTAATATACTTTAAAAATATTTTTTCCTGTGTAGAATAAACCAGAAATTAACAATAGGCTATTTTTTTCTATTTGTCAAATCATCACAAATGATTAAACATCCATAAGTAGCCCAAGTTATTCTTCTTTCATCCAATAAATTTTTATTTCATAAATAGAATTGCTTAAAAGTTGACCTCTTAATTAAATGAGCTTTTTCTCCTAGACTATAAAAGGTAATAGCATCCATAATAGATTGATAATAATAAGATTAGGCAACATTGAATGCTATATCTGAGTCGTACCACCATCTAGTCATTATCATGTCTACGTTATGTGTAAGGCTCTAAATTATACCCTAGTTGAAATGTTACATGTTTATGAAAGTACATGTGTTATAGGTGTTAAAATGGTGCTATGATTTGAATGTGAATTTCATATGTCTAGAATTTTGGTCTAATAGATTATATTTAGTGATTTAAAATTAATTGATACCAATAAAGAATTGGGGTATTAAAATGTATATTTGGATTAGGAAAATTGTCAAGTGGCAAGTCAAGTTGGTACATGAAAAATTAGAATGACTAAGCTTATGAGTTAGTGACATTTGGTATAGCTAATGCATTCACATTTGACAACATTGGTTGAATAATAATTGGCCTAATTGAATTGTGATATTTGGCTGCCACATATGAAGACATGTAGGTTGCTTTAATGAAGGACAATATCACACTTTCATGTGTGATATGTGGCCATTGCAAAACAAGACATGTCGCATTCAAAGAGTTAGGCAAGTGATGAATCATCTTCACCCTTGAAGTTTCTACAGCCTTCTCTCTACACTTTGCTTCTCTTCACATAAACCTCTTACTCCCTCTTAACTTCTGGAATTTTACTTGATTTTGGATCATTTTTGTAACATCCCACTATCATAGAGCATATACCCGAACATCCAGAGGACATTCAAGTACATATCCTATGACAATGGTATGTGAGAGCAAACATAATCTCTTAAATGACATCATAATGAATATACAATATTTTAAAAAAACTCAACACTTCATTTCATTCATTGACAAAAGTTTACATTGTATTCATTGAAACAAATATTTACAATCCTTATACAAAAGCTCTAAATGATAAAGAAACTAAAAAATACAAACTATAACTCCTCTAATGTCAGCCGATAGACCTTTGAGTAATCCAAAATGTTCCTCTAGACAATCTTAGGAACTGGGTCTCCTTTCTCATACCAGAAAAGCCACGTTGTAATTTTTGATAAGTTTGTGAACTCAATGAGTGAACCATCATTGATGATCTCACTCAGGTCAAATACACAAATATCACACAACCAACCAATTTCACATACATTCTTTCATAATATGTATAATCCAAATAATCACATTATCATGGCACATCATTTTATAATCACAAATTTAGAAAAGATTTCGTAATCATATATATACAAATGCAGATGCATATGAGACTCCAGATTTGTTATTATTTTTTATGAACGAGTGTCTTTCAGATACAGATATAGATACTGGCGCATTGGGCTCAGTCAGAAACAGAAATCACGGAGCAAAGCTCTACGTGCAGAATTCTGAGCTTAAAGTTCTTTCAGACTAGCTACTCTGATCACAACGTCTTTATCTGAACATACATTTTATGAAATGAATCTAATAATGAAATATTCCATGAATAACATTCACTTATGATGTACAGACAAAATCTTATATTCATCGGACCTCAGTCCGGCATTCAACTTTCGTTGAGTATTCAAATATTATTCAGAATTCAAATGCAAACAAATATCATTCAAATTTTAGATGCAAAACAGAACACTTCCAATACATTCCTGAATATCAAACTCCTCTGACCATTAAAGTCCGGAATTCAAAAACAAATATCAAACATTTAATAATTAGAAGTTAAACAGAATAAATCAATCCTAGGAAGATCATCTAGATTAACTCACAGTATGCTCCAATTTATGCTATTACCTGAATGGTCCAGCAATATCTGACTGGTGTTTGACTTGAGTGTTTAAAATTAGACAATTCACATATAATTCACATTACAAAGTCGATCAATTTTGTGCACATATATACATATGTCATGTTCAATGCATGCTTAATGACTTGTTCAGGTATATTTTCGTGATTCACATCTTATGATCATTCATACTTCAAAACTCATATATGTCTAATTTGAAATTATTTTAATACCTCAATAAATTATAATATCATCAATCAATCATTCACTAATGCTATTCTAACATTATATGATTATACAATATCCAAACTCTCATTCATTCTTATAACATCTCTAAAATTTCAGACCTGAACATTTGGTAAACAACAATCCATTCTTAATGAATTCAAATGACAATAAAATTTGGTGGAGAGTAAGAGCAATGTGTGAGGAGTTTGTGGTCCAAATTTTAAGTTAATCAGAGGTTAGGAGAAGGAGTTATGATCAAAAGAGTAAATGGTATTCAAAGCTATCAAATAGCAATGCACCTTCACTATCACGATCGTGCTTGTGCACAATCATACACTTCCAATTGATCCTCCTTTGCCACAATCGTGCTTGTGCACAATCGTGCACTACCTTTTATCCAAACTTCTTTCTAGCTCTTCTCAAAATAGACCTTCGGGTTAATTTACATGGCCATTTTGATAAGGAAAATGAAGGATTTAAGCAAAACATTCTCTATATAATTTTTCTTTTATGTCTTAAGTTTTTAATGACACAAATTTCATACAATTTGGACTAGTATTTTGCAAGTTATACCCAAAATACTACAGACTATTCCCAAACCCTCGACAAAATCCAAAAACTTAACTTCAAGACAAATTGTGAAACTCTTAGAGACAAAATTAAAATTTGATTTCTTCATAAAAAATATATGCATATGTCTCTAGTTTGATATAAACTTAAAATCATCCCATTTGGATGTCTACAGATCAAGTTATGGCCAAAAATACCAATATATGTTTAGTGAAAACACTACAGCTAACATATTCCAGCATTATCAATCATCAACATCATACGTAATTCATCCTAATTCATCATCATCAATTCTCTATCATAACATGCTATAAACACTAATCATTTACTTATATGTTTAACTCCAGTTCCAAATCAAAATATCAAGCCAATCCAATACTCCAAGTAAGCAGAAACATCACACATTCAAGGTGGGATTAGATGACTCTCGGTTATGATAAAATAATAACAATAAGCTAGTTCTTTAGCTATTTTGTGAAGGGTAAAAACATGGATTATTGGTGTAAAAATTGGACACAAACATAGACAAAATACAAGGATGTAAGAGTGAGAGAGTTTTGGTGGTGTAAGAAGAAGAAATAAGAATAAATGAGCAGAAACAAAAATCACTCCTGCAGAAATGTAACACCTTGGATGCTAGGTGTCTCCTTTGTACATTGGCATTTGTCACCTTTGCATGTAGTCCATTTATCCTATATATATGATGCCACATTTCACACTTATAATAGGCCATTTTTCACTTAAGCACAGCTACCATTTGTCAACTAATTATTAGTCCGTTTGCCACCAATTTAACTATATCAAATGTCACTCAATTATAGGCTAAATCATCCTAATTTTTCATGTATCAATTTATCCTACCACTTGGCATTTGTCCTAGTCCAAATGTACATTTTAATCCATCAATTTCCCAATCCATAACATTTAATTCCAAATTTTCTAATTGAAATCCAAACATACCAAAATTTAAGACATACCAAATCATAATTCACATCAAGGTCACTTAACATTTTTCATACCCCAGAATAAGTCAATTGAGTGCATATGCTAACTTGTAATGTGCACATATATCAATTCGTGTATGAATGCTAATGTTATGCATATATATGCAGTATTTAATCTAGGGTAAAACCCTAAGCATATTCCAAAAAATAGGATATTACATCAAATTACTGCCCTCACTAAGCAGTTGAACATTATACAAGGAGCTTCTTCATCCACAGCCAAAGCCATACAGGTTCATTGTGAGTTATATGGGTAGGATAATTATTGCATAGTAGAATGCTTCTTGTCAGGAACTAGTAGCACAGAATAGGTAGATTACTTGGGCTAACATCAAGGTAAAAATCTATACTCTAACACTTATAATCTGGGGTGAAAAAACTACCCAAATTTTATTTAGAGTACTAACAATGCAGGTGGACAAGCAAAACCACAAGGACCATGCATACGGACGTATTAGGGTCTAAATTTTCAAACCAAGAGGAAAGTCAAAGAAGACAGGAAGAGAATAAAAAATGGATGTTTACAAGCCAGGACACCAAATTTAACCAAATCTTGAAGAACCATGCTTCCTCCATCTACACCTTGAAGGTTCGAGTAAGTCAAATTGCTACTACTTTGTCCTCTAAAAATGCAAGTAGCCTACCAAACAACACTAAAGCCAACCCAATGGAACAACTTAAGGTAATCACACTTTAGAGTGGCAAGCAACTGGAGGAGCCAAGTACGTAAAAGGAGAGTCAAAAAAAGGAGAAAGGCAAAGAGATAGAAGATGGGAAAGTAGAAGAGAGGTTATATTTACCACCACCACCCTACAAGCCTAAACTTCCGTATCCACAAAGGATAAGACAACATCAGATATACACTAAATTTTCAAAGTTTCTAAAGAAACTGAAGAAGCTTTAAATTAACTTATCATTGGTGGAAGCATTGGAGTGCGTGCCCAAGTATGCGAAGTTTCTTAAGGACATATTCACACATAAACACACTTGGGAGGAAAATCAGATGGCAACCTTGACAGAGAATTGTAGTTCGATCATATCAAGCACAACGCCTTCAAAACTACAAGATCTAGGGAGTTTGACTATTCCATGTGTGATTGAACCAAGTTTATACTATAAATTGGCTGCATTTTCATGGCTACTTATGCATGTGTTGACTCCTTATTGATGA
>JAOTIZ010000009.1:16502321-16512816 GCA_027123425.1 Erythroxylum panamense
GAATGTCATACATGCATGTACCTACGCGTGCACGTGCCAAATGACTCATTCCTCTAAAATTAGAGGCCAAAAGAATGTTCATTTTACTATATTCAATGCAACAATCTAGCATGTCCCAATTTACCAAAATAACCTTCCTGTCGGTGACGGGATGTTACAAATGATCTAGTAAAAGTGATAAAAATTCTGATTTGGGAAGGGCTAGAGAAAAAAAATGGAAGAGAGGAAGAAGGATTCGCAGGTCAACTGGAGTGTCGTGGTTGTGCATGCACACGATCACGACTTTGCAAAACCACTTGAGATATTGTGGTCGTGCATGTGCACGATCGCAACCTCACAGGACCACTCGGAGTGTCGTGATTGTGTTTGTACACAATCACGTCTCCTCTGTTTTTCCTAGGGAGATTATTTTTTTGAACATACTTTGATCTTTTATTATAACTTCTTCTCTATACCTACAAATGATCTGGTTCTTCAACCAATATATTCCTAACAAATTTTTCTTTCCCTCCATAAAATTTTGCATTATTCTGAATTGAATTGAGAGAGATTGATCAAATTGAAATGTGGAATCTGTTGGAACAATGAAATAGGATTTTCTTCCTAAACATCCTTTAGTATTTTGATTATATCTGGATCTATAGGATTCCAAATGAGATGAATTTTTATTTGGAGTAAATAGAGATGTAGGCTTACAAATTGTCTCAAGAAGTCAAATTTTTATTCATTCTCTAAGATGTTGAAATTCTGGATGGAAGTTATGCATAGTACACTATTTTTGAATATGGATAACCCGATAATATTTAAGGCATATCTTCCAAATTACTAAACCAAATTGAGTGATTTTGGTGTCAATGGAAAGATAAGACAAAGAGGAACACTTTTCTAGAATAGATTTTGACCAAATTATCTCATTTTCACCTTCTGATTGAATGTGAACAGTAGACCTGAAAGGGGTGTCTTGGAAAAAAAACCTGAAAGTGATTCAATGAATTATGAATTGTGATTTAATGATTTTATTAAGGTATAAACCTAAGTATAAATTATACTTAGATGAGTTTTCATATGGGAATGATTTTGTGATGAAATTAAAGGAAAAATACTTGGGATTGTTATGAGTATGCATTACACATAATCCTTTTCATACATGTGCATTATTGCACAATTATAATTGTGCAAAGTTGTAACGTATGTGAAATGTGTATTACATAAATGAATTGTGTAGGATAGAATGTCCACATTCAGGCATTTTTAGAAATTGGAAGCAAATGCTGAACTTGAGTGTACTGTGAGTAGACTTAGATGGTCTCATTTCATTATTTGTTTTGTTTTAAATTTTGTATGATTGACTACTAAATGTCTATACGAATGGGTTTGATTGTGTTGGTTTCCGGACAGGAGGTCCGATGATTTTGATTTTTGGTTGAGATATTGAAGTGCTACTCATATGTGAATGAGGCGAACTAAGTGTACATAATTTGATTGTTAAATGTGTTCTGAAGGTGCATTTGCATGTAAGTGAAAATATGTTGAATGCCGGACTAAGGTCCGATAATACGGGAATGTGATTGAATGGGAGCATGCGAATGTGATTGATGCATTCCATTTCATGAGTGCATGAAATATAATGGCGGTTGTGACCTGAGTAGCCACCGATCAGAGCTTAAAGCTCAACGAGTGAAAAAGAGCCTCAAGCTCAAAAGTGATCCAGAGCCTCAGGCTCGACGTTTAATAAGCCCTATATGGGACAGTTATCAATGAGCCCTCTAGAGACAGTTTAGGCACTCGGTCACAACAAAGTAACAAATGAAAAATGAGTCTCATGTGCATTGCATATGCATAAAATGAATGATTAAGTGTATTGAATGTGAAGTGTGAAATTGAATGTGAAATGTGAAATAATGTGAAATGTGAATTATGTATTATGTGACTAGGTGAGCCATCGATGATGATTACTCATTGAGTTCGCAAAACTTATCTAAAATTTGTAAATATTTTTTAGGACTCAGAAGAATACTCCGTTAGGCAAACGGGAGTATAATTACTGCATGCAAGGGAAAGATAGAGGTCGGGATCAGTACATATCTGCATTAGTGTTATCCTATTCTTGTATAAATTTGTATTCTGCAATTTCTGTAAAATAATGTGTTGTGATTGTGATGGGCCCAAATAGCTATTGAAGTTCTGATATTTGTATTGCTATGATTCAAAGTGTTATGGAAGAAAGTGGGCCCAAATTGATTACTGATTTCTGCGTATTTGATTATATTCAAAAAAAGTTATACCGATTTTTAAAAGATTGAGTGTTATAGCATGCCACCCTTGCAGGACATGGATTCGGATATCACCCATCGATGTCGGGTTCGGGTCTTGCGAAAGTGGGGTGCTACAACTTTAAAGGACCATAGCTTCTCTTCAAAGAGACATGTCTACAATCTCTCTTGGAGAAATCTACCAACTTGCTATAGCTTCTCTTAACAAACTATGTGATCAACATAATTTTTTCAAGAACATCCTTAAAGGAAGTCCAGTTCTGAAACAAGCGTGTAAAAAGCCATACGTCCAAATCAAATGCAAAAATAAACAGACTTGTAAGTGCCACAGTAGCTGGAAAGCTCATCAATCTCAAGTTTACTATGAAAGGAGAAAGTTCCACAGAAAGAAAGAAGGCATGAAGCCTTGGAAGTAAAACTTTAAAAGGAAGAACATAATCAGAAAGCGTAGATTCATGAGGTTCTTCAAAAAGTCATCGCATCGACAGAAGTAGAAGCCTTGATGTTTTGTCTGTAGAAGCTTGGAACACTTCACAAATAACTGTCCTAAGGAAACCAGGAAAGATGCCAAGTTCCAGGAGAAAATTGAAAAACTTATGCCTATTCGTCCTCATAGTCATGTTGACGAATTACTAGAAGAACAGTCTAGTGAGGACAGCGAAGCACAGTTTGCTGTCTCTGTGTCACCAAATGAAGAAGAATCGTCACAATCATCTGTCTCTACTAGTGATGATTCATTGTACATGTTACAGCAGACATGTATAAAGATAGATCGTACTCCAGTTCAACGACCATACGTCTAGATCCAGATTTTTCAGCAAGACAAATATGATAGGCCCATTAAAGCTATTAGGTTTATGAATACTGGTTCCAGTCGTACGATCATGAAGCCCAATATCCTACCAACAGAAGCATGGACTTCTCATGAAGAATACTTTACTACAACTGATGGGAATTCTTTCAAAATTGGGTTAAGAACAAGAAGCAGAATTGGCATTCGCTTCTTTCTTTAGTGTATAGTTTAGACTAAAGTACTTGCAAGCAATCTACCAGGCCCGGATCTTCTTATTAGAATGAATGTTTATTGCAAAGCCAAACACCTACAGATCCTACGCATAGGCCTCAGGTATCGAAACCTTTTGAGTCCATACACTGATCTAAAAAACGTTTATGAACTTACACAGGTTCCTACATGTTACACTGGACTTCGAGATAAACTGTTGAGCTACTGTCCAGAGTCTCATGCACAATTTACTCATCCAAATCCTCTGTGGAAAAACTCAAACTTTTTCGTAAGTCTACCATTTAAGAAGAATGAGGATATCAACCCTACGAAAGCCACACATCCAGGGATGAACCCTGATGACTTGAAGCTTGCACAAGATGAGTGTGCCGTATTATTGCAGTAAGGATTGATCGAGCCCACAAAGTCGGATTAGGCTTGCCAAGAATTCTATGTCAATAAACGTTTAGAGCGGAAACGTCTAGTAATAGACTACAAGCCTCTGAATGCATTCCTACATGATGATAAGTTTCCTCTGCCTAAAATTAATACACAGGTACTATTTCTTAAGGAAGTTGTTATCTTCTCAAAGTTCGATCTTAAAGTAGGTTTTAAGCAACTGGGTATTCACCCTAAAGAACGTTACAAGACTGCATTATGCATTCCCAATGCTCAGTATCAATGGACTATGATGCCCTTGGACTCAAAGTCGCTCCATCACTGTTTCAAAAGTCCATTACAAAAATCTATGAGCCTATCCTCAACAGTGCCTTGATCTACATTGATGATATTCTACTGTTCTCAAAGACCCATGAGGAACATCAGGCCCTTCTTCAAAGATTTTTGGACCTTACACAGCAGTATGGCATAATGCTTTCGGCCTAAAAAAGCACTATTGGTATAACAGAAATAGAATTTCTTGGAATGCAATTTAAGGATGGATTTGATCAGCCAGACCCACATATTGCAAAAGAACTATTGCAATTTCCTGATGAAAATCTCACTGTGAAACAGATCCAACAATTCCTTGGGATTGTCAATTATATAAGAGATTTTATTCCACATGTGGTAGCCTATACATCAAACTTATCTAAGCTCTTATACAAGAATCCACCAACATGGGGAAAAGAACAAGCAACAACTGTCAAGCATCTCAAATAAATATGTCAGGATCCTCCACCTCTAAAGATTCCTGAAATAGGACAACGTATCCTGCAAACAGATGCTAGTGATGAACACTGGGGAGCAGTACTCCTTGAAGAAATCAATGACCAACGCCATATTATGGACATGCTAGTAGATCGTTCAGTCAATCTGAATGTCATTATCATATCTCATACAAGGAGATTCTTGCAGTAAAAAGAGGTATAGAAAAATTCTCTATTCACCTCACTCCTTTTCACTTTGTCATTGAAATACTTTTTTCCCCAAAATACTCAAACAAGCTGGCAAAAAGATTCCAAACAGTCAACTTTTACGTTGGCAAGAGTGGTTCTCTTCCTATAAATTCAATGTCACACATTTGAAAGGTCACCAAAATATCATTGCAGACTATCTTTCAAGACCTCCGAAGCCACTCTTATTCTTCTCCTCCACCTTAAAACTCACTATTCCACTTTTCTGGCTTACGGAGTTTCCTCGATTTGCTAGGTATCGTAAAGAGTTTCCTCTTTTGTTTGTTAGACCTCCCACTTCTGTAAAAGATTTATATCCTTTATTACCACAAAGTCTTTTTAATTATTTACATCTTGTTTTGGTAAAAGATGACATCATACCAAGCCCTAGTCTCTTTGATCCGTCAACACCATACAAAATGATATATCATCTTTATGATGATATTGATGATTATACCTTATGGCACCTTTGGGCTATGTCAGCATTGTATGCTTGTTCGGTTGCTTTCTCTCCACTATGTCTATACCGGCATCTTTCAGATCCTACTGAGTCCAAATCTCTTTTATGGACATTCCTGGAATGGTTTCGACCTCTTGAACAATGGAGAACTGAAATGTCTGAGCTTTTAAATTGTCATCACTTATGGGATGCCTCTCTACAAGATCGAGATGTGCTTGTCATTTATCTCATTCATCGGCCCTATGTGATGAGTACCTCTGGAAAAATGTGCACATTCAATCACCTTCAGCACTGGCCCACTACAACTTCTTAGTCAGCTGATGAAACTTCATTATTGGCAGAACTTTACCAACTTCTCAATCAGCTTAACCACACTCATGATGTGGAATATTCTACCTTGTGCACTTCTCTTGGACCATACTATGGTGATTTCTCCTTGATTGAGCCTATCAATACACCATCACCCACACAGTGGACTTTTGTTGAAGATAATGTGATCCATATACAAGCAGGTGATTTAAATCACCTTATCTTAAACATTGCTACAAGTCCATCCTGTGATCCAGTCTAAGACTTTGACTCTTTCATAACACCATGGCCTTCCAATTGGGCCCAAACCAATATCGATGAACTAATTGAACAAGTTGACAGAGACATGGAATTGACAGATGACCTTGATCTCTCTCTGGGATTATAAAGAAAGCACAATGATGATAGATGGGTTCCACACGTCACCTTCAACAACTATTAAAGATTCCATCTTATCATCTTCCTGTTCACCTTTTTGTAAAGTAGTACTATTTACTACTGTTATCGTTAGAACTTTGAGTAAAAGTAGTTTACTTTTTTAAAGTTAGGTGAATTATTAACTTTACTTTTGTAAAGTAGATTCTTTAAAGATAAGGTTAGGTTTGCTTTTGTTAAAGCTTTCATTATTATGTCTATAGGATAGTTTACATTTCTGTCCCTCGCTTTACCTGTATAAGCAGGGTTTGTCTTAGTTTGTAATCAAGTTTTACTTCCTAGAAGTTGTATATCATATTGAAAAATGAAGAATTCTTTCTTCACATATCTCTTCTAGAAATCCTTCACAACCATGAATCATATCTCCTTAGTGTTCAAAGATTGTAGGATGAGTATGCTCTATACTCGCCTTGTATAAGGATCTTGTGTATAAGAAAATCTATGACAATCTGGAAGAACTGTTGCTTCTAAATTTCACTGCCTTGTTGTTGTCAGAAGCATTAATGGAGAATGAAGAGTAAGAGTATGTAGGTGAATTAGGGCTCTTAAGAGGTGTGAGCAATAAGTCCCGTGTTAGTCGAGGAAAAGGCGTTGAAGGGGTGTAAGTCTCCGATAACTGGAACAGTTACGTAGTGATGTACACTTCTAATCTGACTTTAGTTAGTCGATATCTTCAACTAGTATAATAGTTTAAAATGAAAGTTAACCGGGAGAGTTAACTAAAAAGGTCATAGTTTCCTATATCGCCCTGTAAAAGGCTTTAGGGTCGCCCGAGTGGATACGAAGATATTTGTTACTTAAAGACTTCAATTTTGTGAATTATGTAAGTTCGTCGAAAAGCAGTGCAATCATGTAACTTTGTGATAGATCGGCCAGCACGTGGACTGACAGAATTAGGCGCATGATATCTACGGTGTCGATCTAAAAGTATGAGAACACGTAAGTTTACGCTACTTCTATCGCGCTATAAAATAAAGGGTGCAAAATAAAACAATACATCCGGTCGCATAGTAAGCACACCTCGGTCTATTTACTGACCTTACTCTCTCAAGATTTAAAAACCCTAATCTGCACAAAGTTCGCTCGTGGCTCATCCTTCAATTCCATCGAGCGCTAGGTTCGGGCTTCTTCCTGAAGACTCAATCTTTCAAGTTAATCCGTTAGATATTTAGTCTCGTGTTGTTCTTTTCCCTTGGATTTAGCTGATTTTCAAAAAAGATTGATATTTGACTCGACAAAATGTGTATTTTCCTTGTTTCTGTGGTTGTTTGTGGTGGATTTGTAATACTGTCATCCTAATTGAATTTCCTTGGGTTCTTGTAGGTAAAATGAGTAGCCGTGCCAGCAGAACTGTGTATGTTGGGAATCTGCCAGGCGACATTCGCGAGAGGGAAGTGGAGGATTTGTTTTATAAGGTAAGATGGGATTGGCATTGGGATTCTATATCTTTTTGGTGTTTGGATTAAATTTTGACTCCATGTTTTGGTGTCTAATTTTCCTGAACGAGTGGATTAGTCAGAAACTTTTATGTTCTGATGATGGGTTAGGTGGCCTCATTTTGTTACTGTGTATAATAATATCATAAGCTGTTTGGGCCTGAAGAGAAATGAAAGCTGGAAACAGTTAATAAATCTGCTTACAGTTCACACATAAAATTTAGATTGCAAACTTGCTGACTGACGAGCTCCTTTTTCCCATCAAAAGTTTACATGTTCACTTAACTTGGTATCCTGGTGCCTGTGTGTACCCGTGTTCTCTCTCCTAAGAAAACTTGTCACTTTCACATACTAATTTCTCAATAAAAAAAACAAGTATAAATAGATTTCTAAGGTTCAATGCACACCTGAGAAAAGGTGCCTGGTGGTCTCCTCATAATTGTTGGACTTATAATCATCTTCATCATCATTATTAATTTAGAGAAATTTGCATTTAAGTGACTGTTGGATTTATATGTGCCGAGCAAAAAGAAATTGATAGTAAAGAATAGTTTTTGGAATTATAGTTCTAAGTTCTTTCCTGTTTGCAGTATGGTCCCATAGCGCACATTGACTTGAAGATTCCACCAAGACCTCCAGGTTATGCATTTGTTGAGGTAAGCTTTGCATATGACCAAGTTTACTTCATTTTGACTATCATTTCTATTTGAATTGCATGCCACTTTCTGGTAGTTTGAAGATGCGCGGGATGCTGAGGATGCTATTCGTGGTCGTGATGGCTATGATTTTGATGGGCATCGCCTACGGGTATGTTACTTTATTGAGCTACTATTAGTTTTGGTTAGGTGTTATCTGTGCAACTTTCTCATATGTACGAGTGAATTATCTTAGGTTGAACTTGCACATGGTGGACGCGGCCATTCATCGTCAGATCGTTATAGTAGCCATAGTGGTGGTGGTGGTGGTGGTGGTGGTGGTGGTCGTGGACGAGGTGGAGTGTCCAGACGCTCTGAGTATCGTGGTATGTATGTAATGCAATTTTCTCATATCCTCCATCACTTTACATATGCAAGTCTCATACAATTTGGACGTGAATTGATTTATTTGCAGTTCTGGTCACCGGGCTGCCGTCCTCTGCTTCTTGGCAGGACCTTAAGGTGAGCTCCTTGTCAATTTTTTATTTCAAAAATGATTGTCAATTTTTTATTTTAAAAATGAAAATGTTGTTGCCTTATATTCTTTTCTAATGCTAATATGCATGTATTGTTATGCATCAATATGGCTGAAAGCTGACTCAATATGCTATTTACCAGGACCACATGCGCAAAGGAGGGGACGTCTGCTTTTCACAAGTTTTCCGTGATGGTAGTGGTAAGGCACAATTTATTGCCTGGCATTTTATGATTGATTGATTGTTTGTGTTAGAATCTAATAACCCAATCCTCATTTCATTTTTTCAGCAGTTTTTTGACAGATTTTTTTTTTTATAGTTTCTGGATGTTATTGTTTACTCTTACTGAAACTATAAGAGAGGCATAACATTTATGCTGGGTATATGTGATAGTTGATTTCGTATAATTTTTTAATTCTTTAGGCACCACAGGAATCGTAGACTATACAAACTACGAAGACATGAAATATGCTGTAAGTTATTGATTCTTTTCTTGGTTGATAGCCTAAATTCGATAGTGATGATCTTCCACTGTTATGGTGCCTTCTTCAATTTGGATTTCTGATTTGCATTTTATATTATTTCTTTTGTTTCTACACAGATCAAGAAACTTGATGACTCCGAATTTAGAAATGCATTTTCTCGGGCATATGTTCGAGTATGACTTAAATGCCTCTCTTTCTCTAATGTTTGGATTTATAAACAGGGATACTGCTGTTAATAGTTTGCTTATAAACAGGTAAGGGAGTATGATTCCAAGAAAGACTCATCTAGGAGCCCTAGTCGTGGGCGATCTCGCTCAAGAGGTCGGAGTGAAAGCCGCAGCCGGAGCCATAGCCGCAGTCGCAGTCGCAGCCGTGGTCGAAGTTATAGTCGGAGCAGGAGCCCGAGGTTTGATTTTAATATTCTGTTTCCCTTTGTACTGCCTTATTGGTAGGTATTTCTAAATCATGCTGTTATGATGCAGCAAATCTCCAAGAAAATCTTCCCGCCGTTCTCCTGCTAAGTCTAAATCAAGATCCCGATCTCGTTCTCGCTCTGAATCAAAGCCACGATCTTTGTCCAGGTAATCTCATATGCCTTGGACGTTTGTGTAGTCCTTATTGTTTTATGTTGCTTTGAAAATATCCGTCAAATTAATATTATATTGGACATTCATAGTCAATTTCACATATATCTGAATTATGTGCTTTGATTTAGGATGGTTAATTGTTAAGGAAAGGAATTGTGTGGGGAACTTGAACTGTAAGATGATAGTGGATATGTTTGTAGGAATTCTGGCCTTGTTGTTTATGTAGTTACCATGACTAATTTAGCAATAAGCATGCTTTGTTTAAATTGGTGAATGATCTGCACAATCAAAATAGAATATTCAACATAGCAGTAAGTGGGTTTCCTTATAGGGTTATTTCAACGAACCCTCACTTGATTTGAATCAATCCTTTCGAGTTCAAAGCCAAAAGCTACCAATTTTTGGGGAGAGGTAGAAAGACGTGTTACAAATCCAATGCTTTAAGAATCACTCAATTTGGAGGTCGGACGAAGAAGTTATGGTCAAGAGAATCCCATATGTTTATGTCCTTATTCCAACTGAACATGTCTTGGCGCGATTGCCATAACGTCTTCTATAAATGTCAATTTGGTTTTATTTATGGACTATTAGAAAGAAGACATCTAGATCTACAACTCTTATGAAAACCCCAAAGCGAGATTCGGCCTTCAAACTGGTCAAAATTGTGATTTACTATAGATGACCCGAGGCTGTCCGTTAAACAGACATGCATGTCCGTTAACGGACACACACGGACTAAAAAGCCATTTTTCATCCGAGACTGTCCGTTTAACAGACACACAATGGGCTGAAAGTCCTTTTTCACCCGAGAATGTCCGTTAAACGGACATCCATGTCCGTTTAACGGACATGAGTGACCCAAAGTTCCTTCCAAAGCCCCTCCAATGCTTCCAACATCCATCCTAACACCATATACACTCATAATCTCCCCAAATTCAACCC
>JAOTIZ010000009.1:16512916-16532057 GCA_027123425.1 Erythroxylum panamense
GCTATCACATACTAATTAATGTCAACTCAATTAATGTTAACATAACTTACTCAATTAATCTAATCATGCTTAATTTTAAAATTTTTTTTGGGGCTAACACGTATCACCCAAACAATTAGCCACTTGTCATCACATATGTAAGCCACATGTCTTATATATATATATCATTGCCACGTGTCACTCTATCATTGGTCCATAAAATCAATATTTTTCTCAAATTTTACCAAAAATTTTGAAATAATAATAACACTTTCCAATAAATTTTTTAACGCAAATAATCCACAATTCGCATTTTTAATTGCATTTATAAATCAATTATACCCGAAAATGTTATGAATGCATGTACAATTATTGTATGTGTCCAAAATGCTTATGCACAAATATGCAAATATTCACATATGCTAATAATAAAATGTACTGAATTTCCTTAATATCCTAACCCCTAACATGGGGTGTTACAATTCTTTCCTCCTTAAGAAATTTCGTCATCGAAATTCATACCTGATCTGAATAATTGCAGATACTGAGCTTTCATGGTTTCCTCTAATTCCCATGTTGCTTCCTCAAGTCCACGATGTTGCCAGAGGACTTTTACCAAAGGTACTGATTTGTTTCTAAGTTGTTTAACTTCTCTGGCTAATATAGAAACTAGCACTTCTTCATAAGACAAATCTGGTTACACTTGAATTTCTTGCACAGGAATCTCATGTGTGTCATCAGACCGATATCTTCTCAACATAGAAACATGAAACACATAATGTAATTTTCCCAATTCTCCAGGAAGAGCTAATTGATATGCTACGGGTCCAACTCTCTTCAGAATTTCATAAGGACCAATGAATCGTGGACTAAGCTTACCCTTCTTTCTAAACCGAAGCATGTGTTTCCATGGTGACACTTTCAAAAACACCTTATCACTCACTTGATACTCAATATCTTTCCTTTTTAGATCAGTATAAGACTTCTACCTATCACTAGCAGCTTTCAATCTTTGTTGAATAATCTGAATCTTTTCTTCAGTATCTTTCACAATTTCTGGCCCGATTATCTTATTTTCACTCAACTCCGTCCAACATACCGGAGTTCTACACTTCCTATCATACAACGCTTCATAAGGTGTCATGCCAATGCTCGTCTGATAACTGTTATTGTAGGCAAACTCCATCAAAGTCAGATAATTATCCCAACTCCCGGAAAACTCTAACACACAACCCCGTAACATATCTTCCAAAATCTGTATAACTCGTTCAGATTGTCCATCTGTTTGGGGATGGAAAGCAGTACTAAACTTAACCTGAGTACCCAATGCTTTCTGTAAACTTTTCTAGAATTTCAAAGTAAATCAAAGATCATGATTAGAAATTATCGACAATGGTACTCCATACAGTCTCACTACGTCATTTATATACAAATCTGTAAGCTCCAATGGATAAATTATGGAGTGACAAATGGATCAATTAATAAGTTGTCCCTTATTTCAATATTTTTTCTATTCTTAAATACCTCAAATTTTCAATAAATTTCCTAAAATTCCCCAAAATTCCAAAATAATAACCATTATCACCAAATAAATTTTGTAACATAATTAATCCAAAATTCACACTTTAATCACATTAAAAAATCACTTATACCTAAAAAAATGTCAATGAATGTATGTTCAAATATTTGTATGTGTCCATAATTGCATATGCACATATAAGTGAAAACTCAATTATGCAAAGCATATTATGCACTATAATTCCTCAATATTCTAACCCCTAACATGGGGTGTTTCAAAGGTGTTTTCACAATGTAGTAATTCATATCCAAGATAAAGCCAACTAAAGGGAAGGAGGAACTGATGGTTCACAACAATGAAGAGGTGGAAGCAATATCTATAGGGGATGTATGTACTGAACTTTATAGTAAGGTTCATTTGGGTTTTACATGACACATTTTATATGTGATCTTTTGATCAATTTTGGACACTGAAGGTTAACGTTTTGCATTTAATACTTCTATTGTATAGTTGTTGTTTAATACAAAACATAAAAGTGCAACTTTCTTGTCATATGGTTTGTATAGAATGTGTCTTACCTCGAATTAGATATATGCTTCTTCGTAACTTGCTAAACAAGGTATGAAGGAGCTGGCAAATGAGAAGTCATACATGGTGTGACATAAAGTTTAAGCCATATTTCTAGAGCTAGGATTGAGAGATTGATCAAGGAAAGTATTTCTTAATTCTAGATTAAGATGATCTGGGAAGAAATGCTGATCGTTGTAGGGGTAAGTTGGCTAATAAGGGCACTGAGGCCAACTCATGCTTCTAACTTATTGAGTCTGATACATAAAGACATCGGTAGACCTTATACAATTGCATTGTGCAATTCCAAATGTATTTTGACATTTTTTGGTGATTATTTCCATCAAAGTCATATGTTCTTGCTTAAAAATTGAAGGTTGAGAACCAGTTGAGAAAATTCATCAAGATAGTCAGATTTGATCATAGAGAAGAATATTATGGCAAACATGGTGTTTCAAGACTTTAAAAAGTCTATTTGCTAGATATATGGAGTCAGTTAGAATAGTGACTTAGTTCACTATGCCGAGTAGTTTTGAGTAAAATGGTGTGTTGCTGAAAGGCATAACGACAACCTAAAAGGACTTAAAGAAGTCAATGCAGAATAAGACTAATCTACCGAATGATATAAAAGTTAGGAAACTCATCCTTGTACACATTCGTGTAAAGGGATGCCATATTGAGGTAGTATAATCCTTATAAAAAAAGATTGCATGCTTGTTCCCCTCATTGCTATTTAGTAAAATATCTCAACCACTTTAGGGCTATAGATTTTATTGTAGAGAAGAATGGACCAGAATAGTGGAAATCAAACAGCTAAGTTTCTGAAATACCATGTCTATGATGATGGTGGGCCATTTGACCCTTTGAATGATAGCAGGGTGGATACTACAGTTGTCATGTACCCGCTACTCATACAATTAGATCTGGTGGATCTAGATCTATGTACCGTACCTATATAGGAACAGAAACCCATACCTGTACACACAGAGGTTCTTAGGGGTACAAGATCTAATACAGTTAAGTAAATCCACTGGAGTGAGACGACTTGCTGTCCCATCTGATTACATAGTCTATCAGGTGTACTGGACTATGTTATTAGACATATTACAAATCCATTTACTTTTATAGAAGCTATTTCTGGACCCAATATAGATGTGTAGTGGGATGCGATGAATGATGAGATGCAAGCTACGAAGCATAGTAAGGTCTGGGAGCTAGTTGATTTGCATCAGGAACTGCAAACTCATCAGTTGTAAATAAAGTTTTTTAGACCTAAAGGATTTCAGGATAAAGTTCAATAGTTTATGGGCTCGCTCAATTGCCTAATGGTTCACTTAGGAAAAAGGTTGACTTTATGTTACCTTTTCTCTTATCCTCGTAGGATACATTTTGAGTAATAAAGGCAATTGTAGCTTATGATGATATAGAGTTACATTAGATGGCTACCAAAACCACCTTGCTGAATAAAGACCTTTATGAAGTGGTCTATATGGTACAATCTTAAGGGTTCCAGGATCCAGAAAGTACTAACATGTTTTGCGAGTTATTCTGATCAATATATAGGTTACAATAAACCTCCTGAAAGTGATACCTTACATTTGATGAGGTTATCACCTTTTTCGGCTTCATGGAAAATAAAGTTAAAAAGATGCCTGTACTATGAGGTCAAGGGGAGAAAAGTTATCTTCCTATTATTGCATGAGGATGATAAATTGATCACATCAAATCACTTGACCATGTTGTATGAGGATAAGCAACTTTTGGTCAAGAACCTTGACATAAAGGACCTTAGTATACCATCTTCTGTCTTAGGTATTCAGATTCACTGGGACATATCTCAACACTTATTAGACCTCTCAAAGAATGCATATATTGAGTATGTGTTACAAAGGTTTAATACGGTTGACAGTAAAACTGTCGTAACACCTGTTGGTGAGAGATAATCTTTGATATAGTACCCAAAGAATAAAGTAAAGAGAAAGATTACAAGGAATGTTCCGTATTCTAGTACGATGGATAGCCTGATGTATGCTTGACTATGTACTAGATAGGATATTGCATTCACTGTTTGACTATTTGGTCAATATCTGGTTAATCTAGTTATGAACCATTGGAATGCAGTCTAGCGAGTGTTGAGATACCTGAAGAGAATCAAGGATTATATGTTGACATATAGAAAAGTCATTGGGCATATATATAGATTGACCTTATGCCTATGCCATTTAGATGCATACATTTTAGTATAGATATCTATAAAGTTTGACATAACATAGGGGGATATAAGTTTTTAATCCTATAAGGGTTCTCTAATGCAATTTAGCATTCAGTTGGAGAACATAAAGGTTTTCTCCTATGCTGTTTAGCATTTGGTGGGAGGAAACAAGTTTTCTCTAATGCTGTTTAGCATTTGGTAAGAGAAAACCGAATTTCTCTAATGTAGTTTACCATTGGTTTAGTACAAAGTTGGAGAAATCGAGACCTACAAATGAAGATGATACAATTTAGATCATAAAAGTATCATCGTAGTTTGCTACACTCCATTTTCCCATTCATGTTAGTGAGGTATTAGGTATTAGTGATTGTATTAGATCTGTGTCACACATGACACATGCATCTAATACTTTTCCGTACCGAAAGCCTTATGGGATAGAATGATGTACTTTCATTATTTTTGGATCAAATGTTTTGTTTTTAAAACTTAGTCGACTAATACAGTAGCATGGCTTAACCAAGTTTTAAAACTATTTTTAAACTAGAGTTAGCTACAATTAATGTTTGTCCAAAGGGGAGATTGTTACCCAACATTTGGTTACTATCCTCATGGGTGAGGACAGTGGACAAGGACGTAAAAGTTCTGTCCTTTGTCCTGTTTGCTCACTGTCCTCATTCATTTTTGTTCCGTCTTCAGAGGATAAGGACATAAATTTTTGTTCCTTCCAAAACTGAGGTACAAAAATTTTTATCCTACGGACAAGAATGAGAAATGACAAAAATAACCTTATTTACAGACGAAACCTAAACACGTTGCAATCTGTCGCACCTCGTCTTCTTCCATGTGCTTCGTCTCCACAGAAGGTAAAGAATCTAGTTTGTTTAATTGACGAGAGCATATTGCACAAAACCTTCTCATTTTTCAGTTTACCTGCAGACTGTCTTCTCCAGAAACGTCACTCTCCCTTGAAGCCAACCCAACGTTCGACACTCAAGCCTCTCTTCTGGGTAAGACCCTTTTCATCCCATCATTTTTTTTCTTCTGGAATATTTAATGGGTTTCGAATGGGTAAGGGAATGGAATTATGTTTCCTTCTATACTGATTTACTGGTAGGTATTTCTAAATCATGCTGTTATGATGTAGCAAATCTCCAAGAAAATCTTCCCGCCGTTCTCCTGCTAAGTCTAAATCAAGATCTCGATCTCGTTCTCGCTCTTTAATCAAAGCCACAATCTTTGTCCAGGTAATCTCATATGCCTGACATTTGTTTTATGTTGCTTTGAAGATATCCGTGAAATTAATATTATATTGGACATTCACATTCACTTTCACATATATCTGAATTCTTTGCTTTGATTTAGGATGGTTAATTGTTAAGGAAAGGAATTGTGTGGGGAACTTGAACTGTAAGATGATAATGGATATGTTTGTAGGAATTCTGGCCTTCTTGTTTATGTAGTTATCATGACTAATGTGGCAATAAGCATGCTTTGTCTAAATTGGTGAATGATCCGCACAATCCAAGTCCTCCTCCTATGTTAAGAGAAAGAGGGAGCAAGGGGAAAATGCTCTCTCTGTCTTCTACCCAAGCCTAGGTTAACTATATGAGTTTTGTGTTCGCCCATCTGCAGGGGATCTAGTAATTAATTTCAATTTCTTTCATGTGCCAAATTGACGCAACTTGTTTTGGATTATAGTCCTTGCATTAACTCGTGGTTTGCTTCGCATCTTCAATGGGGTAATTGAAAAGTCAAACCTGGGTTTTAAAGCCATCACCATTCTGTTTCATTTTGCATTATGTGAAAATTGCTTGTTTGATATATGCAGCAAACTGGGAATTGGATATTAGGATCTTGATGGGATATGGTTCAATTCCTGCATCTTTTTGGGGTTTGGAGGTATGCTGTTTTTCAGCTGGGCAGCTTTTGAAACCTTCATGGTTTCTCTGTTTTAATGTATTTAGCATCATAAATGTCAATGGGTGCTAGATTGGGACAATGGAGATTGTGGATTCCATTATAGAGGTGGATTTCAATGAACTAACTGCCAGTGGATCTGGATGTCACCAGCAATGAGCGATAGGAATTGTGTCATTATCATTTTCTACTCCAGCAATTGCCAAGCTTGTAGGACCTGCTTGCTGGACTCCTCCAATTTGGTGGTACAGTAGGGAATCGTGCTTTTATTCTGTCCAATGGAGCCTTTTGAACAAATTATTATTCAGTAATTAAGAAGATAAAAGTTTACTTCATTTGGTATTTAGGTCATCACTTTATGGATCGGGTCTAATGTCATTTGTTTCCTTTTGAGTTGCTAAAGATTTATGGCTTGTTCTTCTATCCTTTTTGAGTGTGGTAACTCTGACGTGGAAGAGGCATCAAGGCTCTTGGGTGACAGTTCTTAAAAGGAACGTGTGGATTTTAAATTTGGGTTGTTTCTGGAACTTTTGCAGATCCCGCTCAAGATCAAGATCTCCACTCCCATCTGTAAGTTATGATTTGAACTTGGCTATGCAATTTTGTTTGATGTTTTGGTCTCAAAAGGTTGGGTTCACTTATCCAGCACCTGGTGCAATGCCTAAATTTACCTCTTTTAAAGCAAATATATGATTAGATGTAGTAAAGGAATTATAAGAGAGGTATGCTACTGATAGCATAGTATACATGTATGTATCCTTGGAAGCATCTACGAAGGTACTCATTTATTGTTAATAACCTTTAGGTAGTTGTATTATTTACTTAGGCATACCAATGCCTGTTATTTTTTATTTTTGGTTGCTGTTGCTGTTGCAGCGCCAGAAACCAGACAGCAAAAGCCCCAAGAAGCGTAGCGTTAGCAGGAGTCCAAGCCGCAGCAGAAGCAGGAGCAAGAGTTGAAGGTAATTTTTCTGTACACTCTGATTTGTTGTCTTCTGAACTGTGATTCTGACAAACGTGGTTGACAGGTGAGAGGTGATTATCAGCCCAGAATGAGATTTGAAGGTTTAATAGTTATGTCTTAAGAAGACCAGATGAAGGAAGAAATGTATTCCCGATTTTTGGGACTAAAATCAGAATATTTGTGACTTGGATTGATCTGAATTTGTAATAATTGATGGATTTGACACTACTGTATTTGGTTTTGGTGGGTAGGTACTGTCACTTTATTTAATTGCTCCTCGTGCTATTATTGTGCAACGGTTGTTTGTTTGCCTTTGGTGATCTTAATTAAAATTAAATTTTAATTTAATTTAAAAATTAATAATCAATATAATATAATTTAAAACATATATTTTCATTTAATAATTTAAATATTTTTCAAATAAAATATAACTTTTAAGTTATTTATTTTAATAAAATAAACCATTTTTTGTTGATAATTTATTATAAAAATGTTAAAATAAGTTTAAGTAATTTAAGTTTTATTTAATGTCAATACTAAAAATATAAGTTTCTGGAAAAAATATAAATTAACTGTCCTTAATTTCTAGTGTTTATTAATATTAATTGAATTTTTCAATAATTGTTAAGTTGATTTATCAAAAAATGTCACCTATATTTAATCAATTAAAAGTAACAAATTATTTAATAACAATACTATTCACTATTAAAGAATTATCATAAATAAAAGTAAAAATTAGATTCAGATTCTCTTAAATCGGTCCAAGTCTTCACAATGAATTATTAATTAACATCATCCACATTTAAGGAAAGCAAATCCCATTTCGATACAACTCCTTCAGAGCAGAAATAACGATGGCTGATTCTGGTTTTGTGTTCTCCAGGCTTCCGGACGACGTCGTCCTCAAAATCTTCTTCAAGCTCCAAGACGACCCTCGGAACTGGGCTAAGCTTGCTTGCGTCTCTACTAAGTTTTCTTCTCTCATACGCAACATCTGCTGGAAAACCAAATGCAACTCCACTATTCCCGCTGTCGTGGCCGATCTCCTATCCTCCTCCGACTCCTGCTCCTCCCTCCACAAGCTCGCCGTCTGCTGTCCCGGCCTCCTCCACGCTGGCGTCCTCCTCGGACCCGACCAAGAGTACCAACGATCGACGACGACGCTGTCTCTATCTTCTTCCAGCGTTTGGGATGCTAAAGCCGAAACAGCCTCCGACGGTTGCAATTGGTCCTTGCTTGACGACCTCTATCTCGATACCTTTTGCAACGCATCAGAATCGCGAGATGGATCTATCGATGGATGTGAAGACGTTGCAGATAAAACCTGCATCAGGGTCGGCCGCGATTTCTCTGCTTGTAAGCGTAGAAAAATCTGCAGGTCGCAACTGTCTCATTTAGCATCTGGGGTTTGGAATCTCAGCCGGGAACAAGGGAACAAGTTGCTGGCGAGTCGGTTTCGAGGGGATTGCCTGTACATCTGTGATTGGCCCGGTTGCGCGCACATGGAGGAGAAACGAAATTACATGCTCTTTAGAGGCATTTTCAAGAATTTTAAACAGTCCAGGGTTTGGACGACGATAAATGATGGAAATAGGAGCAAGATTGATCTAAATTGTGCCTTTTGTGGGTGTAAGGAGACTTGGGATCTGCATTCTGCGTTTTGCTTGAGGAGGTCCTTTGGGTACCATGACGATGGCGAGCCTGTTGTTCGAGCTTATGTCTGTGAGAATGGACACGTCTCTGGGGCTTGGACCAATATGCCATTGTATACTTGATGGTTCTGGCATGGATATTGTAACAAAATTACTATCAATTTCTTTCGCTATTCAGTCATGTTTTATGATTAAAGTTAATTGGGTTTCGCTGTTATGTGCTTGACTGATTCCTATGTTAATGGCACTGTTCTTTTTGTCTTAGTTTAATGAAAGGATTTGCTTCTATCCTTGCTTTTGCCCGTATGAATTGCTGCTATTGACCTATATGGCCCCAATGAGACAAGCAGACTAGTTAACTTTGATATTCTAGTTGTGTCTGTTATCCCTTGCTTTAGGTATGGGACGACCTTGGGGAGTTCAGTTCTTCTATCCAATTTTATGGTGCCTTATTCTGTCTCATAAATCTCAGTCATTCATTTATGCGAGTTCTGCGTTCATTTATGCAGGATCCACATAAATAAATGACTGAGATTTATGAGACAGAATAAGACACCATAATATTAGACAGAAGATCCTGTCTCGACCTTAGGTAAGCTAATTGCTTTGGAGATCGTAATTTCACAACCTACACTGGAGCCTTTTTGTCTTTTATGTCTCTGCATGCGAGAAGAATTCAACATCTTAAATATGATTAGGAAGAATACGCATATGTCAAGTTCTGTATCTGCATCTGGGAATGTTAGTGCTTTTCCTGATGACCTTAATAGGATATACGAGTGGTGAGCTGACTTTTCTGAAGTGGTTTGGGCATTGTGGACTAGGGCAGTGCTTGAACTAGTTTTAACTTATTCATGGAGATAATCTCATCTGTTGCTTTGAAGTCAATGTCATTGGGCTGCAAATGTTGCCTGATTGTGACCATGCAACTTTCTTTTTTACCCAACAGTAAAAAAACCTGCTCTGTTTCTACAGAGCGCTGACCCTGATCCCTCTAAGATCCACCAAGCAACTGCAATCTTCACTGTATTTTCTTGTTGAAACTCATGAAAGATCCTGAAATAACGAACAGATTTCACGTCTTTCTTGTTGTGGGTAGAGGACGGGGAATTATTAAATGAGCTGATTGGTAAGAAGGATGCACAAGTTCTTCCTCGAGCAGAACTTGGAAGAAAAGAATCAAGTATGTTCTTTTGACAGTTTTTGTTCATTTGGTAGAAGAAAGTTGTTATATATGAAAGGGATACTTGTCAGAAGGTGGATTTAGATGATACAGGAATGCTCCCCTTCGTTTTTTGCTGTAGTCAGCCGTGACTTACTATTTGAAGACGAATCTTCCGATCAATTGCCATGTGCTGGTTTAATGTTTTGAACGAGAGAAATTGAGGATTCCGGATGCATTCCTTCATGTCATTTTGAACTGCAAAGTTATGGGGTTTTGGTGGCTTGTAGGTTTTAGATTCGATCATGAAGAGAGAAAAAGATGGCACAACTTTGCATGCCTAGACCTCTAAAGGTCCAACTAAGTGAACTCATCTAATTGGGTTAGTTTAGACCCGTTATATTGTTGTAAGGTTAAGAGAGGTTTAGAACATAATGAAACTCAAGAGTCAGATTAAGAATCGTATTATGGTGAATTTAATACTCTTTTGGACTAGATAAATTAATTTGAGGAACGTGAATACTCTGTCTGAGAATGTGGTATGATCGCTTGGGGACAATCAAGTATTACTACAAATACGTCAAATAAGCTTATCCAGCCTCATATTTCATAAGATTACGATAACGATTGACACTTTTCTTCTCAACAACCTAATTAAACTTTGATATAATGAGCTAACTACAAATTTCTTACAGTCTGTAAAAGTTGAATAGATTTGTTTATAAGCAGACATGCATTGCACTAGGGTAACAACCCGCCCGCAGGGCGTAGCTCAGTTGGTTCCGGAAGGGCAGATTTGTAATTAGGTGCAAGGTTCGAATCCCACGATTTGCAGTGTGGGAGCAACATTCTTGAGCCCCTAGTAAATTTTGAGGGTGGGCTCTTTGTAGGCCTGTGGGTTGTTCACCTCTTCTTTAGCAGGCCGTTGAGTACCTGATTTACATTCTCTCAATTGTTCCGTCGGGCCGAAATGTGGGGGCCTTTTAGATTGGAGATTCAACCTTTTGCAACAAGGGTAACAACCCTTGATGGGCATGGATCATGATACTGTCTGCAATAATGCGCCTACAGACAATATTAATAAACCAATCACCAAAACATTTATATTGTATGACATGAAGTTTCTTTTTGGACGGCTAAAATGTCAGCAGTAGTCATAAGTCTAGTGAAAGCAACGTAGTCAAACCCAATTCAGACAACAGATCCTTGTAAGTTTGTAACGAAAGCAACATAAAAGTAAGGGCACCTTCTGTGCCAGCCCTACCAGATGCTCTGCCCCACACATTTAAGACTGAAAGATCCTCGAGACTGAAATGTCAAATATTAAATGACAAGCGGATGAACCACAAACGTACCGCTGAAAAGACTAGTCCAGAGTCCAGATACGGACTAAGAGTTGTTTCTCAAGTAGCAATCTACTGGAACCATCAGTAGTATAAATCAAATAGATTCTTTGGATTAGAAACTACAAATACTATTAATTTAATTAGTGATATTCATTAATCTGAAACTGTTTTTATGTAATTTTAACTACATATTTTCTAATCTTCTAAAGGGTCTCTCCCTTTTTTAGATTTTTTTTTAATGTTTGAGTACATAAATATTAGAGTTAAATTGCATAATATTTATTGCCAAAAACTTATTTGTTCATTGTTAACTTAAAGAATCTCTAAATATTAGGAATTATATTTAATCTCTATACTTTATTTAAAACATATTTTGATTAATATAAATTAATTTAAGTTTCTCAAACGTCGACATGTGGCATCTTCCCACTAATTTCAGTGGCTTCAAGTGAGACAAAAGTTCCAGCTGGTGGGTGCAGTAAACTATAATGATGCATACAGTGGCTATAAACCATAGAGAGTAGGGATTGCTTCGAAAGTGAGAAGAGAATAGGATCCAAAGCTTTGTGGCGGCAACAGATAATGTGGAAGCTGCATCTATTTCTGGTTTTGTTACTAATAAGGTTAGCACTATTTATCTGCTGTACTGATGAATATAGCAGACATGAATTTCCCCCTGGTTTTGTATTTGGAGCCGCCACCTCTGCCTATCAGGTTAGATCATTACTTTTACTTCAATGTGCTTCTCTAGAACGAGTAACCTGAAAGTTAAAATGATTTGGAAGGTGGAAGGTGCTGCGAACTTGGATGGTAGGAGTCCTAGCATTTGGGACACTTTCACTCGCCAAGGTCCATAATTTCTACCTTCCGTACATGTTTTCGCCTCAAAGTTTTTCCCTTTTCAAATGTTGTTTATTCTCCTTCAAGTCTGTTATAGATCGGCGTAGTAACAAATCTTCAGTGACCTTCCGAATGGTTCTACCAAGACTGAACTTGAGACTTCCAAATGTTTAACAATTGGATATGGAATGCTTTCTCTGATGAGAAACATGGTTGTTCTTTGTTATTTAATGATTCACTTAATGTTTTGGGACTTTCTGACTAAAACTCCAGGAAACATGCATGGAGATACTGCGGACGTGTCAGTTGATGGATATCACAAGTATAAGGTGCAGAAGCAGAACTAGACATGCCCTTATATAGACTAGTAGTTCAATTTCTATGTTGTTTAGGGTGTCTTGGTCTTATGTCTCTTGAATAGTTGCTTGGATTTTGCTTCAGGAAGATGTTCAACTTATGGCTGACACTGGATTAGATGCCTATAGATTTTCCATTTCATGGTCAAGACTTATGCCAAGTACGGTTCTTTTCCTAATATCATCAGATATTAACAGGCCAACACTTTATAGTTGTTATTGCCATACTTTGATAGCCACTATTCATTCATGTATTTCAGATGGAAGAGGTCCCATTAATCCAAAGGGGTTAGAATATTACAACAACCTCATCAATGAACTTGTTAGTCATGGTCAGACCTCAAGAATTTTATTTTGTGATAGTTCTGATACATTGTTTTTATTTTCTGAATTTCTTGTCATGCGCTCTGCTTCTTAGCTGATTTTGTGGCTGATGAATTGCAGGCATCCAACCACATGCAACTTTATACCATTACGATCATCCCCAAATACTTGAAGATGAGTATGGAGGATGGGTTGACCGAAAGATGGTGTATGGTTCTTCAATCCCTTGAGTCTCTAAATTAGTGTAGTTCCTCTGCATCAACAAGCTTAAAATTTATCTTTTAAGATGACTTGGTATCTCTGTGAACGCAGGAGAGACTTCACTGCATTTGCAGATGTGTGCTTTAGAGAGTTCGGTGATAGGGTATCCCACTGGGCCACTATAAATGAACCTAATATCTTTGCTTTTGGGGGTTACGATACTGGAGGCCTTCCACCAAAACGGTGCTCTCCTCCCTTTGGATTTAACTGTTCTGCAGGCAATTCCTCATCCGAACCATACTTGGCAGCTCATCACATGTTGTTGGCACATGCTTCCACAGCAAGATTGTACAGGACAAAGTACCAGGTGACATTTCATCTCTTTTATGCCTTCTTATTATTACTTAACATGATCTTATAAACACATCATAGCACTTGGTGATGTAGAGCAAGCAAAAGGGATATGTAGGGATCACACTTTTTGCTTTCTGGTTTAGCCCTCTAACCAACTCCACAGAGGACATTACAGCCATTGAACGAGCTAAGGACTTTTTTCTTGGTTGGTAAGTTTCACGACGATTACACAGATGGGTAGCTCTTATTCATTCAGATTGACATGTTACAAATGCAAAAAGAGCTTAATGTATCTCCTTATTGGTGCTCCAGGTTTGTAAAGCCCTTAGTATTCGGAGACTATCCTGACATTATGAAGGATAATGTAGGCTCAAGACTTCCAGCTTTCACTGCTGGTGAATCAGAATTGGTTAAGGGTTCCTTCGACTTCTTAGGATTGATACATTACAGAATATTTTACATCAAAGACAGATCCAGCGTTCCATATCCAAAACAGAGAGATTTCTTCATTGATGCAGGAGTAGAACTAATCTGTATGTTTCAACCAGCTCTTTAAGAGATTGGTTTTAGCTAGGAGCTCTTTCTGAAGCTGCAGTGACTAACTATTTTCTTTTTGTTTTTTCAATTGTGGCTATGCAGCTGCCTCATCAAATGAATTTGCTTTCCAGGTTAAACCCTTTTTCTATCTTTTTTATGTTTTGCCTTATCTTCTCTTCTTTGTGACATCAGATCACACTCCACATGATTTAATTTCAAGTTTCAGTAATCATCAGTTCAATTGAAAGCTAACACCTGTGGCTTTGTCCATTTCAGTACCCTATAATGACTTGGGGATTGCAAGGAGTATTGGAGTACTTCAAACAACATTATGGAAACCCTCCCATATTCATCCACGAAAATGGTCTCTTCCTCTCCCTCTCTTTCAAATCTCAGTGTCTCTGTGCTTTCATATCCTATCTATTACCAGTTGCTCTCTTCTTTCGTCATATTCATTCCAAGATTAATAACCTCATGTACCTGTCATAAGAAAGGGTTTAGTACACTGAAAGGAGTCTGAACAAAGTTCAACAAAAGGCACATCAAGTCTTTTGAACTGACTCTGAGCTATTGTTGTTTACGTTGACAGGTCAAGTAACTCCATGGAATTCGTCTTTGGAAGATAGGTCGAGAGTGAAATATTTGCATGCTTACATAGGGACTGTGCTTGAAGCTATCAGGTACTATTCTGCTTTTCCATTGTGTCCTTGTCAGGAATTGCTTGCTTTTGCTCAGTGTTCAATAGTTTTCTGATTGAACTTTGATCTGCAAGTGGTACATCTAACATGCTCTTTCTATCTCGAAAGGAATGGATCGGACATGAGAGGTTACTTTGTGTGGTCCCTTTTGGACGTATTCGAATTATTGCAAGGCTTCGACTCGAGCTTCGGCTTATACTACGTGGATTTGAAAGACCCAGAACTGAAACGACAGCCCAAGCTTTCTGCACGTTGGTATTCTGAGTTTTTGAAGGGAAAGATGATCAATTTAAGTGCAATTCTGGAACTTGAAAGCACATTGTTTCACCATTCTCGTGGAGTTGCATTTCAGTTTACGGAACTATAACCTGTCATCAATAACACATTATTTACTTTCAGACAAAAACATTGTTTTCCAGAAAGATTCGTATGTCGACCCTTAAAGTCTCCTTTATTAATGTCATCCCTTATCACCTTAATTTCAAATTATAATAAATTAAATATTCTTATCTTCATTTCATGGTTAAACATTAATGGTAATAATAATAATTAATCTAAAATTAGAATTTATGATCTTTTAAATTAAAAAATAAAAAAAGGTATTTAGATGACCTTTTGAACATAATTTTCTATGTTCTTGGTGATTGTAACTAACGAAAATGTATGACTCAACCTGTATGGGTTTAGTACATCAACTTGAATACGGCTTCTCTGAATTGAAATCTCACGTCTTTTTATTATAATGGCTTAATATTGATGTTGAAGTATCCGATGTGGTAGTTGTCTGATTACAATCATAATGAATATTAAACAAGACAAGCAAAAAAATATGAAGATAAAGACATGTCAATTAAATTAAAATTAATTATTAATTTTTATAATTATTATAACCCTATTTGACAATCGGTTGATTGCATTAGTTGATTTTATCAGATATTAGCTAATAGCTGATTTGACCAACTGATTTGATTAGTTATTTATTTTAATAAAATTAGCTGTTTAGTATTAGTTATTTATGTATAAAATGACATATAAAAACATGATTTTAAAAAAATAACGGTATGATTAAATTTAAAAAATTAAATTAACTTCTAAAAACATTCCTAATAAATTTAACCTGGAAAACAATTTTCAAATAATTAAAAACACTTTTTTAAATTTATTAAGAATTTAAAATTACTTAATTTCATTTAATTGTAATTAATTTTAAAAAATAAAAAACCTAACAAAACAACCTGCCTACACCAGTAGCTTGATTTGATAAATAAAATTGGAGGTTTTAGTCCTAAGTTACTATTCTTCTCACGTTTCCTTTTCTTTGTTTAACCTCTAGATTTTCGCTGACTCATGAGTATATTGTCATTTTTGATCAGCTGAAGGCAAAATATTGGTCTTCCTGAGCTTGTTAAAAATTAGCTGATTAGATTAATTAGCCAACCCATTTAACTTAATCACCAAATACACTAAGTAGCTATTTAACACAGGGAAATAAGCTAAACTAGTCAATCGCTGATAAGCCATTTACCAAAAAAGGGGCATATGAGTGCTGTTAGAAATGAGTGAGTCACGTTAACCTCAAGGTGCAGGTGAGTTGGTAAGGGGTTCTCCTAACTTAAGTGAGGTCACGGGTTTGAACCGTCTTCATGTATGCAGCTGTTTAAAATTTGAGATCAGAGCTTTGCCTTCCGTAAGGGACCTACCTGACTCGAGCGGAATTAGTTTGAGAGTGAATAGCTTAAAAGTACCTTCTCATAATTGAGACTCTTCTAAAACACCTCGTAAGTAAAAAAAAAAAAAAAAGGTCTGCTTTAGGCCATAAGACTTCTTATGCAAAGTTATGACAACAAATTGCATTAGAAAAGAGAACCAAACTCATCAAAAGTCTGGAGGACTGATCGATGAATGTCAAAGCAAATAAGTGGCTCCTGCCAATTTGTCTACAAGTGTTTGTCCCTTCTCTTATAGGGTTTGATGTACACGTCCAATCTACGACACCCATTTTCATAAGAGTGGTTGAGTATCACGTTTTAACTCCAATTTTAACTCAACTAATTTACATGTTTAAACACAATTCGATTAATCTATAATATATGACTATAGGGACTAGAGACTGGGAGAGAAGACAGCCGAAAGGACTAACTGTAGCTGTACACTTGGAAGGTAGCGACTTGTCGTTTAAGTCTGAGCCGTCACCAATTGTTTATGGTCCATGCTAGTCTTGGAAACCAAACCAAACAAATTGATGTATGTCAGGACAAACTTATTTATATAGAAACATATTAATATTTATTTATTTTTTATTTTGTCATGAATCCCAGACGACTATAAGATCATTAAATAATTTATAATAGTATATAAACCTCCTCCTCTTGAGCTATCTTTTGGAGATGAGTTAGGCACTTCTAACATAGTATCAGAGCCAAGTTAGTTTGTCTCGATGATTTGGAGCCGTGCCCGGTTTATCCAATATATCCATCAGATGTTCAGTCATGTTCTAAACTGAGAGGGTGTGTCAGGAATCCCACATCGGACAACTATAAGATCATTAAACAATTTATAATAGTATGCAAACCTCCTCCTCTTGAACTAATTTTTGGGGATGAGTTAGGCACTTCTAACACATTTACTTGTACATAATCTGTAAATTATTATATACAATTACAAAATTTTCTAATATATAATAGAAAATTAATCATTATAAATTCCAATCTTGACAAAAACTTGTTGGGTAGGTGTGGATGCATCCTGAACGTGATTTCCATCTTGCATCAAACAATTACCACCGAGATTTGTAGATTCTTTTGGAACTTTAGTTTAAACAACACTTCAGGCAAATTATTGATTCATTTACTATTCCCCGTTCTTTTGATAAGTACCATAACTTTCAAATCCTGAGCAAGCCAAACTTGACTGGAGGAGGAGACCAGTGAGGAAAGGAACTTCTGCCCCTGGAAGTTGGGATGTGGCGGAGAATGTGGGAGCTGTTTTGGTTGGTAGTTGTGTTGCTAAGTTCAGCAGTACCTGGCTCTTGTACTGATGAGTATAGCAGAAAGGACTTTCCACCAGGCTTTGTGTTTGGAGCTGCCACTTCTGCCTATCAGGTGAATTAATTTTCTGAAAACTTCTCATGTGTTCGCACACAGTTCTTGAAGGAAGGTTCACTGATAAATTCTTGAAAATTAAGGTGGAGGGTGCTGCGAACATGGACGGAAGGAGTGAAAGCATCTGGGATATATACACACATGAAGGTCAGCTTCTATTTCTTATGTATAACTGGCTGTTCTCGGTTCTGTACAAGTCTGAACTTGATATTCCTTATTGTTTTTGCTGATGGGATGTGGAGTGTTCTTTAAGGATATCATCATCTTTTGCAGGATTGACTTAATGATTGAAATTTTGTTTCTGAATTTCCAGGAAACTTGCACGGAGCTACTGGAGATGTAGCACTTGATGAATATCATAAATATAAGGTGATTTAACATCCCCTTGACGTAGATAATTGCTCCCACTTGTTATCGGTGACAGTATCTTGATTGGCCTCGTTCTTGCTGCAGGAAGATGTTCAACTTATGGTTGAGACTGGATTAGAAGCCTATAAATTTTCCATATCTTGGTCAAGACTTATCCCAAGTACGGTTTCATAAAATACCAGTTAACCAACTAACCTGACGATTTTAAACTTCTTCTCATAGTTTGACTGCTGTGTGTCACATCTTGCAGAAGGAAGAGGACGCGTGAATCCAAAGGGCTTAGAATACTACAACAATCTCATCAACGAGCTTGTTAAGAATGGTCAGAGCACAAAAGTTTCAGAAAACAGATATTAAGAGATTAGAAAAGAAATTTTCTGATTGCTTTTTATCTACCCTTCTTTTACTTCCAATTCTGGTACTGCAGGCTTCGGATCATGTTCTGTTTCTTCAGCTGAAAATTTTGTTCATCAATTGCAGGCATCCAACCACACGTTACTATATACCATGATGATCATCCCCAGATACTTGAAGACGAGTACGGAGGATGGGTTAACAGAAAGATGTTGTATGGTTTCTGAACTTGTTCTTGTACCATTGTTTCTGCTTCTCATGCTTGGGAATACTTCCTTGCATTAACAAGCTTAAAACAGGAGAAGAAGTCACAAAAATAACTTAATATGTGGTCTGCAAATGCAGGAGAGATTTCACCGCTTATGCCAACGTGTGCTTTAGAGAGTTTGGTGACAGGGTAAGACATTGGGTCACCATTAACGAGCCTAATATCTTCGCAATTGGTGGTTATGATGGTGGAACGTTTCCGCCAAGACGATGCTCTCCTCCTTTTGGGTTTAACTGTACTAGGGGCAATTCAACCTCCGAGCCATACTTGGCAGCCCATCACATGTTGTTGGCTCATGCTTCGGCATCAAGATTGTACAGGACAAAGTATCAGGTAGGTGTTTCTGTTGTTTTAACTATCAAACACTCACAGACAAACGACTAACCAGTAGGAAACGTAGAGAGAGAAACTAGTGTGAGAA
>JAOTIZ010000009.1:16532157-16547170 GCA_027123425.1 Erythroxylum panamense
GTTAACTGTCATCTAACGGTTGTTTAACCGACTATTCTTGAACGTCTTGATTTCTTGCATCTTGAGTCTTTACGTAATTGCATGGTTCGTTGGAAACGTCTTCATGCTGTCCGAACATTCCTGAGACATAACACCTACAGTTTCATGTTAAAACATTCATATAATCATTGCCTGAAGAGATTTCGAGTCAGCATTTTTCATGATGCACCTGATTATGCAGAGAAACCAGCAAGGACAAGTGGGGCTCACCCTCTACGCTTTCTGGTTTGCTCCTGCAACCAACTCCATAGAAGATATCACTGCCACTGAACGAGCTAAAGACTTTTTTCTTGGTTGGTGAGTTCCAGAACAAGAAGACAGTAGCAAATTTTCTTTAGCCATTATACAAACTGTCTACCTACTGTGTTTCAGGTTCGCGAAGCCTTTAGTATTTGGAGACTATCCTGATGTCATGAAGAAACGTGTAGGCTCAAGACTTCCAACATTCACTGCTCGTGAATCCAAGTTGGTTAAGGGCTCGCTTGACTTCCTAGGACTCATACACTATACTGCATTTTACATTAAAGACCTCTCCAATGGTCCTCAATTTGCAATTAGAGAGTTTTTTCTAGATACACAAATAACCTGTATGTTTTCACCAACCCTTTCGATAGATTGTTTTGGGGAACTTAGTCGATTGTACCTGACTGAAATCACTAATGATTTGTGTGGTTCTGTGCTTGCAGTTAGCCTGGAAAATATTTCATATACAGGATACCAGGTGAAAATTCATTTTCTACCGTATATTTCACTTCTTTCTACTATTTCAAAAACAGGAGTTGTAACATGGAATTGGACCTTCATGCTTATAAAACATTTGTTATGATTAATACTCTCCTGTCCAATTCAGTACCCGCTACTGCCGTGGGCAATGCGAGGACTATTAGAGTATTTCAAGCAAGATTATGGCAACCCTCCAATATATATCCACGAAAATGGTAACCCCCGGCCTTTTCTTGTGACCAAGTGCTTCCGGTCATTCAATTCATGGAACTTACTCTTTAAACTTTGGACAGGTCAAGTAAGCCCACGTAATTTAACAATGGAGGACTCATCGAGGATTGAGTATCTGCAAACATACATTGGAGCTGTGCTCGACACCGTAAGGTATGTCTGATGTGTTTAAACGTTGTTTTTATGCAGCAATCACTTGTAAAAACTACTCCTTATCAATATGCAAAGCTGTCGTGGTGATTCTGTGCACTAATAATTAACAGCAGCCGTTCTTTTGTGATTATGAACTGAAATATATGAGTTTTATATCGCCGATATATGGCAATTGCAGGCCGCTCTCTTACGGCGGTAGAGGTCGCAATTATGCTCATATCGTTTGCAGTTGCTGCACTAATTAATTTGTTGCTATTGATACAGTTTAGAACACGTTTGATTGTTTATAATTGATCTTAGTTTCTTAAGTGATAGCCTAGCTCCTTTTGCTATTTTGACAGGAATGGATCAAATACGATAGGTTATTTCGTTTGGTCCTTAATGGATGTTTTGGAGGTATTGGATGGCTATGGCTCGAGTTATGGTTTATACTATGTAGATTTGGACGATCCAGAGCTGAAACGACAACCCAAGCTCTCTCAACAGTGGTACTCCGAGTTTCTTAAAGGGAAAAGAGTTGGTTTGGATGGAGTTCTTGAGCTTGAAAAGAATACATCTGGTCGTCCTCATGCACTACCTTTTCAGTTCTATCAAAGTCAGTGATGCTTATTAGAGATTATATGTTCCCTTCTAGGATCTATAATAATTTGCTTTTGACCAAAGTTATTATTGTATCGTTTTGTGATACAAACCCACCCCAGCTATGGGAAAGGGACATCTTAATTAGTATGTGAGCGAACATTCACTTGTTACCTTTTTGTATCAAGTTCCATGTTTCACGAATGCTTGTTGAGTCACTAGCAGAGATTAGGTTGCTGTACCAGCAATGGAATCGCTACAAATTCAAATCTTTAGGATAACCATTAAAAGTCCTTCAGAAACATTACATAAGTGCTTGCAGCTCCCACTTGGTGAAAAAATTATTCAATTCCAACATTCGGTGGTGGGTTCGTGTTTTGCGGGCGAACAGGCCCAGCGTATCCCAAGTTTGCACGAGACCACAATCTTAAAAGACGTCTTTTAATGTTGGGTCCGTGTTTTGCATACCGGGGTGAACTGGGCCCCGCATACCTCAAGGTTGCACGCAACCACAACTTTTAAAGGTATTGTCCTCTCTGGTACTCAAACTCGAGACCTCAAGGTTTTGTTGCATTTAAATGCACGCCTCTTACCATTGAACTAAGGCGTGCAGTTAGATGCAATAAAACTTTGAGGTCTCGAGTTCGAGTATCAAAGAGGACAATACCTTTGAGGGTTGTGGTCGCGTACAAACTTGAGGTATGCGGGGCCTAGTTCGCTCCAGTACGTAAAACACGGACCTAACATTAAAAAACTTGGGGTATGCGGGGCCTAGTTCGTCCCGGTACACAAAACACGGACCCAACATTAAAAGGCGCCTTTTAATACTGGGTCCGTGTTTTACGTACCGGGGCGAATTAGGCCCCGCATATCCCAAGTTTACACGCAACCTCAGCCTTAATCAGTTTTAATGTTGGGTCCGTGTTTTGCATACCGGAGCAAACTAGGCCCCGCATACCTCAAGTTTGCACTAGACCACAACCCTCAAAGGTATTGTCCTCTTTGGTACTCGAACTCGAGACCTCAAAGTTTTGTTGCATCTAACTGCACGCCTCCAAAGAGGACAATACTGATTAAGGTTGTGGTCGCGTACAAACTTAGGATATGTTAAGCCTGTTCGCCTAGATACGCAAAACACGGACCCAACATTCAGAGTGTTGGTTGAGGCACATGAATGATTTGCTTACATGTTCCTCGCATGACAACTGGGTTTTAGCATAAGCCTACTTGTCGAGGGAATTACTGAATTTGTATCAAACTCGTGTACCTTCTGCAGGAATATGTACGTCTTATGGCTGGAACTAAGCTAGATGCTGATAGAAACTCAACCTCATCCAAGTACGGTTGCAGTCCCCAGTTCAGATCAACAAGCAACAATTTAACAAGTTCTGGGGTCCTTTTAATATTTACTGATTGTCATTTTATGTTTGCTAGCTGGAATGATTCCATAAGCCGATGTGCTAGTTGTACCTCAGGAGACTCCATCATACTCTTATGAATCTACTGAACAGACTGATAATCCAAAGGGCCTGCAGTGAACTTAAAATACATGGTCATCGAATTTAACAAAAAAAAATTAATCATGTACTCCTTCTGTTTCATAATAAAAATCGTTTTAGAAATATTTTAATTATTCAAAATAAGTGTCATTGTTGACTTTGTATGTATGTTTATAACTGTTCTTCCAAAATCAACCTTTCATTTCTCTCTTATCTTAATTATACAATTACAATTTGAAGACAATTTCTCTCATATGTTAATTATTACAAATTACCGAGGTACATATTTAATAAGGGTATATCTATAATTTTATTAGTTTTCTTAATAGACGTGTATTTTTCTAAAACAACTTTTATTATGAAACGGAGGGAGTAGTATTAACAATGGAATTGGTGATAAATACAATCGTTTCACTTTCCAACGTCGTAATAACTTTTAGTCCACTCGTACTTAGATATTACCGGCTGTTGATCTTCCCCTTATCATATTTGCTTACGTTTTCAGTGACGTTATTGAACCAAATTGTCATAACCTATGAGATGATGACTACTACCAGGCAACATTTTCAGTTCAATTCATAATATTTTAATGCAAACTCAGCTCTAATCTTCGAATTTTTCCAACAAGCTTTATTCGCCTTTTTCGACTTCTTTTAGTCCTCAAAACTTATTCTACGAGGAAGACATCAGATATAAAAAAACAAAGAGACAATTGCCTTCTTGCAAGTTTTTCCTTCATATCCTTATCAATGTAGACTAATATTATATTGTATAATAGTTTATCACGTAAACGACCAAAGAGAGGCCGGTTGCTCCGTTTCCCTGGAAAACGATGTTGGGAGAAATTTTGTCTCATAAACAATTAGGCAGTTTCGTCGTTTTCGTCGTTAATGAAGCCACAATGTTCTGTAATAAGACCAGTTCGACCCCAACTTTTCTTTTGTCCCTGTGGCCATAAATGAACATAGCAAGATATATACATTAACAGAACTTGTACGACTATTAAAAGAAGAAACATACAGGCGTAAATCAGGATGCTTAAGCTTTCTTGTTTGATTGTTGTATTGACAAGTTCAATAGTGTCAGTATCTTGTGTTGAAGAATATAGCAGAAGGGACTTCCCACCTGGATTTATATTCGGTGCTGGTACCTCAGCTTATCAGGTCAGTCTTTTATTCAATTTCTTGAACTTCCCAGGATTGGTTCATGTTTATTGAGTCACTACCAGAGATTGCCGACCCAAGAAAATAAGTATTAGAGGGTTAAAATATTTGATATCTGCAGATACACATTTGTATTAGACTATGTACGTATGCACAGATAGGTATTTCCACTTAATGAAAGATAGCATGCAAGCAAGGATTACCCGAGCCAAAGAATGGTATAGATTATGGTTTCTTTCATGTAATTTAATCAAACTTTGCCGGTATATCGAAGGTGGAAGGAGCAGCTAAGGAAGATGGAAGGAGTCCAAGCATTTGGGACAACTTTACTCATGAAGGTTATCTATTTTGAGTTTTGCTTAGTTTTCCTTTAGCTGTATGCACACAGAACTGAATTGTAAGCAATTAGTTCTGTATTAGACACCAAGCATGTTCTTTCTCTGGATCTTATTATGTGTAGGAGTTTGTGATTGCTAGATGAAGGATCAAGTGCCTAACTTTCTAAGTTTAATTGCAGGGAATATGAATGGAGCGAATGCAGATGTATCAGTTGATGAGTACCACAAATACAAGGTCAGACCAACGAATTTAAAATTTAACAGTACCATAATGATGTAATTGGAACAGCAAATCCCGTTTTGCTTGGGAGTGACTGATTCTGTACTAAGGTCAGACCTTCTGCAGGAAGATGTCCGTATTATGGCTGAAACTGGTCTAGATGGCTATAGATTCTCAATCTCATGGTCAAGGCTAATCCCACGTATGGTTACTATTCTCAGTTCGGATCAACGAGCAACACCTGAATGATAACTGATTCTTTTGTTCATATTTCAATTGCCATGTTATGTTTGTTAGGTGGAAGAGGAACTGTCAATCCAAAAGGCCTGCAGTATTACAACAACCTCATTAATGAGCTTAAGAGCCATGGTCAGGGCGAAAGTTTCAAACTAGTTTTTTTATCTTTTCTATTCCGAAGTAGTTCTAGTTGTTTAGTTCTAGTTTGAGAAATCAAATGGTGTTTACTAAAGTTGCACTAATCATCTACTTATTGATGAAGCAGGCATCCAATCGCATGTTACATTGTACAACTATGATCATCCACAGGAACTTGAAGATGAGTATGGAGGATGGATTAGCCGAAGGATGGTGTATGGAATTTGAGATTCGTCTGGCATTTCTTCTTTCTGTTCTTTGAGTGCCTCGTTTTCAGAAAGTTCAAAATAATGAGAAGAGGGTGAAATTTTGATTGTTGGTGCAGGAAAGACTTCACAGCTTATGCAGACGTGTGCTTCAGAGAGTTTGGTGACAGGGTTTCTTCCTGGTCTACAATAAATGAGCCTAATGTCTTGACACTAGGGGGTTATGATCAAGGACTTACACCTCCAAAACGATGTTCTTTTCCATTTGGAGTGAGAAATTGCTCCAAAGGAAACTCCTCATATGAGCCATACTTGGCAGGTCATCATATGTTACTGGCACATGCATCAACTGTAAAGTTGTACAGAAGAAACTATCAGGTACAATCTAATCTTCACCAATTATATTGCACGAGTAAATTGCTTGTGATCATTGGGGAAAATCAACATAATGTTGCAGGGCAAGCAAGGTGGGATCATAGGGCTCACCTTGTACACCTTTTGGCTGTTACCTTTGACTAATTCAAGAGAGGATGTTGTTGCCATAGAACGAGCCTTGGACTTCTATATTGGATGGTAAGTCAAAAGCTGGATTGTATGGACGCGTTTGATTAGTTATTGAAATAATTGGTCATTGTTTTGCAGGTTTATGAACCCTATGATATTTGGTGACTACCCTGAAATTATGAGGAAAATCGTAGGCTCAAGACTTCCAGCCCTTACTGTTGCTGAATCCAATTTGGTTAAGGGTTCGTTTGACTACATAGGAGTGATACATTACTCCACTGTCCATGCCAAAGACAATCCCAGCAGTTGGAAATGGAAATATAGAGATTTTAATGCAGATGTGGGAGTACAGTTCACCCGTACGTGTTGGATAACCATTCAGTGATTCTTGGGAGCTGCACTATATGAAACTGAAATGATTAACATTTCTTCTGTTTTTTTGCAGTTTCACAGGATAATGAAATACCATCTGAGGTAAGAATATTTGCGGTCTTTGCTTATCATCCTTTTTCACTCACCCTCACAGCATCTTTTTGGATTTGTTACCAATTCTTTCTTGAATCAGCTTCCTGTAGCACCCTGGGGCCTGCAAGCCACACTGGAGTACTTCAAGCAAACTTATGACAACCCTCTTATATACATCCATGAAAATGGTCTCTACTTTTCCTGCTCTTCCTCTCATGTCAACACACACTTACTACTCAAATTTTCTGAAACATGGCATTTGTTTGCTATTCGTTAGTGCTAGGAAATTCACCTGAGATGAACGTAAATTAGAAATATTTGTTAAGATCCACTCCATTTGTGCATTCACTTTCTTCGATCATCAGCCAATGCAAAGTTCAGTTTAACTCATAAGTCGCTTATTATTGATGTTGGATATGAACCCTTTTATCAAGTATCATCTCCTGCCTCTGATTGGTGAGATTTGTATGGCATTTCTTGGCAGGTCAAAAGACCATACGGAACTCAACATTAGAAGACACTTCAAGGGTGAAATATTTGCACGCATACATAGGAGCTTTGGCTGATGCGATCAGGTATACGTATATATATTCAGTTGCAGACCCATTGACCTTCCATTTCCACTTACAATTTTGCATCAGAACTACCAAGGTCTACTCTATAGTCATTCCCTAAAGTCTAGACCTCTTTGTGGCTGTTCCTTAATCAGTGAAATGGCATAATCACAGTCTTTAATTAAAATTATATGCATTTAATTTAAGCATGCAAAGGATGACTATGGCCTTCTGGCTTCTGTAATATATGGTCTGACTTCCTTTTGGTCTCTAATCTTGTGCAGAAACGGATCCAATGTGAAGGGATATTTTGTTTGGTCATTGCTTGATGTTTTCGAGTTACTGGATGGATATGAATCAGCATATGGCCTATTTTACGTAGATTTAGACGACCCAGAAATGAAGAGACAACCCAAGCTCTCTGCTTACTGGTACTCCAACCTGTTGAAGGGAAAAACCGTGTCTTTAGATGGTATTATTGAACTGCAGAAGAACTACTCAGGTCTTCCTCAGACTCACTCTGTTCAGTAGGCTGAGGAATGTAGATGCTAACGTTACTCTTCCGATCACTATGAACGAGAACCAAATTGTAATATCGTTACAAATAAAAATTCGTGCATCTCGAACTTATGAGGAAGTAAACAGTATTTCCATTTCTTAATTAATTCTTCACTGTCAAAACTTTGTGTGAACAGAATGTTCGTTTGGTATAAACTGTTGAAAAGCCACAATTCACTTCATAGATACAAATAGGCTAATCCAAAGCCGAAACTACTTAGATTATCAAACAAAGTCGATGTTACTAGTGACTGATGTAGAAAGAATGATAAAATTCTTGGAGAAATAGGAACAAAACATTTCATCGACTTACAATAATTAAGAAGGGTTAAAACTTTACAGTCCCGAGAGCCATGCGAGTATATACAAAATTGGATATGACTTTAAACATTTATGTTCCATGTTTGATCCGGTGGGGTAATTTAATTATGTCTCAACACAGCTCAAGTTTAGTTCATAAAAGCCTTATGCAGACATACTTGAGGCTGAACACTAAGAGGATTGCCTCCACCAAAAGCCACCAGCTCTGTTGCCAGAATAAGAGCCACTGGTAGTCTGGTGAAAAGAATGCCACCTTGAGTCCCTGTCGGGAGATGCATGCTGAAAACGAGATGAATGGTCTCTCTCCCATGCCTGATAATGATTCGAAAAAGAATTTCCTTCTTCATGGAGATTCTGACCCGATGAACTAGGAGATGGTATAACAAGGAAGCCTCCACTTTGCTCATGTGGGGTTGGTGGTGCCGCCATTACCATATGCAGTCCTCTTGGACCATCAAATGTTCGAACCCCATAGGCAACAGGAGCTGGCAAGCCTGTTGAATTGTTAGGTTGTAGCTGATGATGCAGAGGATATGACATTTGTATTCTTTCACGAGTCCAAACACTGGTAGCTGGATGTCGAGGAATGATTGAAGAGAAAAATGAGCTTCCAGCTGCTGGAACAGATCTAAAGAGAACAGAGAAAGAATTACTATCTCATACGCCATGGATGCCATTGAAAAGATCAAAGTACTATTCTGATCAAGAACAATTAACAGACAATACACATCGTGTCAATTTGCTTCCTGGTGCATCAATTGTAAGAAAACTAATTTTCAAATGAAATATTAAACAGAGCATTTATGAGGAAAGCATGGGGCAGCATTGGCAAGTTGACATTATAAGAATAATAGGTACAAAATAAAACGCCTATGATGTGTACCACAACATTTAGCATGAAGCATAAAGTTGCGGATCTTAATGTCATGAACCAAGATAGGTGAGTAATTTTGAGCATGACATGATGTGTTAACTTATCAGAGAGCATTACCATCCACCATCCACTTTCATCCTTGGCAGCGAAACGATGGAGACCAGTTTTCTCTTTGCGTCCATTTAAACAGATAAATAAAGGAAGAAAGGAAATATTGAGGCTTGCTGTAGCACATTGCTTACCCGCTACCAAAAAGCATTGGATGTGGAAAAGAATTGGGCCTCGCTACAGTGTCAGAATCACCATTAGATGATCTCAAGATAAAAGGAGAAATAGAAGCTGGATCTCTGCTACTTATCTGGCTGTTCGATACAGGGAAAGACGGGGAGTGAAAGCCCCAACTATGGTATTGGATATTGGTGGCAGGAAAATTATGGGTACTAAAGATTTCGTTCCGTCTGGGTAAGCCAATCCAGTGTTGGTTGAAGTTCACATCATCTACACCTTCAGCAGATCTTGATGAGGCGGGTGATACTGGTCCGATGTATGCAACAAATGAGTGAGCCACAGGAGATGCAGCTGAGGGTTCAGAATACATAGAGTAATGTCCCCTTGAGTCACGATCTACATTAAGAAGTACTTTTTCAATCTTTTAATAAAACCCTTAAGGCACCTCAGATTGTTCATCAGTAATCCATCAAACAGTATACTTACAGGTGGTAGATGGAGGTTCTCCGTCCCTGAAATGCAGAAAGAACTAACTTAAGCAACAATAATTTCTAGTAAATATCAGTATACAAGGAACTGCATAAAAGCTTTCCAACATTTTGCTTCTAAAATCTCAAAATAGAACCAGAAGTTGCAGTCCATCACCAAATAGGTAATGCATATTTTTTATTGCAGTAAAGCGTACTTTTTGTTGTGGTCAGGTGTAGGGTTGTGGTGTTTGGTCGTAAGGAATTTCTTTTTTGTAGGTTCCTTACGAATTCACATTAGGTTATTCATTTTGGTAGGTAAGAGATTTACTGCATAGGAAATCTCTAGTCGTGTACATATCCTTTTCTTATGTTTATAAAAATTTACTGATTTACCCAAAAAAAAAAAAGCATACTTTTTGTTACAGTAAATGCAGTAGAAACAGATAGCAATTATACTATAAATAATTGTTATCACATGCTTTTATTGTGAACTTGAGTCACTCTTTTACGCTGCCAAAAATGCAAGGCAATACTACACTTAAAGAACATCACTTGCTGCTCCATACAGAACCGAAAATTTATCTATTGAATAATTAAAGAATCATCTGACTTTCTGAGTTAACCTCACAGATAGCAAAGGGAGCTTATAAGAGAAAAAGGCTGGAGCAAGTAGCAACAGTACTAATGATGAGTCCACTCCTTGTGTTGGGATTTTAAAAAAATAGAAGATGAATAAGATGGGATAAGATAAAGATTAAAGAATATGTAACACTCCCATCCTTTTATTATTAAACTTGGTTGCCTTATATAAACAAAATACAAACAACTAAAATAGATTTTTCAGCTACCAAATCTAATCTAAGACTTATTCTAAGATAATCTAAAACCTATTCTAAAGGAATTTTAACAACTATAAAATTTTGAATTAATTCTCAACATTCGCTCTTAATTCAAAATTTTAAGGATGGAGCACTTTTCTCCTAATCTTTAGAATATTATGTGAAGCACTTCTCTTCACCAATTCCCGTTGATGCCCTTCTCATCAACCTGTAATTATTGAAGCACGTCCCTCCAAACTTCTCAATAGAGCACTTCTCCCTATTCTTCAACATAAGTACTTCCATTGATGCCCTTCTCATCAACCTGTACTTATTGGAGCACGTCTCTCCAAACTTTTCAATAGAGCACTTCTCCCTATTCTTCAACATGAGCACTTCTCTCATTACTTATCTCCATAGAGCACTTTTGTTCTTGAACTTACAAAATATTAATCACTCATAGGTCCCTTAAGATCTTTGAGAGCTTTGATACAATGTTGGAATTTTGAGAAAAAATAGAAGATGAATAAGATGGGATAAGATAAAGATTAAAGAATACGTAACACTCCCAAACTTTTATTATTAAACTTGGTTACCTTATATAGACAAAATACAAACAACTAAAATAGATTTTTCAGCTACCAAATCTAGCTTATAAGATAAGATTAAAGATAATCTAAGACTTATTATAAGATAATCTAAGACCTATTCTAGAAGAATTTTAACATCTATAAAATTTTGAATTAATTCCCAACACCTTGATCACTATATGGCTGCCATAGTATTCTCATTAATTATTAAACTTGTTAGGTGTGTGGATAATGTTCGTGACAAGGAACACTCCCATAGTTGGCCATATATTGCACATTGGGGCCCTATAGTTAGTTTTTCATTTCATTTGCTTGTAGATCTTTATTCAAGGAAATTTAGCAAACAACTGTTGTTAGTTTTTGGAAGTTGTCCAAACAGAATATATGAGATAACTTTATACAAGTATAAGCAAACATGGCCTCAGCTAAGCGGCAGGGAATCTGCAAATCCCTCTCATATTCTACAAGCAACCAAAAATTGACTGCAATACAGTATAATTGCACAAAGATCTTATGTAGAGAACATAACATGACTAGCTGGGTGTACCACAAGTTAAAATCTACATGACAAGGAACTGGGGTGCAAGTGTGAAAGGCAAAAAGGTTGCAGAAAATTCAGTTCATCTGTCAATACGGAAGATTTGAAATTCAACATTAACAAGAAGAAATAGATACACAAGATCAAAAATAATAATAAGATGGCTTGCTTACTCAAATGATGGGCCAACTCTTGCCAATTCACCAAATGGACACCAGTGAACACTAAGCGGCTGAAAGGGAAATAAGATAATGCCAATTAGACAACTTTGAGACATGTATAGATATATACACATAAATATTTTTGGTGCGTAGACAGCTGTTTATCTCTTTCCGATAATCATCCATTTCTTGTGTCTTCAACTTTGTTTTCCGTCTTTACTCCAAAGTGATTGCAGTCAATGTTTTGCTATTTTCCATTTTATTTTGGTTCTCTTTCGAAGATTAGACACATTTTCTTTGCGCCCCAACTTAACTAAAATAAATTCATTGCCTTTAACCAGTAATCTACCATTTAGTGGATAAAATAACAGAAGGTTTACCCACTAAACAAACTTCAGAATCAAAATTTTCAACCAGGAGCCACAAACAAAATCTCAAGGCTTCAAATCTTAACAACTTATTGCTTCACAGTTAACAGCTAAGATCTGAGGTAGCAAGTTTCTCATGTCACGTAATCACAAGTCCTATGAACAGCAACTTCATGGTCACCTAGTTGCCTAGCAGTAATATTTGTGGCCACATTTTTGCCATATCTTGATTTTATTAACAATTCTTGCAGATACTTGTGACATACCTCAACTCATTTAGCTATTACTGACCATCTAATTTGGTGAGTGGAATTCTTATCATGGAAAGACTGAGGAAAGAAAGCAATTCAAGGTACAACATGACAAATGACCAGGCACAAATACTACAAAGAAAGAATAACTTGAGAACTTAATGCTAGGTCATTGGCATATAACGGCCTATCATAGAGAATTTCCAAAAGTTCTTGAAGCACCATAAAGTAATTCCTAAATTCACTAAGGTACTGAAATCAGCTAAATGGTTAGTATTAATTCATCTAATCATAAAATATTTTAAAAGCCTATAACTTGACACATCTCCACCTTCAAAGGCAATAATGCATGGAGACAAACGGAACTAGACATATTACTACAAGACAATTTACATAAACAAAAAACATGTTACACTGCGACTTGCAAATATAGTAAGAAATAATTCACCATGTTGATGTGCGGTATTGCAGAAGTTGATGACTTCTACTTTGGAACTGATCTACTAAACACCTGAGAATAATAAAGAGCTTTACCATTTCAGGATAACTTAGGTTGTAGAACTCATCTTCAGGAATCCAATCATCCATACTGAAGTCATTAGATGAGCGAGTAGAGCCATTTGCATATAACCACTGACCTCCTTCAACTGTTCGGCAACATGGACATTGCATTGCTCCCTTCATATTGAAGGCCGATCCAATGCAATCTGCAGTAGAAAGGATCATAGGACGTCAAACATTCATAGAAAACACCAAAGGTGTTGCATGTCTTCTTCCTTCCGAATTTGATGTTGCAAGCATCTACAGACTACCTTAGCAATGTCCTCAAGACTAGATTAGCAAAATGAGAGCTCAAACATTTTAACGCAAAAAAACATACTAAAGGGCTCGAATATGAAACAAATAAATGCTGTTATGAGTTCAAGGTGGTGCAGATCGGCTCGACTCGACAACCGAATATCCTTAGCTCCATTCCATTCCATGGAAGAAGACTACATGAACCTAAATCATATCATGTTCTATTTAGATAGGCTATGGGCATTACATGCAGAGGCCCTATAGAACGCAAGTAGTGGAATTTAACAAGAGAAGAAGATCAAATCAGTTGGAATTTTCCAGTCTATATTGATAGGAATTAAAGTCAGCTGAAGTTCATTTTCATCACTAATTATAATTTTACAGGTAGAGATAAACACATGAAAATATAGGTCATTTCTTTCAGACATTAAATTTCGAACTGCAGATAATTCGCCTGTTATAAGATCATCCATAAACAGGGAGTCTTGACTAGTTGGCTCTACCGGTCCAATTTTCTCTTTTCCGAGTTCAAGTCATATAAAGATAAAAACATCCAATAATTGAGTACTTTATCTACTTCTCTTCGATTGGGAAATCTGTAATGCAAATTTACTTGATGAACCAAAATGGCACCCTAAAATCATGTCTAAAAATAGTTGACATGGTCAACGCAAACAATCCCAACTTAAAAATACAATCTTTTCCATTCCCCATAAAGAAGCAAAAAAGGAAAGAAATGGACTGAAAACAGCAAGAAAGGTTGCAAACTAAAATACCCAGATGGAATTCATGGCCACATTGGAGCTTAGCCCTGGATCTACCCCCATTATCACACACCAAATCAAGGCAAATCGTGCAAGGAACCCCAGAAGAGGGAGGCTCTCTCTGATCACCGTCACGGCGATGACAATCAACGCCATCACCACCGTCCATTGCATTCTTCTGTTGCCAGAGATGATGATCAACGGTGGCTTTTGTAGAGCCGGGCATTCCCTCCTATCTCTCTCCAGCCTCCGCCAATCAAAACCCACGGATCAGGAGGTTGCAAGAAAAGCACAAATCTGAACTGTGTTGCTCTCTCTCTCTCTCTTTAATTATTATTTTTTTAATTATCTGGCAAGATGTATCTTTGTTAAGGTAGTTTCTTTCTCCGACCTGCCAGATTACGTGGTTACGACCTGTCGTGGACTGTTCTCCGAACATGATGTTTCCTCTCATCATCATCCACTCGTTACTCCACACGCAACTCTCTTATACGGTACGTTTTAGCTTCTTCGTTGCAATTTTAAGAGAGCAGATCACCTGTCCAAGTTACTCTGTCTAACCCTGTCTAATATTGCAAACGGCGTCGGTTTGATATAAAAAATGGAGAGGCGCCCGCATTTTAACAGCAGCCTGTGGGTCCCACCCACAGGCGCCGTTTTTTAGCTGGAAGAAGAGCCAGCTAGCCAAGGAAATGGGAATGTACAGGCTTTTACTTTGCTACGAGTTGAATAAAATTGCAAAAATGTTTATTATCATTTTTAAACATGGCTTTCATTTGATATTATTATTAGGTTGTTTTTTTTAGTTATTTATTTTTATTTTGTTATTATTATTATTATTATTATTATTATTAATCTTATTATTATTGTTATTATCGTTTAAATTTATTTCCATTATTATAATGACTATTAAATATTATTTTTAAATAAATTATTGTTATTATTATTAATAATGTTATTATAATTATTATTATTCAAATTTATTTCTATTATTATAATAACTATTTAATATTATTATTAAATTACTTATTGTTAGATTAATTATTAGTAATATTATTATTATAATATTATTTTAGGCAGAATTTAGTGCATTTCCGTTTTTATTAATATGACTTTTGTTAATTATACTCTTATTCTTGTTATTATTAAATTATTTATTCCTTAATGATATTAAATAATATCATTAAATTTCTGATTTTTTTTAATTTGTTTCCTAGCAAAATTT
>JAOTIZ010000009.1:16550557-16561548 GCA_027123425.1 Erythroxylum panamense
TCATATGAAATAATTGAATTCAATTCTAATCTTATTGGATTTGTTCCAAACAGTGTAATTGAATTCAATTCTAATATCACTGGATTTGTTCCAAACAGTGTACTTGAATTCAATTCTAATATTACTGGATTTGTTTCAAACAGTATAAATTGAAGCAATCACAACTTCATTAATGTAATTGAATTCAATTCGAAGATTTCCAAACAACCTGGAGAGAATCAGCAAATGCGATTAGGGTTTTTGAACGGTTGACTTTCGAATTTCGTTTTGATGCAGTAAAAATGTTTGGTCCAAAAACAGCGTCGTATCATGTAAGTAAGGAACATTCATCTTTACATTTTCCATTTTTTTCTTATGAAAATGAATATTAAACAAAGGTAATAATTATATTAATATTAGATATTAAATGTTTAAAATAATAATGAATTTTTACTTTATTATATATTTATTTTGTAAATAATTAATTAGAATATTTTATATTTTATAAATAAATAATTAATTTATAAATAAATTTATAAAATTATAATTTTGAAAATAAATTTTATGATAAAATAAAATAATTAATAATAATATTTTTATAAAATCATTATCTTAAAAATATCTTTGACAATATTTTAAAAATAACTTAATAATATTTTAATAGTATCTAGTCTCCACAAGAACTAAAAGGTTGACAAGTTAATTAATAAGATACGACAAGAAGTGGAAACTGATGATCCCAAATTATTCCTTGGATTGGAGGGATTAAGAAACCCGGCAAGGATGGATCTTTCATCTATGTGGGATTGCATTAGGATGTCAATCACATTCACTAGATGGATCTTTCTTCTACGTGGCTTTGCATTAGGATGAGAATGAGATGGATGTTTCTTCTACGTGGGATTGCATTAGGATGACAATCACATTCACTATAAATTTCCTATGTCTAAATTGCCAACTATCTTTACACAACATATGTTGGCCAATGACAGAGGTTATAACGTAAGAGCTATCGAAGATGGCGAAAGACGTGTCCTCTCTCTTTTAGCCCTCGGGGAATTTCTTATCATGGATTAGCAGAACCGTTACAGTCCAGCAGATCGGTTGGCATACTCCTGAACCAATGCTCCAAATAGTGTTGGTCTCTCCAGCAAGTGAGATGGTCTATCAAATTCTTTAGCTCGACCTGTCATTAAACGGGATGAACATGCAGGAATTAGTGCAAGGATTTCAGTGATGTTTACATGGTAACCAAGATGGAGGAAATCAATTGGTACCTGCATCTATAACTAAAACTCTGTCGCAATCCATGACTGTGGGTATTCTGTGGGCAATGCTGATGATAGTACAAGCCGCAAAGTCCTCCCGGATGATCTTCTGAATCACGGCATCGGTCTGAGAATCAACTGACGCAGTTGCCTCATCCATGAACAACAGCCGGCTGCGTTTTAGCATAACTCTTCCTAAGCAGAGAAGTTGCCTTTGCCCTACACTCCAGTTGTCTCCATTATCCACCACTGTCAAAGTGAAAACCATTTAATCAAAAATTATGTCGATGGTGAATCAAAAACAGAACAAACTGAATGTATAAGGCAAGTAGCAACTATAATACCTGGAGCATCAAGTTTCTCAGGTTTTGCAGCCACTGTGTCTTTTAGTTGGCAACGGTCAAGACTCTAAAAAACCCACACATTTTTTCAGGATTATTCAAGCAAAGATGACATTTCTGGAAGAGAAATGCAACAGGATGCAATACCTTCCATATCTCATCATCTGTGTACTGTCCAATAGGGTCAATGTTGCTTCTCACGGTTCCTTCAAAGAGAACAGGCTCTTGAGGAATTATTCCAAAGCGAGACCGGAGATCATGGAGACCCAATACGCAAATGTCTATATCATCAATAATTATTTTGCCTCCTGTTGGTTCGACCAACCTAAAGAAAACTTGAATCAAGGTTGACTTTCCACTCCCTGTTCGCCCAACAACTCCAATTTTCTCTCCGCCATAGATGCTGAGATTGATACCTTTAAGAACTAGAGGAGTGTTTGGACGATACCTAACCTGTTGGCCAAAGACGAAGATCCTGAGTTCATTAGTCCTAAAAATGATTCATCGACTATGCAGTCTACTCAGCATACCTAACCACCTCATTTTCCCATCCGCAGTTCTCCCGAGAAAAAAGAGTTCAATTACCTGCAAGTCCTTGAGGTCAACATTGCCTTGCGTAGGCCAGTTTGCAGGAGGAAGGAGATCTTTTATTTCCCATGCTGCCTCTGATGGGATGTTGGTAAATTGCTTAATCCTCTCAACAGAGACCATCCTATTTTCAACAAAGCAACTCATATATATGCCCCAGAAAAGCACAGCATTCAGAGACAATCCATAGGATAGAGATAAGCCAACATTCTCTGCATCATTCATTCAAAGTTCAATTAGCATAACCTAAAATTATTGGCGGTAAGTAAGACCTAAGATGTGTGCTAATACCTGGCCTTATAATACGGCTGGGCATCAAAATCAGGAACATGGCAGATATGCATAGAATGAAGCTCCCAATCAGCTCAAGTCGGAAACCTAACCACTCATTTGACCCATTGTTGTGAAAGTCCATTCGCAAATTGGCGTTAACTCGGTCAACATTTTCCTGACAGAAACTGTCCTTTTTCCTGAACGCTCTAATTGTCATAACCCCTGAAATACTTTCTGAAAAATGATGGATAACAGGTGCTTTAGTAATTGAGTCGAGACGAGTCAGTTCTCGAGATGTTGCAAGAAAATATCCCTGCAATTCAACAAATGAAAGTTAATCATATTCTGCAAATGGTGGCAGATACTTCTTTCAGTCTCTGCCCCTACCTATTGCCAGCTGAAATATAAAGTGAAATTTCATACCCGGTACCAGAAGTTGAGCCAACCCAGAGGAATTAATAGGAACACTGTTGGCCAAGCATACTGACATGTGATAATGATGATGCTGAGCATTGTAATGTACATGGAAATGGTGATGCCCATAACAAAGGGAAGAAAGAGGTCGATGTTTGTCTGATCTGTAGATGCCTGAAGAGAAGACAAGCAACAAAACCAATAAATGCCCCTCCATTGATCTAAAACACTTTCAGCTAATAAACCTGTGCCCTTTTCATCTGAGTTTTAACAAATTAAGAACTATACTCGAATGAAATTCAAATATGCCACAGTGAGGTATTTCGATCTTACCCTACTCAAAATTCTTCCTGAAGGTGTGGTATCGAAAAATGACATGGGTGCATGGAGAATACTACGAAGAATACCCCTGAAGAAAATTTGGGCTGTCTTCAGCCCCATGACAGCAATGAAGAAGGCTCTTGCTGTTAATAGAACGATTGACACAGCCGCAATAATTGCGTAAACAGAAATGAAAAGGGAAGGTTTGAATGCTGAAGCACGGTCTGTTGAAGTTTCATACGCCAACCAGTAATCAGCAGCCATTAAAGATCCTTGCCATATTATGGAAAGAATCAGGGCTACTATTACACCCCACCATCCAAAAGCCTCAGTCAAGTACTGTTTATACACGTTAATTCCCACTTTGCCAGTTTCCCTTTCCTCTTCTTCGATAAGCTTTGAGGTTCCTCTGTTCGGCTTGGGCTGATAGAGTTGCCTGTTATCACCATTCACCTCCGCAGTGCTTGAACGAGTTTGAGGAGATTTTGGCAGTTTAGGCGAACTTTCACCAGGCACAACAGCATCAACTTCTACAAGCTCCATAGAGGTTTCATGGGCTGCCACTAGTGCTTTAAAATCCATGCCAGACTCAAGTAGATCATTATATAGTCCTGATTGTACTATCTTTCCATCTCGCATCACCTGCATTGATAAATCCATTATTTTCAGAACGCACTATTATAGGTGCTCGTTGTACCTGATCAAGACTTGGAAAAGAACATAATATACTTACCGAGATAAGATCAACATTATACAAGAAATCAACTTGATGGGTCACAAGTAAAATAGTTTTGCCTTTAAGAGCTCCTCTGATGCATTCCTGCGAAGAAGATAGTGTAATCAGATTGTTTGATAGAAACGTTGATGTAGCTAGCAAGCTAGATAACAAAAGGTGTGATATGTTATTTATATTATCCTGTAAAATATTCATATCTTTGTAATATAAGCATTCGGCATTCATAAGATAAGATTGTTTAGCAATTTCAAGGAAGCAAGTTCTTTCAGGAGAGAAATGGAGTCAAATCAATCACTTGGGAAAGTTGGAAATTGAGAACAAGTAGTTAACATGGTCACCTTGAATATATCAGATCCAGTGTGTGCATCAACAGCACTAAACACATCATCCAGAAGGTAAATATCAGAATCCTGATAAACTGCACGAGCAAGTTGTATCCTCTGCTTCTGCCCTCCGCTAAGGTTGATACCACGCTCTCCTATTTCAGTTTGATCCCCATACTCCATCATTTCCAAATCTTTCTCCAAGCAACACACCCTAATGACTTCTTTGTATTTCCGGTTGTCCATTGGAAGACCAAACAAGATGTTTTCTTGAATGGTGCCATTTTGAATCCAAGAAGTTTGAGCAACGTAGGCAGTTGTTCCACAAACCCTGACCTGGTAGGGAAAGAAAAGTAAATAACGCCATGAAACTACACAACTAACCCACAAATTTGAGGCTTCTTGTGGCTATATGTGATGATGTTTTCATATAAAAATCAAACGAATTACATACATAAATTCCGTACCTTTCCTGATATTTTGTGCATCTCACCGAGAATGGCAGCAAGAATAGAAGATTTTCCGGATCCCACAGTCCCAACAATGGCAGCAAGCTCCCCTTTTTTGATCTTCAAGTTTATATCTTTCAAAACCTCGGCTTCAGCTTCGTCATCCCAACTAAAAATCCCATCTTTAACCTCCACAGCAGTTCTACCTTCACAACCCTCTACCCTTTCAACCGATGACTCCACCAATTCCTTACTCAACATATAACGATCCAACCTCCCCAGAGATATCATGGCTTGTGAAAGTGATATCATGGATTGAGGGAAAGTCCTAATAGGCTCTTGTAAGATTTTGAATATGGATGTTGTGGTGAATACTGTCCCCGCATCAAGCGGAACTCCCAACAATAATGCAGTACCGAATGTGATCGTTGATATGAGAATAGGTGCGGACCACATCACAATGATGTTACCAGAGATCGAATATAAAAATTTGGAAAGCCATCCGTATTCTTCTTCCCGGAAGGATTGAATTCTTTTGTTGAAGTGATCTTCCCAAGCCTGGAACTTGATTACACGCATGTAGTTGAGCATTTCGTTTGTTGCCTTCATTCTTGAATCACGATTCATCATCACATTGTACTGGAACCTGTTGTTTCTCTTGGTGCCAAACACTGCAAACACTAGGACACAGATGATTCCAATCAATGCGGTGGCTGTCGCAGCCCCAAGGGCATTATATAGAAGTACCAAGGCAACACCAACTTGCAGTGGCATTAGCCATATGGAATGTAGCTGTAGCATCATATCAGATAGTTGCTGAGCATCAACAGCCATGTAATTGACAATCTGCCCAACCCCATGAGCCTGACGAGCAGAGCATGATAACCTCAGGCCCTTCTTGTACAAAGCAGTGATAAGAGTGGATCTAATGAGCATTCCAAGTTTCTGGCAGTTGAAGTTAAATTGGTGAACGGTTAAAACCTCAACAAATTTTGCAGCCAGGAGAATAAGTACGAGATAATATCCCTCGTACAGAGAGGTCCTCTTACCAGCTGTGTAATCGACGAAACTTTGTATAAGGATAGGCCCAACGTACATCACACAGAGCCGCAAAATTGCAAGGAATGCAGTGAATGCAATCTCCCTCCAAAAGCACCTCAACAACGTTGTCCTAACAGGGTGTTCCGATTTTTCCTGTGGTTTAGGCCACTTGGATTCGAACAGCCGTGACATTAGTTCAGCTCTATGGTCTGGTGACAAAGTAGGCACGTCGTCTAACTTGAGAGGAGATCTGTAGCCTTTGCTGAGCAGAGGATTCATCCATAACCAGAAGGCCTTGGAAATTAAAGAAGCTGAAGCAAAGCGACTCACTCTTGATTTGTCCAAAAGGGGTTCGTATAATGTGGTTTCATCATCCATTGCTGGTTCAGTTTCTCTGCTAACTGTAATCCCAGTTGATCCTGTAATGGCTACAGAAACAAGAACAGCAGATAGCACAAATGATGCAATGGAGATTATATCATCCAATACCAAACTCCAGTTTCCATGTGCCAAACGAATGATACCAGACGACATAAACAGGGTAATGATGACAAAATATGCAACCCAATAAACCCGAAGAGACAAAGGGTGAGAAACAGCTTGAAATCTCTTCTCATGAACGATTAAAACTGCAATTACTGCATGAGTAACCGCCTGAACCAACCAGAATATTCCGTCAACCAGTTTCCACGTAGATTGGCTGCTCCCAGTGAATTCCAGAATACAAAGGATAGTGTAGCAACATGCTAGAATAGCAGTCACGATCAAGGAAGTGATAAACCAAATATTAGTCCTAACAAGAGCTCCTCTTCTTCCAACCAAAGGCTTGTTGATTTCGGAGCTAGAGTGACTCCTGGAGGTGAATATAGAAACGAACTTGTGAACTGCGAACGCTAGAAGGACGAGCAAAAACAAGAGATCAACGGAAGACAATAGAACTCTTTGAGGACATGGAGAGAGGAAAATGAATCTTAGCCACCGGAATATCAGTGGAACAGAAGTGTCCTCCGAGGACTTAACCACAGAGCTTGAGCACGAGATAGATGTGATCCACGCGTTAGCCATGTTTACAATTCTACGTGCAAGTAACAGAAAACTCACGATCTACTTCCCTTATCGCCTGGAAATTGATCAGCACAGCATGGTTGTGAGCATATATATTGACAAGCGCTTCAATGGTGCATCTTCAGATCAATAATGAACTAGATATTAAACAGCCCAGAAAGAGATTATTAAAATCATTAACAAATAAAAAATAGTCAGTTCAAAAAGAAAAGCAAATGATGCATATTTCGAGTAAAACCAACCATATTCGGACAAAAACTGATAAGATCAATAATACAAAAACATTTGCCAAAAAAAAAGCTCGTAGACACCCGATGAAGAAGCCAAACCATATTCCGTAAAAGTGGCGGCAGAAAGGATAACCGGACAAGCACGTGCTTTACAGCGACCAAAAAGGATGAATCCTTGGGCACTTGGGAACTCCGTAAAAAGCCAGCGAACCAGAAAGGTAATATGCAAAAAGGGAAAAAGCAACAAGACACTTTAAAGTGCTAATGTTCTCTTTTGCAGTATAGCAGATGCTTCCTAGCATGAAAGCTACGTCAATTGGTAAGTTTCTAAAGCATTCAGGTCTGGAAGCCTAAACTGCTCTGCCTAAACAAACTGACAGAGCCATGAGAGAACGTACTATCATCACCAAAAACAGCAAAAAAGAAAAGGGAAAGATAGAAAGAAAGGATAAAATCTTCCCACTTTTGTTTTTCCATTTCTTAGAAGCAGAAGACAATCATCTCAACTCTCAAGCATACGGGAGTCGCTCAGGTTCAGGCCGATGATGTGGATGGATCACTCATTGACACAATTTAAGGAACAAGGTAATTCGAAATACCCGATCTATGTGAGCCAATTAGCTGTATACCTTGGAAACATATCAGGTCTAATAAATTCTGACTAAGCATGACATTAATAAAAGCAAAACAGCCACAGACAGGTCCGAACTGTGCAGACTCAAAAAATATCTCCACTGATTACCTCCGTCACTTTCTAAAGCTACAAAGCAACCCTGCAGCTGGAAACCGTGAACGAAAGGCTAGAAGCTTTCAATTCGGTGTAAGGATATGCCATAGCCTCAGAATAGAGCAAACGAGGGAGAAAAGGTTCTGCTAGTGTCGTATAGAATCTTGGGAAAACGGAATCAGAGACTAATGTATAAGCAAGCATACGTGGGGAGGGGGCAACCTAATGAGTCTTTGGCATATGTTTCTGCATCAAACAAATTTGTCTTCTCGGCATTATTTGCATCTTCTTGTCATAATATTTGACCCACGCACGGAGCATTCGGCTGTTTCTTTGAAAAGTACAAGCTCAGTTCGTCGTGTGAAATTCACTCAACTTACAGGTAGTCAGGTACACACAGGATAAACGATACTTTCTTATGGTTTCAATTTATTTAAAAAATAAATTGTAATATTAAAAAGATAACTTTTATTAATTTTTGTTAAATTTTCAATAGATAAATTATATTTTATTTTGTTTTATAATACTCATAAAATTAACTATTAAATATCATTAAAATGAATTTATCAAATATATATTCAATAATTCATTATTATCATTAATGTAAATTGTCATAAAAAATTATGTTCTTTTACATAAGACAGCACTTGAAAATTTAATAAGTTGGATAAATAATTGAAATTTCAGATTTTAATAGTGATTAAATTGTGTATACGGATGATGAACTCAAATAATGTCGCAATCCATTGTTAATAAAATTAACAATAATAAAAGTTAATTAACATTTAAAATTTAGATTATATTAATAACTAATTAATATTTACTTAATATGTATATACGGATAAAAAAATTGAATATAATTTTAAATCTGAAATGGAATTAAACCCTAAACTTTTCTAATTAAAATATTCAAAAATATATTTAATAAATGGGATAAACCTGTACCAATCTGATCCCTTTCCAACTACTTAATAAATGAGAGACAAAAAGTAAATAAATGGGTTGGTTGTTATTTAAAACAGGAGGCACAGAACAGGTTAGTTGAAGCCCTAACTGACGGTTTGACAAGTGCGGTCTTCGCGAAAGTTGTTTGCATCTTCTTACGTATTAGTATTTCATTTGACTAACGGACCCGTGTTCGGCTGTTTCTTTGTGAAGTATAAGAACTCTATCACCAACTCATTTCATCGCGTGAAATACACTTAACTTACAAGTACATAGAGAATAAAAATATTTTTTCTAAACTATTTTTCTTATGGTAAGAATGAAAAGAGGTTTATTAATTTTTGTTTAAATTAATTTAATAAAAATTTGAATAATTTTAACATATTAAAATTAATAACTAGATATTGCTTTTATTTATAAAACAAAATTGATTGTCCTTGGACTCGAAAGGTAGAACATTCATCCTAGACGCCCCCACATTTCGGCCCGATATTATATGAGGGAGGTAAATCACGGTTTGATCTCAGCCAACTTTTTAAAAAGGTGGCTCAATATTCGGTGCGTATAAGGAGTCACCACATTAAATGAGCTCCTACACTACTACTGTCGAGACTCGAATTCGAGACTTTAGACTCATATTTTTCCTAATGACCAACTAGATTAACCGTGTGACAAATGGGGTTGACGAGTCTAAGCTAAGTCGCTTGGATTTAATGATGGGACTGCAGAAAATTATTAAAGAGGAAAAGGCCAAATGATAGTTTGTCTGATCGCGTATGAATGCTTTAGGCGGGCGACCTATTTATGTCATCTTCATCTTTTGGAGAATCGATCTTATTTTCATATTTTCCCAATTTATATATTTATTCATTTTAGAAGCAAATTTCTCCTACCGTATCTTGATTATGCAACTGAATGGAATACTGAATTGTATCATCCATCATGCAAAACGTAATGCTATCATTAACGAACTTATTTGTTTTAAAAATAATATAATCAGTTAGTAACTTAGTATAAGTATACGTGGAAGACATTTACCAATTTTAGCAATCAAGGATTAACTGATAATAAATTATATCAGTTAATTATTTATTTAAAAATATTTAATAAAATTAATATTTTATTATTAATTATTTATGTGTAAAATAATTTATCAAAATATGACTTAAAAATATTTATTAAAATAAGAGTATCATATTTGTATAATTATCTGAATATTTTCATTTATAACTCTAATAAAAAGTATAAAACATATAATAATAATAATAATAATAATACTAATACTACTTTCGTCATATATGTTAATCAAAGTTGAAGTATGTTAAAAGAAAAATAATAATAATAAATGACAATTTAAATTATTTTTAATAACTTTTAAATATAATCATCTTTTTATTTCTTAATTTCTTAACCCATAAAGCAAAGCACTCCTCCTATAAATATTTTATAAAAAACAACACATTTAATTTTAATCATTTAACTTAATGAACTAAGCATTATTAAATGTGATTATCAACTGATTTAATGTTATCAAATAGTCAAATATTTCTTGATAGGCTAAAAAATAGTTAACTATTTACTAAATAAGGACATTATGTTTTGCATTTTTACCTTGTTTTCATAGTCCATGAATTAAATCGATATGTTATGTTCTTACACAATGGATCGGTCGAAGTATCACAGGTCAGAGCACAAAATATTCCAATAAATAAAGAAAAATACACTATTTTATTTAGAAAAGAACAACTCTTGCCTCTTTTCCAACGCAAAACTTATCTTATCTACTGAATCATTAAACTTGTATTTAATTATTTTCAATCATGCCATCGGGAATCTAGGTTCTGAAATCTGCCAGTATTGATTGATGGATGATCTACAATAGGCTACGTGGCGGCTCTCTGTTGGATAGCGTAATTACACTGGATCTGGGATTAGATATGCTCAGGCGAATAAAGATACGTTCGAGCTTTGCATATCCGGATCTCTTTTCAATGGTGTTATTAGGCACGTGGATAGAATTATTTGTTCACAACCCTAGCCGCGTGTTTAAAAGCAATTTCTGAATAACCTATTCATTATATGTTCAAAGTCAATCATTTGATTTGTCAGTGTTTAAAGACACTAATGTTAAGATTAAGGCTCTTTGAAAATTACTCTTCTACTATTAAGTAGAAGATGTTAAGATAAAAGTGTACGTAAATATCAAGAAAACTGCAATATGCCTAAATCTGGGATGGTATGTAAAATGGTAGTACCTCCAAAGTTGTGACGTTTCCCATGCCTTTCACACA
>JAOTIZ010000009.1:16561648-16576352 GCA_027123425.1 Erythroxylum panamense
TACAGCTAAATGGTGAGAGGCGTGGGTCATGCACCCAACAAAACCCTGAAGTCACAGGTTCGAGCGACGAGATCCGCGTAAACAACCTAACTAAAGGGGACAAAACTTAAACAGTGTGGGCCCACCCAAACTAGCCCAGTGGTGTGAAGCGTGGGTCATGCACCCAACAAAACCATGAAGTCTCAGGTTCGACTCCCAAGACTCCCAACAAATGGGGATAAGAGGTAGACAACTTAGACAATCAAAGGGGACAAAACCTAAACGATGCGGACCCACCCAAACCAATTACTTTACCCATTTTACTCAAATTCCATAAAGGAATGTAATTTTACCTTTCCATTCATCTCTGCTAAGGCTCTCGAGGCTTCATCTTCTTGGTAGAAAGTCACGTGTGCGAAACATTTGGGTCTGTTTAGTTTTTATTCATTATTATCTTAAATGAAACCAAGAGAATGAATGTATTGAGAAGAAACCAGTATAAACATAACTGAAATAAGAAAAAAAAAACATGTTCTTTTCTAATACAAACTTGCACAACTTTCCCATACGTTGAAAACACTTCTTCTATTAACTTGTATGTGCTGGAAAAAGATATACTTGTGGGCAAAACTCCTTAAAATGTGTTTAAGTAATTGGCAAAAGAGCTGTATAAATTTCAACAGCAACAGAACGAACACTATAACATAAACACAAAATCGATTTTCGATTCTACATCGAGGACATCAGAATCAAAAACCTAACCAAATTATAAACACATTAACTAATCAATTGATATTATTTCATTTAAAGCACACAAAACTAACCTAAAAAGGGTTTATTGATAAAGGTGACGAGTGCACAACAAAGACGACGATGGAAGGGACAGACAAATCTAAAAAGCATTTTTTCTCTTTTTTTTTAAGTAAATAAATTTAAATGATTTTCTTTTTTTCCCCTAAAATCTATGTGGCTTTTGTGTTTTTTTTTCATGGCTTTTAAAATCTACCTGGCTCCTCTAAATATACTTTTTATATATAAAAACTACGCGTGCACGACACTTTTAAATTTTTGTCCAAAAAAGTCTTAAATTGAACAAACTTGTGAAAGTTTAGATTTTTGTTGAGCAAATTATAAATTTAAGTCTTAAACTAATCAAATTAAAAAACTTTAAGCCTCTATTTGGGCTTTTAGCCGTTTAAATGGTGAAATAAGGAATTTTTACCAACTTCTAAATTTAAGTAGTTGAAAGATTGAGTTACAATCACAACAAGTATAATTTAATTTAGTTTTAAAGGGAATACAACAACACCGACACTCATTAGAAATTCCTCAGAAGCACGAGGTCTAAAGAAGCTTAGCAGTACAGATCCTTATCCTTAATTAGTAGAAAGATTATTTCCAAATGATTCACATGGAGAAAATAATCAATGTACCTAGTGTACAATACTCCCCACTTTGCAAGGGTATAAGGAGGATTATCGATGTATGTAATCTTCCCTTTGTATTTTTATAAAGAGGTTAATTCCGTGATTCGATTAATAATAAAAATATATAATAAAATACAGTAAAATAATAAATAATAATAATAACTACAAATATATATTTAATAATAATCATAATAACATGGATAATCATACTTAATAATAATAATATTATTATTAATAATAAGAAAAATTAATAATAATAATATTAGTGGTAATAGTAAAGATTATGATGATAATGATGATGATATTAATAAGTAATTACCTCTTAGGTTAACTACAAGAAGCAAAAGCTAAAAGATTAAAGAGGACTCTCCGAATCTCTTGTAAAGAGATTCTTTATCTAAATTCACGCACACTAAAGTTTTCTATCGTGGATCACATCTTCGACAAGTTCTCGGTAAGGGGATAATTAGTCAAAAATAGAGACATACAAAAATCAATAATTGTCAAATTTGTCGAATGAAAATTTACAATTTTATTTAAGTTGAATTGATTACTTAAATTTAAATTGCTAACTCGTTAAATAATTTACACTAAATATATTATCTATGGGTTATTATGTGCACTCAATAATTTATTTAATGCATATTCAAATTATAACGGTTACAACTCAATTAATAGAAAATATAGAAAATAAGAATATTATTCTCCATTACCCAAATTTATTATTTATTTATACTACAATATACAATCATATACTTTCACTTTTTACTTTTTTTAGTTAGTGACATAGGTCTATTTTCCGAGACATAAAAGTAAAAATAAATTAAAGAAAGCACATAATAATGATAAGATTGCATTTAAAATTTATCTTTTGTTATTAGAATTTAACATGTTACTACAACATCAAGATTTCAAGGTTATAAATTATTTAGTATTTTCCAAGTATATATAAATTTTGTAAATAATTATTTTGAATCAATTATGGAATAAATATATAAATTTAAATTAAGTAACAAATTTGATCTACTTACATACGATTACGACCAAGATCAATAAATTTACAATTTTTGAAGAGAATGTTATAAACTTCTATGCAATATGTGGTTCAAATTTTTTACCAAAAAAAATTGGAGGCTTGATAATAAATTATTGGGATATTGGGTTGGGATCCATTCTCACATTCAACGGAATAATTACGAAACTTTTTACATTTTAACTTTTCAAAAATCAAGATTAAATTATATAAAATAATTAACAATTAAATCATACTAAAGCATGAATCTTAATTCGTACCTTATTCTAAAGCTTTTTTTTTTGTCATATCCCTTGAATTGTTTCTAAAATTTACTTATCTCATCCACCGTAGCTGCATAAATTTTCAGCCTCTAATAATATGTATATAATGAATTAATAGAACTTTACAATTGTTGCAGAGAGGATTAAACAAATAATGTTAGCTTCAATAAAGTTTAATCCTATTTACAATATGTTTTGGATATTTCAATAATTTAATTGAAATTAAATTCTAATTTTAATTAAACTTTAATTAGAATTATAAGTAATTATAATTAAATACTAGTTATGCCTAAATAATATCCAATATCATATATTGATTCTTGTTTATTAAATATATCATTTTTAATCATAAAGTTTCTTAGACTTTACAATCAAGTTCAACTTGATTAAAATATAGTTAAACTTGATTAAAATATCTTTGCTCTCTTCAATAAATTTTTTATGTGTGACTCATTAAGTTCCCAAATATGTTGACAGTGGATACAAATTATAACCCTAAATCATATTTAGGATTAGAAAATTAAACTCCTTTAGTTTATCTTTAATTATATAATTAAACAATTTACATTCACAGATCAAGATTAGCGTTTAACAATACATCATATCCATCTAAATATTTAAGAATGTTAAAGTGGTTTTGACTAATCTTTCTTGTGCATGTTTATTTTTGTATAGTTCAATCATGTAATCTTACAATGTTCGAATGAAATATAGAGTATGAAATTAATGTTTACTCTATTTTGAGTCCAATCATATTAGTTCTCTACCATTAGTTATTAATTCAATTAATAACATTTGTAAACTATTTATAACGCATCATTCCATCTTGGCCAAAGATTTTCCAAATCAATAATAATCGAGAAAAATGAAACATTTTTCCTAATTATTTTCTCAAACAACGCGTTGTCTTCTCACTTTCTAGATTATATTGCAATTTACATGTATAAGAAGCACGAGTCATACAAGACAAGAGGTTAGCAGTAACTATAAAAATAAAAATGCAAAGAAACTAAAAAACTTGAAATTGTTCCCTGACAATGGTGCCAAATTTTAGTCGGGTTATTGAAGTCTCCAAAATAATTCTGATTCTCCAAACTTCTTGTAGTAGTCGTGGAACCAGGTCAAAACCTAGAGAACTAAAACTATTTTCTTAATTTCCAAGTAATAAAATAAAAGAGAGTTTTTTGATTAAATAATTGATTAACTAAAATTAATACAAAAACATATTAAATCAACTGAATTTAAAAATAGGAAACTCAAGATTACCAAACTCAGATTCAAGGGAAATATCTCATATAATTGTAACATTGATCATTAGTTTAAAGATAACATTTTCACGATTCAAGCAATTAGTCTGAAATATATTAGGATAACCATAATAAATCTCGAATTTTCCTAAATTAATTTGTTCAAACTCAACATCCAAATCCAAACTTATCATTCATTGACTAGGTGTGATAGTATTCTATACCAAATAGATGATAGCAATAAACTTCATGAAAAATATTAAAGCCTAAATTAAATAATCGAGATAGTTGTAATTATTCAATTTAATTTTCTTATTTATCATAAGTTAAATATAAAAATTCATAAATAACCTATTTTCTACTTGTATCAATCTTTCATGATAATTACAGATCATTGAATTTCTAGATAGCGATAGAATAATCAATATTAAATTAAATTGTCAGATTAATCAAATATTAATTATTAATAAAATATGAGAATTTAAAACAAAAAATACTTGAATTAAAACATGAACAAAAAGTTTAGAACACAAAACTTCACAAGGTTATGATTAGAATATCGAATCTTCTTGAATCAGAATGATTTAGTTTGGCCACACATGGCTTTCGCTCCAATAACAAAAATAGAAGAAAGATAAATAATTGTTAAAAATGTAAAAAGAGATAACCTTTTTCTATTGCGAGGAACACCCCTTTTATATGATTTTTTAATCTAATTATAATCTAACTCTAACTTGAAAAGATATCTATCTAAAACGAATTCAAAATCAAACTCTTTCAAGATAGGGATAAGAAGAAGTTTTCCGGTTAAACTCCAATTCTTCAAGTGATCAGCTTTATCCATTGCAATAATCTCTTCACATTGTCTAAAATTTGTCATTATCATCAATAGAGTCTCAATTTGATGCAATATATACTTTTTATCTCCAAAAACAAACCAAGATTAATTTTAACATCTAAGCACAAAAATAAATTAAAACAAATGAGATAATATTAAACAATTAGTCAAGACGAGATCTTATCAGATATGTGGGTAGTTTGGTAAAATGTGTGTGATATAGGTTGGGTCTCGAGCCTGACTCGTCTCAACCTAAATTAATTTTTTGAAATTTAAAATGTCAAAATGATGTTATTATTGACAAATGACATCGTTTTACTATTAATTCACCTCGGTCCCAACTGCGGTAAGCCCGAGCTTTATTGTCATTTCCAAAATAAAGAGGATATGAAGAGATATTAGCACAATGACATTGTTTTGCTATTACTTGTTGGGTCCGTTGACCTCAATCTGGGCCAGGGCTGGCCCGACCCTTATTCCCATCTCGAAAATTAAGAGGATATGAAGGGATATCTCCTAATTAAACAAATAAATTTAATAGGTTCACTAGCATAAAACAGTGGACAACAGCCAAGCCCAATGATCTTAAAGCCCAACTATTGCTTGAAACTGGGCCTACCCCATGCCCAAAGCCTCTTTTTACTCATTAGCGGCAGACTATTAAGCACAATTTTCTCGACCGTTGATATGAACAACCAAATATCTAGATACCTTGATGATCCAATCAAGGGCGACAAAATATCTAAGAAGATACAAGCAATGGTCTGAGCGTTGACAGGACATCTAGGACTCCACATAGAAAGCACTAGAAGCGGCGCTGGTGCTTTCTGCCCATAAATCACACACACACAACAGAGCACAGGCCAACGCGTTCTTTAAGCTTCGAGAGTGTACTCTGCTTCCTTAGGGTTTCAATCTTTTCACTTTTCATTTCCAGACCAATATGAGGTACGCGCCACTCTCTGTTACCGTCCTCCTTCCTCGTTCTCTTTCGCTCTCTCTCTCTCTTTTTGGTTATAATTTCTACTGTTCGGATCTTGTCCCTTCTGTTTTAGTCATTTACAGTTTTGTTTACTGCCGCTTTGTCCTCTTTAGATCCGTTTCTGGGTTTACCTTGTAGTATTTGGTCTGATATCTATGGTGTTCGACCCCGTGCTTCTATTTCGTTCGTGGATTTTGAAGGTTTCTTACTGTGAGGGTTTGTGTCGGTTACTAGTTTTATTTGGGCTTAGGTTCGGCTTTTGAAGTATCCCTTTCCGACAATATATGTTTCGTGATTGTGTTAAGACGTGGATATTTTGTCTTGTAATTGCGTATTTAACAGTAAAAGAAAAATCGGAGAGTTTTAGGACTTGGGTATAAATCACCATGCAAGGATGCTTCTTTGAGGTTCATTTCGTTTTGTATTTCTGAATTGTGTTATTTATCTATTGTTGTTCAGTCGTCACCCAGAGGTAAAATGGGCCCAGAGGGTCGACAAAGTTTTCATCACAGTGGTATTATCGGACTCTAAAAATGCAAAGGTTAATCTCGACCCAGAGGGTGTGTTCACCTTCTCTGCTAATGCTGGAGCAGATAACAACCTTTATGAATTGAAGTTTGATCTCTTTGACAAGGTCAATGTGGAGGTTAGTTCATCCTCTAGTCGGTTTGCTCAATATCTGGAAGCGAGAGCGTGGGTTGACTTGCTATGAGCTGGTTTTTTAGGTTATTGTTGCTGGCTAGTTCTTGAATTTCCCAATTCTTATTTCATATTCATGTCGATGGTGGATTTAGATTATATAGTCATGTACAACGTTCTAAAGTTCTCATCTTTTGCTTAAATGTTAGCTTTTGACTCGTGGACTGTATTTTCCACCTCAATTTGTTTTGGGACTTGAGATATTAGTGTTTAACACTGAATTTAGAGGTCCTAATGTTCAAATTTCTGTCACCTTGACTAGTCTATATATTTAATGCTTATGCCTCTTCCATTTCTGTGCTTTGCTTAGAAAGCTTGCCAGCTATTTATTATGAGTTTTTGTGAGCTTCAGGAGAGCAAAATTAACATTGGTGCGAGGAACATATTCTGTGTCTTGGAGAAGGCAGAGAAAGTTTGGTGGAAGAAGCTGTTGCGTGGAGATGGCAAAGCACCTCATTACCTTAAAGTGGATTGGGACAAATGGGTAGATGAAGACGAAGACCAAGGTATTATGCATGCTGATGTGATCAGCTTTCTTTCTTGTTACAAATTTTACAATTTGATCAATTGACTATGTGTATGGTTGGATTGTGATGTTTCTGTGTTGTTTGCTTAGGTCTTGGAGATTTGGATCTTGGAGGGATGGATTTCTCGGTAGGCTTTTTGAGATGATTGAATGGATTTTTGTTAATTGGATTATGTGTTCCCTGTTCTAATGTTGTTTATCTTGTTCAGAATTTTGGTAATATGGGAGGCATGGGTGATGATTCCGGTGAACTTGATGATAGTGATGATGAAGGTACAAATGCAACAGTTCCTTCTGATATCAGATTTTGATTTCTGTCCAAAAAGTCAAAGGGTCCTCCTGATGCTAATTGATGTATAGATATGCAACTGCGAATTGACAAATGAACTTGGTTCTTGATCTTGTTTCACAGTATTTCATGGCGGTTTAGACCACTTTTGTTGGTGCAATTGATTTCTTGATTTTAATTGTTACCTGAAAACGTTTTCATATATTTCACTTCTTGTTGCAGACCAAGATGTGTCAAAGCCTGAATCCTCTGATGCTGACAAGGCAGGAGAGCAAGATATCCAGAAGGGAAATACAGAAGAGAAAAAGGAAGCTGCTTGAAGCACAAAATGATTAAAGGAGTACCTTATGCTTTAGCTAAGATGAGTTAAAACCTTCTCGATCTTTAATGTTAGACAATCATTACTTTGTAGACTTTTGAAATGTGCCCTTCATAGCTTGAGTTAAAAGAGTGTTGTACTCTTATTCATGTTCCATGGATGAGGAGTTGGCTAGGAGAACATTGATGCTTCTGATTGTTTTCCAGCACCATCTTTTTATGTCAGAGCGAGTGTGCTGTGTAGTTGCTATATTTTTGTTGGTCTGTTGTACTAGGTACATGCATGTGTAAAGACAATGATCTGTAGGGGTTAACAGACATGATATTTTGACTATTTATCCTTGTTACATATGATGTTTGGAACCATGACAAAGGTGGATTACAACTTAGAATCCCATAGTTGATATTAGTTTTGACCTGAAAATGAGTTTGAATTTACATGATTAGTGTCTGAGCAAAGATGGTGCATTTGGACTTTTGTGATGCAAATTTTAACATAATTCTTCTCGGTTATAACGCTTTTGCTTGGATCTCAAATTAGTTATAAAATCAAGAACGCGCAACAAAATAGAAAATCGCGGGATGTGAGTTGAAACTCTGTAGTCGCGTGATGTGAGTTGAGACTCTAGTCGCGTGATGTGGGTTCAGTTCTCTGCTTACTGTGTTATTTAATTTTTAGAGGTCTTATTTACTGCATGGATGGATGGCAAGTAATAAGAAGAGTGATGTTATAGGGCATGTTTTTGTTTAAGAATTAATTTTTAAAAATTGAATTTGAAATTAATATATATAAATTATAAAAATAAAAATATTTTATTAAATAATATAAAGTAGTTAAAAATTTAGTTGACACACGACGGTAGTCCCTCGTGCAAACTTGCAAGTCGTCCACCAGATCAGAGGGTAAGAATGTGTTACATAGTGTGCAACGGTGAAGCAACAAGAAGTTTCTGACGATGTTCTTAGGTGTTATTATTTTTTTTTTGAAGGGAAAAAAATCAATTACCCGACGGGAAACACGTTCTCGACAAATCTTTTTAAAAGATTACATGGCACTCGATTGGTGGACGGTCAAAGAAAGTAGGACCTAGCGTAAAATTCTCAGTATATCTCACTAACCAGTTTGTATAGCGGTTACTCTCACGGTAGATGTAGCGATGACCACTGTCCAATTGCGCATGAACAGTTTATGAACCCCCTAAATAAGGGTATTATGGACCGTGGACTGGCTGATCGAGGAAGAGATGAGCTGTAAAATCACTGCCGAATTTGCTTCTAATTCAATCTGTCGAAATTCGAGATTCCAAGCAAGTGTGAGTCCTGTATACATCCCCCAGAGTTCCACCGCTACAGCACCAGCCTTAGTTTCTTCAAAGGAAATTATCAACACTGCGAAGGACAGACATTTATTCCTGTGTTCTTGCGTTTGTCTGAGGTCTTTTGTCTGCTCAATAGTTTTTAGCTGCTTCAATCTTGATTTCTCTGATGATTTTAAACAATTAGAAATTGAGGACATAATAACTTCTCCTTGTTCATGGATCGTTATGGGTTGGTTGCTGCAGATCCATTGCTTCCTTTTCAGGTTAAGTGTTCTTTATCTCCTTTTAATTGAATCTGGATGTGGTCAACGTCCGAAGTCTGAACAGCATATATCTCCTGCTCGAGTATGCTTTCATCTCAGGAGAGAGAGCTCCCGTTGATGTGTTGTGTTGCTGACCCAGCTCTGCTTTGAGCGGAGAAGAAGAAAAACGCTGATTGTTTTAGCTCTTCACGGTTCAGAATAACTTGGTCGGTTTTATTCATAACAGCTCAAGATAAAAACTGAACCGAAATCAAAGACAGTTCATTCTCAATCTGATCTCGCTGGTCTAGTCAATGGTCAGAATGCAAAGGATTGGAAGTGTAACACTTTCTCAAATGTTGGCAATTACGATAAAGGATATGTAAATTTCGAGTATTTGAAAACTTTTACTACTATGAACCATATCATCGAACTACTAATTTGGTGGCTATGTAAAAGCATCCAGTGAATTATAATAAACATGGACAAGCCTGCTCAAATCAACCAACATAAGAACAATATTACACAACTTGCGGGAAACAAAAGGCAAGTCCATAAAGTAGAAGCATTTGACTCGTCGGTGATCTACAGCAGTAACGAGCAAGGCAGTACCTGCACTTGTAATTAACCACCCAGTTAACCGAAATAGACCGAGACGTTGAAATTGGGCACAAATGCATCTTAAAACTAGCAGGACCAAGTGCTTGGTAAAAGGCTCTTACATCAGCCCCATCCTCGCCCTGCACCTGCCACCAGAAGGAAAAAGACTGGTCTTATTACTTCATCAACATAAATTAACTAGCTGATCGCACAAGCTGCCTCAATAACTTGAAATCCCAAACCGTTGCAATCTTGCAACTGTTAAAAGCCGTAGAAAAAGAAAAGTCCAGATGAATACGGTAGAACTTGCATTCTTATAAGCTGATAACATCAAACCTTTATATTAAATAATGAAATGTGAAATCGAAACAATAACATTTAAGAGACAATAGATAATAACAAAAGGGTGAACTGTAAACAGAAATCGAACAGACATTGGCTGAAAAATGAAGATGAACAGAAAACTATAAACATTAAAACAAAGCCTCAAGTTCGCGAAAAATTGTACTGATCCAAAGTCATCAAGGTATATTACCTTTGTTCCCACTGGGCTTTCCACCTGATCCACTTTTGCCACGCCCTCCACCCTTAGCGGCTCCATCATCAAGGCCTCGCCCAATGCCTTTTGCTCCTCTTCCACCGGGCATATCCTCCCTGCCTCTTCCCCTTCCACGCCCTCCTACTCCAGGTGGCTTCCGATCTAGAAAAAAGAACATTTACTTTGTTAACTACATTTGTTTTTCCTAATCATTGATTGCCAGAAAAAGGAAAGCAGAATTATTTATTAGTCAACTAATTAACAGACTTGCTCAATCCACCCTTTTTCAACATGAAACAATGAAAAAAGGAACAAGATCGAAAGACTTGAAGCAAAGAAAACCAATTAGTTGACACCCAGACAATCAAGATGATCATAATAAGACTATGCTTTCAAGAAATAATTGCATATTATAGAAAAATAATACATTGATGGTAAGAAAAAACAACCTGAGCGAGTCTTGGTTTCTTCTTGAACTTTATCAATAACCTATGACGTGAAAGCAAAATTATTCCAGTTAGATTTGAATATTCAAAAAGATTGAACAAATGCTACCATCTAGCAATCAAGAAGCCCACCAATGTTGAAAATATTTGTTTCGTACAAAAATCTTCTGCCACTAATAATATCAACACCCTTGAACCAAGAAAGCCAAAAATGTAAAGGATGCATATTCACAGTTGCTAAATACTCAAGCGCTATATGCTCAAGCACACATATTGTAGACACACTTGAAGACTATAACTACTTCAATCAATTTTACAGCAACCCCTTACTTTTCATATGAACTTCTAAGATGACAGCAATCAGATGATCTTTGTTCCACTTATATTACTTTTGCATGGGAGAACGGGCATTGGACAATAATAATGAAAAAGTGTTACACAAACACTGAATGAGAACAACATGATTTCTCTACAAAGGGAGAACAAAACAGTACTTCTCTCGTGACTGCTGTGATGTTAATGTAAGAAATTATACGAAATGAAAATGATCGTACCTCATCTGGGACTCGGAGATATTTTATAGTATTACCACGGATATAGCACTCGGGCATTCGCCAAAATCTATCTCCATCCTACCTCGCAACTCATTTAAACCCAAATTAAATTCTGAATAGCAAGAAAATCTTATGAAAATGAAACAATCAAGTGTATCAAAAGTAAACGATACTTTGGAGGTGCAGATGACTTCACGGAGGTGGATGTTCATCCAAGTATCACAATTGACCAAATGTCCATTATAAGTCTCCCCATTTTTCAGTTCCACCAACTGCCATAAGATAAAACCCACCAAGAATTGCAACAGAGTCTAACACAGTGAAGTAAAATTCTTCACAGGAAGGTCAAGGACTGCAACAGTGGGGATTTCTTACCATGGGGTGGCCCTGTGCGGTCTTAAGAAGAGAAAGAGGAAGCTGCAGTAAGCAAAAAAGAAGACAAATTATACAAGCTTCAGACCACTAGAATTTAGAAAAAGGAAATCGAAAACACACAAACGTCATTTAAGGATATAGAAACAAGAATAGGCCGACCAAACAATCTAAATACTGATAAAAGAAAACAAGCCAACCGGATTTTAAACATTCATCAATATTTGCAAAAACAAAAGAAAATAAAAATTCAAACACAACAAAAGAAGATACTAAGAGAAGCACAGGTTGGGATCTTCACCATCTTTTTAGGGTTGAGAGTCAAAAAGAGCAACGCCCCTGAAGAGCAAAATTTTTAGGTCAGGTGAGCCAAATCGAAAACCCAAATCAAGTTTAACGAGATCGTCAATAACTAAAATCTGACATCAAAACTGGATTACCAATCTGGAGTTGAAAGAAGGCGTCTTGAAGCACAAAACACACAGCGACTCCGAGCCTGCCGCTGGCTAGGGATTTTTAGTCAATTTTAGAGGAGGTACATTCAGTTTCAGACGAATAAATCGGGTCGGGTTTGTTATGACGAGATAGCCGACCCGATTTAGAATTCTTAACATTTTGGAAGAAAAAGGCCTGCGATCTGCTTCTACCACTATTTCTAAAAATAGTATGTATAGCATTAAAATAAAATACAAAAATACTATAAAAATATCAATAGAGGCCTGTGTATAAACTAAAAAGTTATTTTTTTAAAATTTCTTTAGCATTTGATAATTAAAAATTAAAATAAATCTTAAACTCATCATAATATTATAAATAATTACAAAATTTACTTACTTTTTTTACAAAAGATATCATGTAGATGTTTAGCTACAAAACATAAATTGATAGTATTTATTAATAACTATTTTATAGTAGTCATAATAATAGTAATAGTAGTAGGTGCAACATCCCGTCCCTATATTATAGGTTAGGACCTCAAATTTCAATGCATGTAAGCTCAGAGAGAGATTAAGGAAATGCACTTTTCTTGCGCATGCATAATGTTAGCATATATGCACATAAATATTGAATGTTTGCACATAAAAGAGTACTATATGCATTCATTGACAACTTCTGGGTATAATTGTTGTAAAATGTGATTTTATTGGAAATGAGAAGTAGAAGGAGTAGAAAAAGTGATCTTGGTATGAATTGTGATAAGGAAAGATTTGGAAACAAGTTGGTAGTGATCTGGAAAATGTTCACTGAATATGCTTTAGTCTTTTAGCCACAATGTTTTCTTTAGCTGTCCAAACGAGATGATTTTTAATTTGGATTAACCTAGAGATATATGGCTACATTTCGTATGAAGACATTGAATTTCAATTCTGTCTCTAAGAGTCTCAAAATTTGTCATGAAATGAGAACTAGGTCCAGTATGTTAGTGTATGAATGGAAAATTCATCTTCAGACTTTAGGGGCAAATTTGGAATTGATATAAATAGATTTGTGCAAAGTTACCTTTTGAAAAGTTGTAGAACTTTCTTTTATCTTTCTAACGATATAAAGTTTGTAAATTTTGAATATCGGAGTTGAGAGATATGAGCATTACAAGTTGTAAAGTTTGCTTCGTCTTAGTATGACGTCAGCATCGTCTTAGTGTGACATCAGCATCATCTTAGTATCTTCTGGTCCAAATTTGACCAGAATATCTTCTGGTCCAAATTTGACCCTCTAGATGATATAATTGGTCTTCAGGGTTTTCATGAAAGTTGTAGATCTTGAAGTCCTCTTTCTATTCATCCAAAGAATACTTTAATCCGAGTTCTGTACAGAAAATTACAACCGTTTTCTCAATTTCATCTTAGGTTGACTTTTGTTTCGTCTTAGTTTGACTTTTGCTTCGTCTCAGTTTGCTTCGTTTTAGTTTCGCTTCGTCTTAATTACTGTTTATTCACTTCTTCTTAGTTACTGTTCATCTAAGACGCTTTGTCTTAGTTACAGTTCATTCGCTTCGTCTTAGTTGTTCTTCATCTAAGACGTTTCGTCTTAATTTTGCTTCGTCTTAGTTTGACTTTCTGCTTCGTCTTAGTTTTGCTTTGTCTTAGTTTGACTTCTGCTTCGTCTCAGTTTGCTTCGTTTTAGTTTCACTTCGTCTTAGTTACTATTCATCTAAGACGCTTTGTCTTAGTTACTGTTCATTCGCTTCGTCTTAGTTACTATTCATCTAAGACGCTTCGTCTTAGTTTGACCGTCTTAGTTTGACTTTCTGTTTCGTCTTAGTTTTTCTTTGTCATCTTCTGTTACTTTTTTGATCCTTTTAGAGACCGAATCTCGCTTTTTTGGTCTTATGAAAGTTGTAGATCTAGAAGTCTTTTTTCAATCCGTCTAAAAATGAAGTCAATCCGACATTGTTTGTGAAAGATATGGAAATCGCGCCAAAATAGGTTCAATTTGATTGAGGTCTTAAACATGGTGGCTTCTTTTAACCATAACTTCTTCCCTAGAAGGTCTTGATTCTTGAACCATTGGATTCGTAAAACTTTGTTCTACATCTCTACCAAAAATTGAAGCTATCTGAAATAAATTAAGAAAGATTGAGTGAAAAGAGGGGACGGGTACAGAGAGTGTGTTCTTAAATACTATAAACTGGTGTTATTTCCCTGAACATACTTCAGTATTTTGATGTTTTTTAGAGCTCTACTAATCCAAATGAGATGATTTCTGATTTGTGATAAACTAGAGAAATGGAGCTACAAATGGTATGAGAAATGGGAATCTAACTCAGTCTCTAAGATGATTAAATTTTCAGGTAGAAGTTGTGCATAGAAAAAAAATGTTTGTAGTATATCTTTTGAATCGTTGAACTAAATTGAAAGATTTTGGAGGCATTAGAAACTTAAGACGATGGGGGATATTTTTCTGGAAGAAAGTGTTATGTTAGACTATTCAAGGGTATTTGTGGCAAGACACTTTAGTATAAAAGACATAAGGCATAAATGGAAGGGCAAATGGGACAATTCTCACTCATTAAGGGCATAATTGGAAGAAGA
>JAOTIZ010000009.1:16576452-16589134 GCA_027123425.1 Erythroxylum panamense
GCATAATATGATTGTTTGAGTGAATTGAATATGAACGAAAATGTGAAATTCTGTATGATATGTAATTTATGTATTATATGACCGGGTGAGCCATTGATGATGGTCGTTCATTGAGTTCGCAAAACTCACCCAAAATTTGTAAATATTTTTCATGACTTATAAGAATACCTCATTGGGCCAACGAGAGTATACCTACAGCATGCAAGTGAAGAATAAAGGTCGGGATTAGTTCACATCTGCATTGCATTTCTCTAATTGTATTGAATTGTTATTCTGCAACTTTTGTATAAATGTGTATCTTGAAATTAATTCAAGTGTTTTGTATTTGTGAAAGGGCCCAATTGGCTATTGAAATTTTATGGATCGTATTATGGACTAAAAATATTTATGAATGAAATGGATCCAATTTGATTACTGATTTTTGTATATTATGTTTGTGATTTTAAAAAAGATTTATATCAACTTCTGAATGTGTTAAGCACTTTAGCATGCCACCCTTATGGAGCACGGACTCGGATATCACCATCGATGTCCGATTCGGGCCTTGCGGGAGTGGGTTGCTACAGTAGGAGTAGGAGGAGGAGTAGTAGTCATAGTTGTAGTTGTAGTAGTAGGAGGAGTAGTCGTAGTAGTCGTACTAGTTATAGTAGTAGTAGTAGTAGTCGTAGTTGTCGTAGTAGTAGTAGTAGTAGTATTCGTAGTAGTAGTAGTAGTAGTAGTCGTAGTAGTAGTAGTAGTAGTAGTTGTTGTTGTTGTAATAGTAGAAGTACTAATAATAATAATAATAATAACTACTAAAAAATTTTAGGCTAAATTCCAAATAGGTAAGTACTACTTATTTACAAGTATAGGCTAACTACAAGATAAAAGAGTTAACAGACTCATGGGAACCATAATAATTTCTTTATGATGGATCCTTTATTTGAATCCTAATACATTAAAGTTTTCTATTACGGGTTATGTCCTCAGGAAGTTCCAACATTGTCATACCATTATTGATCATCTCCCAGCCATTCTTCTTCAGTCTCCCTTTTCTCCTCTTATAGTCTCTAAGTACTTTCTTCTCGCATCTTCTCACTAGGGCATCTGAGTGTCTTCTCTTAACACGTTCAAATCATCTAGGCCTCGTCTCTCTTAATTTGTCAATAATATTAATCACCTTTAATTTGACCCCTTATGATTACATTCCTAATTTTATCTCTTATAGTAAGGTTGCACATCCAACGGAGCATCATCTCTATCATTATTAGCTTATGACCATACAATTATATGATGGGTCAACACTTCACCCCATAGAACATGGTTGGCGTAATCGCTAAATGATAAAATTTACCATTAGACTATGTTTGGTTAGGGGTTTAGTAATGAAATTGAAAGGAATTTTATTCTATCGTTTAGGATGAGGGTTTATAATGAAATGAAATGGAATAAGATGGAAGGAGAGGGTTTCACATTATATCTCATTCCATCCTAAACAGTAAAAATGAGTTATCTCCGATTTAGGAGGTTTCAGATAGAATGTAAAATGATAAATATATACTACCTAACATACCCTCAATAATTTTTTATAATACCAATTATACACTCAATCCTATTAACACAAGTTTTGTTTTATCAAAGGTAGAATAATCATTCATTATTATTATATATACATTCTATTTCATTCCATCCATCTTCTAAACAATATTTTACTATATTATATTATGAACCTTTCCATCCTTCCCAAACAACAATTTTATAATTTTACATCCATTTACATTCCATTCCATTAAAAACCATTCTATTCCATTAAAAACATTATGTCTAACCAAAGATAGCCTTAAGCTTGAGTGGTATCTTCTTGTCACACAAAACTCCTAGTGTATTTTTTCATTGAAGCCACTTTGATCTCATTTATTGAACTATGTCTTCATCAATCTCTCCATTGTTTTAGATAATAGATCCTAGATATTTAAAATACTCCTTTTATAGTATAACTTCTAAACTAATCTTTACCTCCACATTGGTAACCACCTTATGTCCCGAAAAGTTACACTTCACATACTCAATCTTAGTCTTTCTCAATCTAAAGCCCTTCGACTCTAACATATCTCTTCAAAATTCAGGCTTGGCATTGATCCCCTCTTTTGTTTCATCCATTAAAACAATGTTATCAACAAACAACATATACTAACGCACATCCCCTTGTATATTCATCGCGAACTCATCAATCACTACTATTAATAGAAAGGCGCTCAAAGAGGAACCTTAGTGTAGCCCAATATCTATAGAAAAATGCTCTCTATCTCTAGGTATCGTTTAGTTTTTACACTTCACACATATCCTTAACTCATAGGAACCCCCTTGACTCCTAAACACCTCCACAAGATTTCTCTTAGTATCCTATTATACTCCTTTTTAAAATCAATAAAAAGCATGTGTAGGTTACATTGTCTTTCCCTGTAGTATTACATTAACCTTTTAAAGAGATGCAAAGCTTTTGTCATGGACCTTCTTGGCATGATGTCAAATTGGTTTCCGAGATAGAAGCATTCTTTCTCACTCTCTTCTATATCACCTTCTTCCATAACTTCATGGTGCGACTAAGTAATTTGATACTTTTATAGTTGTTATAATTTTAGATGTCCCCTTTGTTCTTGTATAAAGGAATTACCATACTAAATCTCTGCTCATTCCGCATTTTGGCAAACTTAAGGATCACGTTAAAACTTGGCTAGCTAAGTAATACCCTCTTCACCTAGGCTCTTCCATATCTCTATGGGTATCTTATTAGGCTCTACTGTCCTACCACTCTTCATCTCCCTCAACATTATCTTAATTTCATCCTTTGTAATCTATTGGCAGCAATTAAAATTACAAAATCTCTCAGATGAGCTAAGGTCATCTAAAAAGAATCCTCTATGCCTTACAGTAAAAAAGTTCTAAAAGTATCTTCGTCATCTTCTCTTGAGGTCATTTTTAGCTACAAGCACTTGCCCTACTTTATCTTCTATACAACGAACTTAATCAAAATCTCTTACTTTTTGTTCTCTAGCTTTCACTAACTTGAAAATATCCTTTTTTCCATCTTTAATATTCAATTATTGATATAGTTTCTCGTAAGCTCTACTTTTAGCTTATGAGACTATCATCTTCACCTCTTCCTTCGCCAGCTCTATTGCTAACTCTCTCCATCTTTACGGTGCTTTCCACTAGAGCTTTGTAAGCAACATTCTTAAACTTAACTCTTTCTTGAACATCTTCATATCACCATTAAGACCCTCTCTTACTATCCCTTGGCCCTTTAGAAGCACCCAGAGTCTCTAAAGTTGTATTCCTTATAAGAGTACTTAATTTTTATTGCTATTTTATAAGAAAATTTTATTATTTTTTGGTAATTCAAATGTTAATATTATGCATCACAATTAGAATTTTCAACTATTATTATGTTCAAAATATTTAAGCCTTATATTTTTTTTGGCGATGTAGAAGTGACAATCAAACAAAAAATTTAACCAAATTATAGTCTCAAACTATGATATCACATGTTAGTTCTATAATTCTTTAAGAAGTAGTTCATTACTTTTTGAAGAAGTAGTTTATAAGATTAAAAGAAGCTTCATAATATTTAATTTTATTTTAAATCTTACAAATTTTCTAAATATTAGTTTTTTAATTTTTAAATAATTACTTGAATTAAGTTTGTAATTTAATTTAAATCATTCTACATAGTGATATTTGCATATATACATAACATGGAACATAGTATATGTGAGCTAAATTGAACAAAACTTTAAACCCTACTTACTTATTAACTCATTATATATGAGATAAAAGATAAGATAAAAGAGATATCTAATCTGCCCTACTAATGATAATTTATATAGGATTTTTCTCAATTTTTTTGACCTCCTGATTCCGTAGGAGCAATTTAGAAAGATAGATAAATAGAACCATTTGACTTGATTCGTTCTCAATAACCATGACATAATCATCTTAGGTTGATCCTTTTGTCGACGGATGCTCCTATTACACTTGTAGTCTCTAAAGGATGACATGTTTTTTGGGAGAGAGATACTATTTCACCAATTGAGTCACAGGTATTTAACATATTCATACCTAATGATTTTCCGGTTAGAAAAAGATTCCGCCCTTCTTCATTGTCTATCTCTAACTTTGGTAAGAGCGAGTTTATTGAAATAGAAAATTTTGGCCGATACAATAAAAAAATTGCTTAATTTTGTCATAATATGAATTGTGAAATACGTTTTTTGATTTTGTTGCAACACTTTCTTAAAAAAGCTTCGATTGAACTAAGCAAAAAGGAGGAAGGAAGAAAGTGAGTTGGCAAACTCTGAATACTAGATATGACCTCAAAATAACAGGAGTTAAGGTCGGCCAGTGAGACAATGGGAGATAAGCTTCATCGTCGAGAGAGAAACAGCCTGGATAACTAGCTAAGGCTCCTAAATGACCGCTCAGTGATAAAGGAGGTAGGGGTGTAGAGACAGCCAACAGGTTTGCCTATACTAAGAATATGATAACCCCACTAGTCTAATTGTTGAATCAACTGAAATCTGTAATAATTCCTAGAACAAAAAAAGAAGTATTGGCCAAACCAACCCACAAAAACGAAACGGTCCCTCCATAACCAGTCATCCATAATATCAAATAAATCATTTTCGTCTTTGGTAGATTTACCAAGGGCTATAGTCATAGTGATCCTCCCATTCAACTACTTCAACCATTTCCAAGCACCTCCTAGATTTTCAGGGCCTTTGAAATTTCTATCATTTATGTATGATTTGATTTCTCATACAATGACCCTTATAATTTCTCCTAGATTTTGAAGATAATTTTTTTCCATATTACTTAATATATTAAGTCAATTCATGAACTCAATTCGGTTATTTAAGAAACACTCAATTTTTCATGCTCTTGCTACAGTTAAGCGAACCTTCTCGAATAATTCGTCCAACCCAAGGATAACTATAATATCCTGAAGCTCTTTGTAACGTTGTAAAGTTTTCTTAACCTTTTGCACAGTTTCATAATGTTATTATGGAATTAATCAACAACATTGAGAAAGCTCATGGGAGTGTATCCGTATTTGGAGGAGTAGGTGAACGTACTCGTGAAGGAAATGATCAGGCATGAATACAGCATCTATGGGGTAGCCTCCATCTTGAAAATTATTTGGTGGTTTTACACGATAGCTACAATTCCTCTCGATTTGTAATTCAATAGCCAAATTTACTGTTGGGTTATGGGCGAACATTTTACCAGAGATTTCTATTATATCAATCTACTCTTGTGTAATTCCTATTGAAGCATATACTCGGGGGAAGGCGGATGATTTTAAAACAGACTCCCCATTCATTAGATAGAAGATAGAGCAGATCATTAAAGGGAGCATTTCGTCTAAGAGGGAAGCACCCACACGAGCAAGGGTGGACGAAGCGGAAGCGAGAATGTCGGCTTGAGTAATACAAACATTGTTGAGAATCCAATGCCCCTACAAAATGAGAGTTTGATAAAATATAGAATAAGGATATACAAACAAAAACCAATCCCAATGAAAAAGTAGAAAAAATGAAGAGAAAATTGGAATCCTTTAGTTGTGTTGACTTCAACAGTTATGAGAAAGTAGTAACTCTTAGTATCTGTGCACATATTGAATTGTTAAGATCAATGTTGGTAGATATTTTTGTAGTTCATTTGATAGAATGTAACCTCAATATACTTTTTCTTCCTTCTCTTTGCTTTCATGGATATTAAGGGAAAAAAATGTCAGGACAACCAACACTCTTAGCAGTAACTATCAACACATCTAATATAACACAGAGTAGGATTCTTAAACCAATATTACATCATTTTTAACTTTAGAGTGAGATTTTTTGTTAAAATTTGGCTGGTAAATTATATTTATATTTAATTAATAATTAAATAGTTAAATAATTATTATCACTCACTTTATTATGTTTTAGACATAATTAATAATTAAATAGTTAAATAATTTTTATTATTCACTTTTTTACATAATAGATGTACACAAATTAATTATAAACAATATAAACTAATCCTTTTCTTATCAATTAAAATTTATGGTTAATAAACGATAAAAAAGCTAAGAGAGAAATAATTTTGTTTTGAGGGTTCATAACTTATCAATTTCATTAAATTATTGAATTATGTATTGCATAAATTAGACAAGTTGATTGTGCTTTATTTTTCTATAATGCTAAATTTTACATGTAGCATCATAGCAATATTTGTTTTAAACATATAATTTCTCCATTAATTTATGAAGAATTGTCTTTATTATTCAAGAACTCATTATTTGATGTTTGTACGTATATATATATCCCGTCTAAAGTTTTGAATATATGTACATATATTATTACTGATAACCGGTAAACTATTTTGGGAGATGTTTTCAAACAAGTCTTGTAAATAGAAATGGCTATTTTTGGTCTCTTTTCTATGCATATTTTTATTCGAATTCATAGTATAGCACTCTTAGTTTTTAGAAGAGGAAGAAAGATCCCATAAATCATTAACATTTGCTTACAAAACAATGATATCTCATTAAGTTGAGTTACAAGTCGAAGATGCGTCATATTAACCAATAGTAGGTTGAAAATGACTTATGGGTATGAGAATGTCATTTTTTATAGTAAGTTTTTTTTATTTTACATAGTGTAAAATGATGTTTTATACTATATGTAAAATGACGTTGTTTTATTCTAAGTTCAAAACATAAAATTTCCCCTCCCCCCTATCTTCTTCCTTCCTCACTAGACCCCAACCTTCTTCACTCCCTCTCTTTCTTTCTCAAACCAAACTTTAGTTCATTGTTACCGCCCTTTCTCCGCGCCACACTTTTACACTTCCTCCAGCTACTCCTTCGCCACATTGTGTCGCATTGCCCTACTGCCTTCTTTTTTTTGCTTCTTCGCCACCCACCCATCAAGGTAAAAGTTCTTGAATCTTTTGATCGAAGATTGAATTTGTGAAATAATGAAAATTTTGAGATTATTGTCGTATGAGGGGTGTTTTTGCAAACTTATGCAATTATATACACAGGCGTATATGTGACCATAGAAGTGACTATGAGTTTTGAGAAATTACACGATCATATACATGCATGTGTATGTGACCAAGTAAGTATAATTAAGTAAAATACATGGTCATATACATGTTCGCGTATGTGCTCATGTAAGTATGGAAAAAATTTTACAGTAACTTACACGATCACATACACGCCCATATATGTGTCCTTGTAAATCTACAAAAACACATATACGCCTGTGTGTTGTGTCACATGATCTTAGTGACTTACACGGACACATTCACAAGCATGTAATCATGTAAGTCACTGAAAATTGATAAACTTTAAATTTATGATTATGATTTATATCTCCTATTATCTCTCTTGTTTATGAATTTTTAACTATGATTATGAATAACATATATATTTATATGTTAATTGTTTTAAAAGGATGAAAATATTCACTCAGTAGAGATTTGTAATTCGATACTAGAGACAAAAATGGAAACTTCTATTCCGGTACCAAGTGAAAATAGAATTCCAAGTTAATTAAAAAGTGTCATCCGGAATCACTTCAATAAGAAAACATTAACGAATAAAGTAGAAAAAACCAAATGTAAGTATTATAAAAAAAATGCTGGTTGAGAGTTCAAGAGATGAAACCTCTCATTTAAAGAGACATGTGAGTTTGTGTAGCAAAAAAAAGATCATATTCAGAGGTCAAACATTTTTTACCCCTAACCTTATGAAAGGAAAGAATGAAATGGCTGCAACATCTTATAATAATAACATATCAAGATTTTTTATTGCTTCTATGGTAATTAGAGATTAACATCTACTATCTATAATTGATGCTAAAAAATTTATGATGTTTTGCAAGTCACTGTAATCGGCCTTTAAGGTTTCAACTCAAAATATGTTGAAGGACATTATGAAGATATATAAGGATAAAAAGAAAGAAAATTTAAGAACGTTGTTTAGTATAAAGGACATATTGACATTACAACAAGTATGTGGATAGTCAATAACTAAAAGAAGGGTTATATGATGGTGACGACACATTATGTTGACAATGACTGGACTCTACACAATAAACTTTTGAGGTAATTAATATTCTTTAATATTTTTATTATTTACTTTTTCATTATGTTATGATAAATGTTGGTCATATTTGTATATGGTGGGTTCATTTATGTGCTGACACCATATATAAGCGAAAGATTGGCAAGCCTGTTGGGAGATTATTTGATAGGTTGTAATATCGACACCAAATTGTCTACCATAATAGCTAAAAGTTGTAGCAAAAAAGATGCTATGATTAAAAAGTTGAAGAATAAGGTACAAATTAGGAGCTTGTTGGTTGGTGGAAGGTTATTCCATATGCGGTGTTTTGTGCATATTTTGAATTTGATTATGAAGGATGGGTTGGATATGATAAAACAAGCAATAGATTTGATTTAGAATAGTGTAGTTAATTGGAGTGCAATACCTAAAAGAGTTGAGAAATTTAAAGAAACCACACGACAACTATGCATTTTGGTTACGGAGAAGTTAGTTTTGGAATGTTCAACTAGATGGAACTTAACCTTCAAGATATTGGAGTTAGCAATCCAATATGTTAATATGCTTACCGCACTGAGACAGAGATTCTCAGTACACTTGCATGCCTACAGAAGACTAATGAGAATTGGCTATAATTTTGTGTGAAGCTGGAATTGTTTTATACTACAACTGAATTATTCCCAGGTACAAAATAACCAACTTCACACTGTTGCTTTAGCACTACGTGTGAGATAAAGGAAGTTTTATCTAATTGGATGTTTGGTTCTAATGAGGTTATTTGGGTTATGGTAGGGTAGATGATGAAGAAGTTGAATTCTTATTGGCATATGGTTGCACATATTATTGCAATCTTATTTATGCTAGAGCCAAAATACATGATAAAGAGTGTTAATTTTATATATAATGTGTTGTAAGGTGATCGAGCTCAAGAGCATGTAGATATCATTAAACAATTATGATATGATTTGTTTAATGATTAGTAACTCATAATGGATACAATTCATGATCGGTATACCAACAATTCACGTTTTTTAGCTCCAGCTTCAATTTCAGGTTTGGGTTCATCTTCTAAGAGCAATTTGTTACTTTTGTATACAAAATTTATGAAAGAAAAAAGGGGTAGAACTTCATAAATTTAGATAAATACTTGACAAAAGATTGTCTGACTGAAGTTGAAGGTGTGCAGTTCGATGTATTATTATAGTGGAAGAGTTGTAGAAATAACTTTTCGATTATGCAAGTAATTGCATAAGACCTATTAGCAATGCCATCATCTACTATTACTTCAGAGTCTACTTTTAGCACTAGTGGTTGGGTTTTTAGTCTTCATTGTGCTCGACTTTATCCTCATACTATGAAGCCCTCATGTGCTCTCGAAGTTGATTAGATGGTGAAAATATCAAGGGTAAACTTTTTTTTGATATATCAAATTCATCTTTTTAAATATTATCTTACCTTATATTGTTTTTTAAATTTGTATATTGATACAACCACAAGTACTGATAAGGAGGTGACTAGTCATACACAAATTTATATTCATCGATCAAATGGACATTATTTTAGTAAAATATTTGATGATGAAGATATATTTAATTATTTATTAATTATTACCATGTGCTTAATATTTCTTTAATTTTAATACTACAGTACTAATATAATGTTTCTACACACAGAAGAAGCGATGCAAACTGTTAAAGATTCTCTCGTCTCCACTCTCAGTCTTCGACTCCCAATCCAGAACATTATTTTCATGAATTTTTGTAAATTGTATCATTTAAAAATTTTGGATAATATTTTTGTGTAGTATGTTATCAATTGATGAATTTTGTTCTTATCATCAATTAGTTGAACTAATTACTTTAATTATTTTTTTCATTTCATATAATCATGTTCTTTGTTACGTGCCAACGTAACTGATCGGGTAACTAGCTTTTTAACTTGAGGTTGATTGTTTTCTAGAGAGAGTGGAGAATGTTTCTTCTTTCTACCTATTGCTGCTGCACAAATAATGTTAGATGATAACTAACATCTGAGACACAGTAGTTTCATTCGAGGGAAACTAGACCTCCTTAATTCATTAATCTGATTGAAAATAATTGCCCCCACACCATTGGCATACAAGACTCTTAAATACAAATTTTAACTACCTATTCCTAAATATAATGAAGGTGCTAACGTGCTTCATGAAGAATTGGACTCATAATAACTTCTACCCCAAAACTAGGACTCCACAAACTTAACAATTGATTATTAAAAAGATAAATCCAAAATACATAACCACATAACATTCCCCCTCCTATGCACCACCACTGCCCTCAATGGTGAATTCTAGATACCTGACTTTTATTATCTCCATGTCTTCCCAAGTTGCATCAGTTGGCGAGTGCCATTGCCAATGTATGAGAACTTGTTTGCGACATTTTCGCATTCGCTGATCCAGCACAACTTGTGGCAAAGCTAAAACATCTTCCTTTTCCAATAACGTTAGGAGTTTATGCTGCACTCATACACTGGATCCCACCTTCTCTTTCAAGAAAGATACATGAAAGACAGGGTGAATCCTTGACCTATCATGTAACTTGAGTTTGTAAGCTACTGGTCACACCCTTTCAATGATCTCAAATGGCTGTAGTACCTTAGTGACAACTTCAGATTTTTTCGAAGTGAAACTGAGATTTACCTATAAGGCTGTAAACGTAGATAAACAAATTCACCCACTTCAAAACTTTTATCAGTGTGGCGTGCATCATAATTTTTTTCATACGGGGTTGAGCTAACTATAGTTGGATTTTCAAATCCTTGAGAACTTGATCACGATCATAAAGCTCCTTATCAACTGATTCTACCTGAGTTGCTCTAAGTATATAGGGCAACAATGTTGGCAGAAGCCTCCCATAGACAATCTCATAAGGACTCTTTTGGTGGAGTTGTGAACGCTTGTATTATAACAATATTCTGCCTAAGATATCCATCTTGTTGGACCCCGATTTTTGAGTGAAAATTTGGAGGTAATAAATGAATTAAATGAGTGTTTTTGAATTGTGAATTGTGTTATAGATGATTATGATATTGGAATGTGAATTATATATGGATGATGAGTTGAGGAACCTTAAGCATGAACAATGGTTATATATGTAAGATATTATTTAGTGAATGACAAGATGCTATTGAATATAAGAAATCATATGAATTGAGGTTGAGTGTTAGGATAAATTCCAATCGTAAATTGAATTGTTTGAATGAGGTTGAAATAGAAGAAGTGAAGTTGTCATGAATGTTAAGTTTTGCATGAGTATAAAAATGTGTATGCTGATTCAAGGGAAATTAAGGAATAATTGAAATAGAATTGGCCAAAGTTGCCTTCTTCGAAGTTGTAGGTTGTTCTTTTATCTTTCCAATGATACCAAGTATGCAAGTTTTCGAGATTGGAGTTAAGAGTTATGATTGATGCAAGTTATGATGTTGCATAAGATTGGTGGTTGTGATAGCTTGGATGTATGTTTGAAATTTGAGGTTTTGATGAATCAATTAAGTTGAGATTTGAGAAGTTTGTGATTTGAATTTGTTGTTTGGGTTGTTATGAAGTGTTTAGGCTTTTGAATAAGTGAATTTGTGAAGATTATAAGTGTTGGGCCCCAAATTTTGTTATTGATGTTAATAAGCATGAATTGTGTTAATTATGTGATTTATGGCTTAATTGGATTAAATTGAAAGTATTAGTGGATAAATTAGATTAAGTGAGTATGAGTGGTATAAATGGGAATGAAAGAGTAAAAATATATAAGGGTATTATTGGAAGAGTACTTAAGTTGGATAGGCTAAAACATTTCATGGAGGGGCAATTTGGTCTTTTTCTATTTCATTTATACTTAAGTGGAAGAGATTAGAAGGAAAAGAGTGAGAAGAGAGAGGGAGAGTGTCGTGGAGCTTGGGAAGAAGAAGAGAAATAGGGTTTTTCATTCCTAGGGATTTTCGACAGATTGGAGCAAATACCTAGTAAGTTTAGCTTCATCTCATCTTGTTTTGGTTATATTAAACCCTAAAATAGCTTGGCATGAGTTAGAACCGATTGTTTAGAGGTTTTCGAAAAAATGGTGAAAATTTCTTTGGGTTGATGATCTTGGTGTGTTTGTGACTGATTTTAAGGTTGTAATGAGTTAGAAATAAAGTATAAGACATGATTTAAGGTTCAGATGTGTTGCATTTGCAAAATGGGAGGATTGTGGTTGAAATTTGTAAGAAAATCGCGTTCGGGAGGGGTTCCCAGACCTACACGTCGCGACGTGCTCAAGAGCACGCCATTGCGTGCGAAAGTGTGCACGCCGCAGCATGCGAGAGGGGTGTACGCCATGGCACATGCATGCGTGCACGCGGCGGCGCGCACAGGCCGTTCGCCGCGGCGAGCTCCAGTTTTTCAACACAAATGCATTTTGGTATTTTGGGGATAACTTTTGCTGAAGATGTCCAAATGAGGTGATTGTGGATACGTTGTGAAATAGAGCCATAGGGCTATAAGTTTTATGAAGGATGGAAGTTGGGAGTTAGTCTCTAAAGATCTGAAAATTTGGATGGAAGTCGAGTATAGATTTT
>JAOTIZ010000009.1:16590954-16600969 GCA_027123425.1 Erythroxylum panamense
TGTTTTCTTTGAAATAGCATTTTTGCCATAACTTCTTCATTTCTAATCCAAATTGAGCGTTTTCAGTGGCGTTGGAACCGTGAGAGCGTAAGGAACATATTTTCTTAAAAATCCAATCTAAGTTTCTAATGCAAGTTTTTCCTCTTTTTTGGCCAGTGTGTTGTCGGTTATGGGCCTTCTAGGCTTACTATGCTTGTGTATTTCCGAATGTTGGGCCTCAGAGACGGGGTCCAACACTCTTCCTCATGATACTCTCTCTTTTTCTCTTCAATTTTCATTCTCCACTCTTCTTAAAATGAAAGACAATACTTCTTCTTCCAATTATACCCTTAATGAGTGAGAAATGTCCCATTTGCCCTTCCATTTATGCCTTATATCTTTTTATGCTTAAGTGTCTTACCAACAATACCCTTGAACATTCTGACATAACTTTTTCTTCGAGAAAAATGTTCTCCCTTGTCTTAAGCTTCTAATGAGACACCAAAATCAATCCATTTGGTTCAGAAATCTGAAAGTTAAGGCCCAAACATTTCAGACTGTTGTTAGACTGAAACAGTACACTACACGTAACTTTCATCTAGAATTTGAAAGTCTTAGAGACTTAATTAAATTTTGATTTCTTCATAACATTTGTAGCTCCATGTCTCTAGTTTATCTTGAAATAAGAACCATCTCATTTGGAATCCTATAGATCCAGATATATTCAAAATAATAAAGCATGTTCAGTAAAATATCCAATTTCCACTCTTCCTACCGATACCCTTACTTTGATTCAATCTATCTTTCTCAAATCAACACCAAAAGCTATAACCTTTCATGGAGACACAAAAATAAAAGTGTTAAGAATCTAAAGGTTGAAGAATCACTTCATTTGGAGGTCGGATAACAAAATTATGACCGAAAGAATCAAACAAGATTTGGTCCTCAATTATATTGAACTTGTCTCGGGACAAAGGGCATAACTTTCACTAGAGATGTTGGAATAAGATTATCTTAGGACGATTTCAAAGAGAAATTTTAGATATAAAACTTTGAAGCAGACCTTGAGGTCAGATTTTATCATCTGGAGGGTTAAAATGGACCAGAATGTAGGTACAGACGAAACCAAATGAAAAAGCAGAAGAATGGAAAAAGATAGACGAATGGGGAAAATTACTATAACTTTCACTACAGATATCGGATTTAGATGTTCTTTAGATAGTTCGAAAGAAGACTTCAAGATATACGACTTTCATGAGACCTCAAAGATAGATTCTATCTTCTAAAGGGTCAAAAATGGACTAGAAGATAGGTACAGACGAAACCAAATGAAAAAGCAGAAGAATGGAACAAGACAGACGAATGGGAAAAATTACTGTAACTTTCCCTAAAGATATTGGATTAAGGCGTTATTTATATGGTTTGAAAGAGGAATTCAAGATATACAACTCTTATGAAGACTTAGAACAAATTCTATCTTTTGAAGGGTCAAAGATGGAATAGAATATAGGTACAGACAAAAAGCAGACTAATGAAAAAAGATAGATGAAATGGGAAAATTACTATAACTTTTCCTACAGATATTGGATTAAGGTTTTCTTTATATGATTCAAAAGAGAACTTCAAGATATACAACTTTCATGAAGATCTAGAAGATAAATTCTATCTTCTGAAGGGTCAAAAATAGAACATAAGATAGGCTAGTGAAAAAGCAAAAGGAAGAAGCAAAAAGCAGAAGAAGCAAAACACAGAACAAGCAAATCATAGAAGATATGACGTCATCACAGACCATGTGATGTCATCACAGAAGAAGCAAAAATACAGAAGAAGCAAAAAGCAGAAGAAACAAAACACAGAAGAAGCGAAAAGCAGAAGAAGCAAAACACAGAAGAAGCAAAAGCTAGAAGAAGCAAAACACAGAAGAAGCAAAAAGCAGAAGAAGCAAAACACTGAAGAAGCAAAACATAGAAGAAGTGAAGAGACAGAAGATACATCTTCTCTTATAAGAACCATAACTTTTAGCCTATAAGTCCAAAAGTTTCATACTATAAACTGTTGAAAAGATGAAAGAAATACCTACAACTTTCTAGAAGACATATTTGCCTAAATCAGCCTAGATTAATTTAGATTTTCTCTCGAATACAAAACATAAATTTTTACATTCATCCAATGTACTGCACCCAGTTCTCAACTTCATGACAAATTTTGGGAATCTTAAAGATAGAATTTAAATTCTATGTCTTCATAAGAAATGTAGCCATATGTTTCTAGTTTAATCCAAATTAAGAATCATCTTGTTTGGATAACTAGAAAAAAAGTTGTGGCTAAAAGACTGAAGCATCATCTCGTGAACATTTTCCAGATCAACCATCCATTTTGTTTCACAATCTTTCCTTAACACAAATCATACTAAGATCAACTTTTTTTACTTCATTTACTCCTCATTCTCAAATTTATTTCAAATCAATATCATCTATAAAGAAATTCATAATCCATGATTAATCATGAATTCCAATAACAGAACATACACATATATACATATTCTTCATCAACTCACTACACAAATTCAACTTCATTTTTACTTTCATTCTACTTTTAACTTTCTCCTTAATTCTTCCCATTTTGAAATATCTTATCCACTAAAAGCACCAAGGCAAAATATGAATCTATCCACATTTCTCATTCGCTACTTAACTCTTGTCTATCATTTCTTAGTTCAAGAATTTTCATTCATTTGTTCTTTACTCATGACTAATCACCAAAATTTCTTATTTCCAGTTCTAACTTCTAAGAAACGTTCGGGGTCCAACAATATCTTTAGGTCGCATACGAATTTGATGATATCCCGATCTCAAATCGAGCTTTGCAAAAAAATTATCTCCATATAACTCATTCAGTAACTCATCCACCATAGGTATTGGAAATCTATCTTTTATGGTCAACTAGTTTAATGCTCGATAATCGACACATATACGCCAAGAGCCGTCATGCTTCTTTACTAACAAAACTGGTGAGGAGTAAGGACTACTACTTGGTCGTATGACACTAGATTTTAGTAAGTCAGCCACCATCTTCTCTATCTCTGTTTTTTGATAATGTGGGTATCGATAAGGTCGAACTGAGACAGGATTGCTGCATTCCTTGAGAATTATTTGATGATCATGAGCCCAGTTGGGAGGTAGCCCTTGTGGTTCTGGAAAGACATCAGTATAGGATTGTAGTAGAAGATGTTCTCACCTGGAAGGAGTTCTCACACATGATGCTTTTGTTGCTCTGTTAACGCTTGAATATGCAACAAAAATCCTCCTTTTGTTTTCCTCACCTCCTTGTTGAAATGAGCATTATCCACTAGTTTGTCTTGTGGATCTTTTGTCCCATGAAGTGAAACCTTTTTGCCATCAATTTTAAATGACATATGTAGCTTTGAACCCTCTAGGGTGGAGAAGGATCTCTTCTTCTAGTCTTCAACAAAAGCTAGAAAGTTCACAAAAATCAACGCATGCTTATTACTAGGATTCTCTAGCATTATATCAGATAAGTACTTATGCTAGGGGCTTGAAAGGAGAACACACATTAAACTGATTTCATAGAATTTGAAATTTACACTTAGTCAAGTTGAATGTCTTATGCTATCTTGGTCTTCATATGACAATTCACCCTATTGGATGTAATTGTTATAGACTAATTACATATTACATGTCGTCTTGTTAAAACAAAGAAGAATCTTTCATAAATCAAAGACATTGACTTTTCTTTCCTTGGTAATGTGTTGCTCTCATTTTCACATCCTTTTCCTCATTTCCAGCTGATCAGTCCCTCATTTCATTTCTTTGGAATCTGACTTCACTCAAAAGAGTTTCGTCAATGGTTTAAACTTAGTTGAAATTTTGAATTACTTAGATGCTTGTATTTTGTATTAACTTGGTTAGACCAAGGTAGTCATTGAGATGCCTTCTAGATCTCTTTGTAAAGTTAAAATTAGCATGTAAATCTTGGTTATGTTCAAAAAATATGGCTCAAAAAATAATGGAGGTTCATTTTTGTATGCTAGTTAACTACAAAGGTTGAACATTTGTTGTAATAGTGGGATCAGTGGCACAATTGTAAGGCAGTGCTAGTTTATAATGTTGGTATTCGAAGACCATTATGTATCCTTGTCACTTTTGCATGTGGGTCTACTAGAAACAACCTCTCTACAATTTTGGGGTAAGGCTACGCACTATCAGGCCCTCTCAGACCCTGCTTCATTGCCAGACTTCGGGGTATGATGATGATGATGATATGTAGCTTTGAAAAATCTAATATGATAGGACCTAGTGTGCTAGCCACTGAGCACCAAGGATAGCGTCATAACCTTCTAGTGAAAGCAAATAAAGGTCCACCTTAATAGGTATCCCTTGTATCTTCATGCAAACACCTTTACATTGACCTACACTTGACAACTTCTCACCATTTGCTACAACTACCTCAAATCTGCCTTCATGGGTTGGTTTAAGACCAATTTTTTTGCAATATTATGATTGAGAAAATTATGAGCACTGCCATAATCAATTAAAAATGTCACCTTATGCCCCTGTTTACCTAAACTACCCGACACTTGCATGGTTTGAGAAGTTCTTGTGCCATATATCGCACAGATAAAGATCTCTGGCACTTCCTTTGGAGCATCCTCATCATCTTCCTCTTCATCTTCCTCAGGCCATAATCCTTCAATCAAGAATAATTTTTTACATCTGTGACTTGGCCCAAATTTTTCATTGCAATTGAAGCATAATCCTTTGGCTCTGCGCTCTGCTAATTCGACTGGCGACAACCTTTTAATTGGCAAGGTTAACTTACTAGAACTTGGTGGACTATTGGAGACCTTCTTGGCTTGAGTTGGAATGCTACTTATGCTTGCTTGGTTGCGACTTTCATAGAGGCATGCAAGGCCTATAGCAGCCGATAAAGAAGCTAGTTTGCAAGCCTACATGTCAACCCTTATTCTTTCCTTCAACCCACTAACAAAACCACCTATTTGTTGCTCAGTTGATAGCCTTCCGACTCGTAGTAGTAATTTTGAGAATTAGGTTTGATACTCATTAACTGTTCCAATTTGTTGTAGCTTTGTTAATTCTAAAAAAAAATCTTAATAACGAGTTGGGCGATATCTCTCAAAGAGTTCATCCGCAAACTCTTGCCAAAGAATTGGTTTCTTTTCACGTTCTTCCTTCAAGAGTTGATACCATAACTGAGTGTCTCCTTCCAAGTTCCATGAAACTAAAGGAACACGTTCCTCCTCGGGTGTTTGATGATAATCAAAAAATTAGTTTGCTCGGCACACCCATCTCGTTGGATCTTCTTCTTCGTTGTACCTTGGAAAATCCATCTTAACCACTTTGGACGACACGTTCCAACAGTCCAAGAATTGAAACCGTTGGTTCGACATTCATTACGTTGAATTTGGCTATCTGATGTTCCCTCCTGTTGATGGCTGCTACTTACATTGTCAAGCTTGGTATTAACAGCTAAAAACATTTGTTGCATGGACTCCATTATTTCCTTGAACCTCCTGTCCATTTCTGCCTTCAACCGTTCATAGCATGGGTTAGCCATGCCTGGCTCTAATACCAAGCTATTACGTGCCAACGTAATTGACTGGGTAACTGGCTTTTTAACTTGAAGTTAATTGTTTTCTGGAGAGAGTGGAGAATGTTTCTTCTGTCTACCTATTGTTGCTGCGTAAATAATGTTATTTAATAACTAAAATTTGAGACAATAGTTTCATTAGAAGGAAACTAAACCTCCTTAATTCATTAAACTAATTGAAAATAACAGCCCCCACATTATCGTTGTACAATACTCTTAAATACAAATTTTAATTACCTATTCCTAAATATATTGAAGGTGCTATCGTGCGTCCTGAAGAAGTGGACTCATAACAACTTCTACCCCCAGTTTAGGACTCCACAAACTTAACAACTGATTGTTAAAAAGATAAAATGCATAATACATAACCACGTAATATTCTTTTTCATTAATGAATTTAGTTTTGTTTGTATCAATATATGCACTTTTTATATGTTCTTTTATTATAAAATCTTAAATTTTATTAATTAATTGAATTTTTTGTGCCGTTTTTTTTTTTGTATTCTTACTTAGTTATTTTAAGGATAAAATTTGATAAAATTTGATTAAGTGAAATGGATGATATCCTAAACGCTAGTTAAAAAAAAGCTACCTTGTGAACTTTATTAGATTAATTTACAGAAGAACTGGCGATGCATTAAAGTGAAAATTCGTTGGGTGTGTCGTGGTTGTGCGTGAGAATATATCGCAAAAGGATCACAAGAACGAATCGATGCCTCTGACAATTGTCATATCCAACTTTTCAGAAAACACATTTAACAACACAAACTACTATTCTAGCTATTGAAACCACAAATCCACATGATAACGAAGGAATAGGAATAGAAATATAAAGAAAATTATATTTAGTATGTATAAAAAAAATATTTAATGTTTATTAAAAATGATAATAAAATTTGTTTTATTTACTAATATTTAATTATTATATAATTTTTATACATAATTAATTAAAATATTATAAATAATTACTAAATATATCAATAATTTATAAAATTATTAATTTTTAAATGATAAGAATAAAAGTATTAATGAAATAAAATAAAGTTATTATAATTTGTGATTTTAATAATCTCTTAATACCAATTCAATTGATTACGTCAATCACAACACAAGAGCTTGACTTTTCCATAATTGAGCTCCACCAATGCGTTAATTCATAAAATATTACCTGATCGGTTGTGCAATGGCAATAAAGCTGCATCATCAGGTCACAACTTGTTTTTGGGTCTTGCAACTTATTGTAGATTTTTCAATTCTCCCTTTTGACTTGGTCCTACTTTGACGGCTGTAAGTTCGCCGGAATGGACTTGATGACCCATTCTTCCACCTTCCTTCTTCCGACAATCCCCGCCGACCAACGTCCATCATTAACGTACGCACTCGTTGTTCTCAACCAACGCCTCCCCAGATTCACTCCTCTGCTTTGGAAGCACGGTACCTTATTGGCTTTTTATTCTGTTATGAATCTTTGGGTCAATGATGTTGGGATTTGGATCCTGGGTTTTGATGGGTCTTTGGTTACAATTGTTTGTATTTTTACGTGGTTTTTGGTGTAGAGCAGCACGACTACGTTTGTGTGCTGATGGTGGCGCCAACCGCGTGTACGACGAAATGCCTCTGCTGTTCCCGCATGAAGATGCTCTTGATGTTCGACAGAGGTGGTGATCTTTTACTTTGTGTATGTGCTCCTTGTTGGCGGTTGCTTTTTGTTTTACTTGAGCAAGTTTTGTAACCGTTTGGGTTCATTAACTACAAAAGTTGTCCTTTACATCTAAGGATTAATTATAGATCAATAAATTGAGAGAATTTCATCAGTAAAACAATCATGTGGAGGGGTTTGGCGTGTTTTATCAAATTAAGCTCATGGGGATAAAATTTTTAGAGCAAGTAAGTTGTTTGACTCTAAATGATTAACTGCATAGGACTTGTAACCTGTTTGGAGGTAGGTTATTGTAGTAGCTATTTTTACTTCCTGTTCTGTAGTTAGTTTTGTCTAGCAGTTTTCGATGCTTGGCTACTTCCTCCAAGAGTCTCTTGAAATCTGATTAACGTGGTTTAAATTTCTTTAACCATGCACGCATACTTCTACATTAATGTCGTCATAGATCACTTGACACTTCAATCTGAGTTCTGGGTGGATTAATATTCTCCAAAGGTTCTAATATTGTATTTCTTCTGGTGATAGGACTTTTGACATTTTAGTTCAATAAGTCTCTGAATAGGTCTTTCTGTGCTACACTTTGTCTTGAAATTTACCGTTAGCACCTTGTGCAACTGAACTGTCAGACTTTTGAGTGATTTTGTGTATAATCCAGTTTCTGAATACATGAATATTTTGATGTAACTGTTACTGTTAAGTTGGCTTCTAATTAATACTTCATAACAGGTACAAGCCAGATGTAATCAAAGGAGACATGGATTCCATTCGAGCAGAAGTACTGGATTTCTATAGTAGCCTGGTAACCAAGATTTTTCCATTGTGATGTAATGCTTTACAAACTGTAATAGTTTCATCAAATGCTTCAGCAAATGCATACCTGTTTGAGTGTGGTTGCATTTTGATTTTGTTGGTTTACCTCGTTTTGGTGTTACTTCAGGTTGACTGGTTAGGTGTATTTGGCTGTTTGCTTAATGCAGGGAACCAAGGTAGTTGATGAATCTTTCGATCAGGACACCACAGATTTACATAAATGTGTGACATTTATTCGTGACTACAATCCTGATTGGAATAAGTCCGAAGTAAGTGATATCTGTCATGGAAGCTCCTATATTGAGTTGTCATTGTTTTCTAGATGTTTCTTGTATATTATTCATAAGCTGAGACTCTATCAGGGCTACCGTGCAGTTGTCTGCATATTTTTGCCTTCATTTTCATTTATAATTCTGGATTTACTTTTGCTCGAAACCTATTTTCTGGGAAGTTACAAAACAATATGCTAGGGCAATAATAAGCACTTCTAATCCTCCGCCACTTTGAGATTAGCATTTTGAAAGGGTTTTTGCTGTAATCGGCAGCTCTGCGTTCTTGTAGCTGGAGCACTTGGTGGACGATTTGATCATGAGGCTGGGAACATTAATGTACTATACCGTTTCTCAACTATGCGTATAATTCTATTATCTGATGATTGCCTTATCTACCTACTCCCAAGGACGCACCGTCATGAGATTTATGTCCAATCATCTTTGGAGGGGCCACATTGCGGTCTCATTCCATTAGGAATGCCATCTTGTAGTACTACAACAACTGGACTTCAATGGGATCTTAGTGAGTATACCTATTCTACATTTTCATTTGGGCAAAATTACCTTAAAAAGATGAGCTGCAAATTTTACTCTTGCATCCTTTGGCTACTAATTCATCCATGTCTATGCATTCCAGCATATTTTTCATTTGACTAATGATAAAATTCCACCTCTTATGTGCTTTGGTAAATTCAAACTTCTGCTTCCATATAATGTACATAATCCCAGTAATTAGTGATAAACCAGACAGGCAACCTTGACTTTGAGTTTACCTCATCTGTGATGCCATAGTTTAGTAGCATTCTGTTTGGTGCTGTATAAATTATTCAGAGGGACTCCTCATTTGTCAGGAGACTGAGCCTTTAGGAATATTTGTAAATTATTTCTTGCAGCTGACATGGAAATGAGTTTCGGTGGTCTAGTGAGCACCTCCAACTTAGTCAAAGATGAAAAGATAACTGTGAAATCAAGTTCAGACCTTCTCTGGACCATATCCATAAGAAAGTAAGCCCTTATCGCTTTGGAACCGAATTGATAAAGCCATAGCCAGGGACTTCTCCCGTGCTGACCACTTTAGCATTGCCTTTCTGAACGAAAGAGATGTAAAGTCCATTGGAAATAGTTTTTTACGTCTGGTTCAGTGCATATACTCGCACACTTTAGGCAAAATTTTTATCAATTTCTTGATACTAAAGATACCTCTTTCTTTGTTTAGATTAGGCTTTCCGTAATTACAGATTCATTTCATGCCAGCTGTCTGTACACGACATATCGACCAAGAGGGAGCAATTGATGAGACATCAATATGAAATGTAATGTCACTGAAATTTTTTAACATGTACTCATTTTCAGAATCTTGTACTAAGAGCAGTGAGAGATTAAAAATCTTGGTAGAAATGGACTTCGACCAAGTGTTTCAGTATTGCGTCCATGTTCTTTATAACATTACTCTGGAAGTTGGAAAAGCTCTGCAATGTTTGTTGTAGGCTATGCCGGTATCTTCAAGTTAGTGTTCATTTTACAGGACAACTTTTTTTTTTTTTTGAAAGGGAAAAAGATACAGATTACAAAACTAGACGGGAGAAACGAACGCCCAACTGATCCTCAAGGAGGATAGAATGGCACCCACTGGGGGTGGTATCTAAAAAAGTACATCCAAAGTCGA
>JAOTIZ010000009.1:16601069-16612385 GCA_027123425.1 Erythroxylum panamense
AAGTGGCGGGCCATGACGGCTCAACTTGATAGGGTGCCATCTACCTTGATCCACGGCGTGGGAGATGGATTGACCGAGTCGTTCCATACAGAGAACGAACAGGTACGGCGAGAGGGGATCACCTTGACGAAGTTCACGCGAAGGCCGGAAGGTCTCACTCAACTCCCCTTGCCACCAGATTTGAAGGAAAACCGAAGTGATGCATTTCATGATCAGGCTAATCAGAGAAGCAGGTAACCCAACGTCCGGTAAAGTGTCTTGAATGAAGTCCCAGGATAAGCAGTCATACGCCTTCTCTAGGTCGACCTTCAAGGTCATGATGCACTGCCGCCTGGATTTCCTTTTCATGGAGTGAATAACTTCTTGAGAGCTGAGGCTTAGAACCTCATGCCATGGAGCGGATAAACAGTTAGATCAAGAAAAGATATCGCTCTTTTCTTCATACCATTGAATAAGCTCATCACGAGTGCTTAAATCCGTTGAATTTTCTGGTCAATAGCATCCATTTGAAGTAGGCTAAAGTTGATTTAAATAGATCTAAAGTTTGATTTGATGTGAGAAACCAATTTGTATACAGTCTAGTATTTATAGAAATCCAAAAAAACTTTTTCCATTTTTGGTCGTACCATATAAACTAAACCAGGTTTTGACATTACAACTCTCAACCTACCTAAGCCAACCGATCAACACTTTGACAGATATTTTACTTCCAGATCTTATAACCCGATGATAGGAAGATTCATGAGATTACACAGCTACACAAGTTCTAAAACACGGACAAAATGGTCAATTACTTTTTATCATTATAATGATTCAAGGAAACATCAGGAACATAGAAGACTATAATCCATCAGGAACTAAGATGGTGTAGTAGTGGTTGTTCCTTTGTCTGTAACAGATCAAGTCAAGGATCAGTTGGAATAAAGAAGGCTGCGACAGAAGATAACAATCTTATTCTATTAATCAAAATTAGTATTTACAGATTGACGGCACAAACAACAATTATGATGATGACCAAAAGCATAAAAAATGAGTAGGATAAAGCAGATAGGTTAAGAGGAGCTTCGGTCTATACGTCAAAGTTGCCTGACTGATAGTTGAGGAAGGCCTTAACAGTAACAGAGCTGGCGTCAAATAGTTCAAAATGAAAAAATAAGAATAAGAAAAACCTATGTGTACAAAGGAGCCAGCAATGGAATTCCTATTTCATACCGATCAACATCTAAAGACAATACCTTCTCTCTTTTACAGATTAGCAAAGGGCAGTTGAATAGGCTGTACACAGAGTTTTGCTTCTACATGAAGTAGCTGAGCGACCTCTTCTTCCTTGATCCTCCTTCCCCATACAAATCATTCCACTGCAGCAGCTCACTCATGTTTACTGATTCTGATGATACACTTGCGCACACCTGCATTGCAAATGCACACGTTCTATGAATTGAGTTTTTTGTGTCTGGGTGTACACACACTCCTTCAACATGCAATGCATCCAGAAATGTCTTAAAAGTACCTGATCATGAGCATATTTAAAATCCTCCATCTTGAGGGGCCGAATATCCACACTGCTGTACAATCCAGGAAATGGTTTGCTCTCTGCTGTCGCTAAAGCTTTCTCCTGAGATACAACAAAAATCAATACCAATAGAAGGAGTTTATGCCGGATTTCAGAATCCAGAACACCTCTTGTACTTTTCTAATGAAAACTTTTAAATGCAAACTTCTATTTAGCTGCTTCTATATCACACAATTGATCGATCTACAATGTGCGGGTTGAAAGGAAAACTAAAGCCCAAGACTATTTCAACATTATGAGCAGAACAAGCAAATTATACGAAAATAAACGAAGTTAAATACTATTTTTATTAACCTTCTTTTCCTTCTCCAGTATCTCTCGAATGGGACAATGTGCTGCAGTTACACAAAAATTCTGAGGAAAACACGAATAAAAATTCAGTCTTGAAAATGGAAAATATACAAACAGGTAAGAGGATAAAAGAAAATACATCAAACCTTTAAATCACTTCCAGAATAACCATCAGTCATGTTTGCCACTGTTTCCAGATCAACATCAGCTGCCAAATCTTCTTTGGCCAGTATAACCTTCAGAATCTTTTCTCTGTTTTGTGCATCTGGCAAGTTAACCATCAATCTGCACATCCCATTTGTACAAGTCAATAATGTTGCTATTGCTCCAGGTACAGGGAGACATAATAGGGTAAAAACAGGATCATGATAGAAAACCTCCGCGGAAGCCTCCTTATAACAGCCTCATCAAGGTCAAAAGGCCTATTTGTTGCAGCAAGGACCAACACCCGTTCTTTATCTTTTGTACGCAGACCATCCCAATTCACCATGAACTCATTCTTCATTTTACGCATAGCCTCATGTTCTCCTGGATTTTCTCGTCTTCCCAACATGCTATCCACCTAAAGCAAAAGGCAATTGAGGAAAAGAGCACATTAGGCCAAATTGAAACAACAAAACTTGAAGACAAGAAGCGACAGCCAGGAATAATGGCACCAGAAAAGTGCATGTGCAGCGAGAAGTTCTGCAGAAACACAGTGAATAAAACAGACTGGAAATATGAAGCCAACAAGAAAGTATCAAAAGCTCATATTTAAACCAACCTCATCAACAAAAATAACACTGGGAGCTATTTTGCTAGCCAAAGAGAACACTGCCTTTACATACTTCTCTCCTTCACCAAACCACTACAAAAGAAAAGGGTAGTTTAACTTTCAGCTGAAAGCTCAAACATCAAGCAAGCACCGCAATTAAGGAAATACGTACCTTTGAAGTAATACTAGACATAGAGACGTTTATAAAGTTTGCACCAGCCTCAGTTGCAACCGCTTTTGCAAGCATCGTTTTTCCAGTTCCAGGAGGCCCAAAGAGTAATATTCCCTTGCAAGGCTGTTAAAAGCAATAAAGTTATTCAAACACTTTGTCAAGAAAATTAGTAAGTAAAGAAAGGGAAGTCTCACCTTAGTTAGTTGCCCTTTGCAAAACAATTCAGGCCTTTGAAGAGGAAGCATCACAAGTTCCTTCAAGGTATCCTTCACAGTTTCTAATGCACCTATGTCATCAAAGGTAACTCCTATCTCGTTTGGTGGAATTACATCTGCTAGTAGTTTCTTCTCAAATTCATTCTCAGTGACGACATCCTGCAATGTTGTAGACTTAAATTCACTTTATATTTAATAAGAATCCAACAGGAAACATGGTTTCGTACATCAAAGTCTGATAATTCCTTAGATACAGGGAACCAACTTTACCTTGAGCAATTTCTTCGAGCTCTTGCTTTCACTTTGTATACCCTGTAGAATGCTCAGACCATACTTAATGCTGCAAAATGGACAAAGAAAACAATATCAAGGAAAGAAACCTAAAACTTACACGCTTTTGATGACAGTGGAAATGACTAACCTGTCATTAGACATCACAAGTTTAGCATCCCTAATGGAAGTTTCAGAACAATGCATGAAATGGTGGCTCAAAGCCCATCCCACTACTTTCTCAACATCTATTCAAAAAGAAAAACAATAGCAGATAAACATAACAGTTCTTGAAAGTCCATAACAATTACCAGAAAACAGTGGGCATTTTGAAGGAAGGGAGAATAAAGTTTAGGAATATCAACTTTCAGTAGTAAGTGCTTGATCCTTGATGCACAGAGTTTCAAGGTCAGGACAGACTAAGCCAACACGACCTAGCACCTGTATTTGTGAGATGTGTTGTCATTAAATACTTCCATAAGGTCGCATTTTTTAAAACAAATAAGCCATCACCTTTCCAGACGATAATACAACAAAATTATACTTACTGAAATAACGCTAACATGATTTGCTTGTGCTTTCAGAGTTTCAACGTCACGTTCCAACTGTTGTTTCCAGTCCAAAAGCAAAGCTTCATCCTGTGAAGTTTCTTCAAAGTAAAAGTTAAGACATTTAATGAAAGATAATAGCTTTAAACGATTTCCACAAGAATGCAGGTCATACCTGAGGTAGCTGTATTGTCACTTTGTTCGGGAAAAGCCGAGACAGCTGCTTTGTTGTTTTGGATGTCTCTTTGCTCTTTTCACTCATTCTACCAAAGTTATCCTAAAAAGTAATATGATCATTTCTATTATTAACCAGCAACAACAAAGAGATTTAACACCAGAAGTTTTCTCATTCGCTCATTAATATTTGTTCAAGCATATATTATTGAAAAGGGAACTATATAATAAAAATCGCTTACTACAAATATTCAAGAGACAATAAAACCATCAGCACCAGTGGAAATATCACGACTAACATCTCATTTACAGGGGAAAAAAATCAAATTCAATTCAACAGAGTCTCAAATTTGATGACCAAACTATATTGCAGCTTTAAGTGCATCACCAATTTCATACCTTGACAGCCTCTCAAATCAATACACATTTGTGGATTCATGAACTTGATTTCTATACCATTCATAGTGCCATCATGAATTGTGAAGATATCATCATCGGAGAATACTAGTTCAAGTCAACATCACCCCATTTCCAATCATGAATTCAACCCCACTCCAATTCAAATAATAAATGTTTAAACCAAATTATTGCCCTCATATCCAAATCCAAATGTTTAAACCAAATTATTGCCCTCATATCCAAATCCAAAATATAATTGACCATAAGATGCTCAAACAATTATAAGGTCCAGCTTTTTTAGATGAAACACAACTTTCCTATTATACTCAAATCAAAATGTATGGAACCACAAATCAAAAGGAAATTGAGATTCAAAGCAAAGAACTGTTAAACATGTAGGGACGGGGGAATATAAAACAATTCCAAAGCTTTAACATACCGGGAAAGTCAAGTCAAGCAAAGCAGTCTGGTTACTTCCGAACTTTGTAAACAAAAGACCACCAGGATGTGACTGAAGAACACCAGAAGGTCATCAAACATGTAAGCATATTCTCCTAAATAAGTCTAGTCACTAACAACAAGGCATTGTAACAGATTACCTTTTCCTTGCGATTATCCATCTGGGTGTGTGAGCCAATCACAATTACCCTGTCTGGTAAAGTTTCAATTTTACTCTTTAAGCCAGAATAAGCATCTTGATTCCCCACCACGGACTTCTCGATATCTTTGAGAAACAATACCAAAGGAGTGCTCTTACTTTCAATTGAAACAACCTGTAAACAACAGAATGCTCCAACTTAGCATCAGCCATTAAAAAAATAATGCAGAAGCTGAGGTTAGTTCTTTTGAAGGAACAAGTACCTCAAATATTTCACTGATAGCAAGCCTATCATCCTCAACTCCCGAATTATCTAACTGGAGTGAACTAGCTGTTCAATAAGAAAGTAAATTTTCCAATTTGATTATATAAACACACTAAATACAAGTATACAGCACAGAAAGAATGAGAAAGCAGTTACCAGCACAGAAGAAACCATGATCCTCCTCACAAAGACCACCCAGATCAGTGCCGTCAGGGATGGATTTATCAAACCTAACCCCAACTTTTGAGGCTCCATTTCCTTCAAAAGCAAGGACTACCTTACCACAAAAGCCGACCGTAGGCCCCCTTCTTAGGCAAGAAAAATTGTATTACAAGAAAATCGTAAGCATCATGAATTTGCATAGAAAATATTGGCGAAATTTAAGTAGCTAAATGGAAAAAATGATGTATGCCACGTGAATTCATTGCACATATAATATAAACTACAATTTATTCAAAACAAACATGTTTTGAAAGACCACTTAAGTTCAGATCTAATCCTAATATGTACAGCTGGAGTAGTTTCACAAAAGCTAATTTATCAATCAACAAGGGAAGAAACCTTAAAGGGTAAAGCCCAGGCGGTGGTTTTGCAGTACCCACAAACTTTACCCTATCACCTGCAAAATTTGCAATTTAAAACCCATTCAGCTATTCAGTGGAAGTTAACAGTGACACCATAGAATGGGGAAAAGAGGGGGCAAGGCTGATAAATTGAAATGTGCCATGCCTGTTTTAAATGTGTAAGCTTTCGAAGATGCAGTAGAGGCTTCCTGCTTTGGAAAAACCTGAGAGTTCAATGTCGAGCTACCAGTAATGTCTGCTTCAACACTGGAAGTAGGTTTCTTATGGTGTAAAACTGCCTGTGCAGCTCGTCTGCTAAATGCAGATGTCCTTTCAGCCCTGGAACTTTCTTTAAAAGAATCAGTTTCTCTAGGTGTTGTGGCCTGCAAAATATAATCAAGTCAAGATAGAAGAATCTAGAAGACCTAGATAAAACCAGAAAGCCAAAGTAGGTGCAAATTGTGTAGAAAAACTTGCACAAAACAAGTGAAACTTACACCAGGCAACACAAGAGAATCAACAACTAAGAGTCTAGCACCAACATCTTTTGCAAGAGCCTTTGCCAGAGTCTCCTGATAGATTTCTGACCCTGTCAAACAAATCCCCATAGGATAGGAAGATATAGGTACAAGTAGGAACGGGATACAAAACATGAAAAAGATATTAAGAATCATGTTGACAAAGGAATAAGGATACCTGCAGGACCAGAAAGTAATATGCGAGGAGATAAAGAAGGAAGATCACCAGCAAACTTTGCAACTTTGTTATTACATTTTAAATGAACAAATGCAGCAGCTTTCAAAACTTCCTTTGTTGTATCACTGCAGAAGTCCCATACCAGTAAATTATAAAGAAATTCAAAGCAGAGCAAAGTGAATAAAAAATAAAGGAGACGATAACACAAAATTTACAATTTTTTGCAAGTTTGCACCTTAAATAATACGGAAAACTTTCAAATGAAACATCAATGTTCTCAGGAATTAGAATTTCTTTATGTAAACTTTCTTTGTATGCTTGGCGTCTAGTAGATATCAAAATTCCTGGAGGATCAAGATCCTTGATGAGTTCTCTTATGTCTCTTTGCTCATTGAGTATTTTAGAAATGCTGCTGCTTAAATCAATCTCAGAAGATGAACCAGCAAGAATTCGCAAGAGAGGTCTTAGTTCATGGGCAGATATGTGGATCTTTCCAGGTCCAGCATCCACAGAAGCATCAAATCTAACATCACCAGGAGCCCCATTTTCAATAGTAGCATCTGATGGAACAGTTTTCTCCCTTAAAGAAACATCAGCAGGCTCATTGTTACTGCTGTTATCTTTCATGTCAACTTCTGGAACATGACCATCAGATGGGCCACCAGAAGCAGGAACTTCAGCATTCCGCTGTACAGAATCAACAGTTTTGGCAGGTGGTGGAAGAAGGGTTAAATCTTTTTGAAGATTAGACAAAGAAGCTAGTATTGATGCTCCTGCATATGCTGAGCAATCACCAGATATTGTCTTAGTGTACATCCTTTTTCTAGGAGCACCTTGGGCTTCTAAGATGCTTGCAAAGGGAACACCTGGAGCACCTAGGTTATCGTTGGTGAGCTGCTGAAAAATCTAGTATCCCATTAAGGAACTTATTGGCCTATGTGAGATTTAAAACAACAACAAATGGAACAAAAGGAAGTGATAGTCCACTTTTTTGAGATCTTACCACCAAAAAGAAAAAAGGTGTACAAGATAAATTAGGAACAGAGCAAGAAGGATACATAAGCATGATTTCCACATGTGCTAAACACCACCTCATCACCTCCAGTCAGTATTAAACTTGCATTCTTGTGGTAGGCTTTACCGTTCACTTGAACTGATCCTTTGCCACCAGTGATTTCCAACAAGGCCACAGATGCACCTCCACGCTGCACATGTTGACAAGGGAAAGGTAAAAATCATCATTACCAACCATATTCAAAAACAATCACAATGAAGGAGGTGACTTCAGTTATTCAACTTAATAAATCAACGATGAGAAATTTTATAGTACATCAACCAGGCAGATACCTCAATATGTCTCAATTTACATAAAATGCTGCTGATGGCTGGATCATTAAGCCATAAATTGCATTGACGACTTTGCCCAACAGTGAAAAGTGTGCCACACATAAGCAGGTGAGGGTTCTGTGGTGCAAGACAAAAAAGCAACAGCAATTATCAATATTTTAGTTTGAAAAAAAAACCATCAACATATATATTTTGCCCATAAAACATGAATCTCAAAACTTCTTCCATGCCAAGGCTCAGAAACAAGAAACAATGAATGAAAGCATTCAACCAGGTTAAATCTAACAATAAAAAAGATGTACGTTTGGCTTCAGGCAAATATTGCAAAGATCATGGTTATAATTATAGTTCTAAAACAAAACTACCATACATCGTTCATCTTAACCCTGCTCCAAAATGATTAATAAGGCCAGAATAACGGCACTGGACAAAGATATACCATGTGCTATCAAGAGGAATAACAATATAATATCAACATCAACACACACATTAGTTAGCCACAAAATTATGATGATCACTAACCTCATAACACAGATATGAAACAGGAAACTGTAAAATGCAAGCAAGCAAAGTATTCATTCATCCCCCTTTGAAAACCGTTACCCACTCCTCCCTAGGAAACATGAATTGACCTGACTAGACAGCAGTTGAAGCCTCATAACAAAGGCTCAATTACAATTTTCCATCAATACTTCAGACTGCTCATCATCCAGACATGAAGGAGATCTCACTAGAAGCACTTAAAAGGTGACACAAGAGTCCAAGACCAAGCACCTCCCCAGCAACTCTCCATACTGTAAGAATATCCAGAATATCATGTCTCAATTTAACCTGCACGAAGTGTCACCCCGATCACAAAAAGAAGATGCCATCTGACATTCCCACAATAAGACAAGGATTCTATCTCATGTGTGTTTCCTACTCCAACCCCCTGAAATTCCAAATTCTGCTGGTTGTAGTCAAAATAAGCTTACTAGAGAAATCTAGGCAACTTTGATCAGCACCACAAAATTCTGGCAATGAAAAGAAACTCTCAAGGGGGCGTTTAAACTCAATGAAAGAAAGAGAAGGAATAAAACTGACAATGGTGTAACGCTATCTGATTGTCTCCAATAACCAAATTCTTCAAAAGAACCCCAAGCATGAACCACAACAGGTGAACCATAGAAACTCACTTCCATAAATGGACAAACAAGCAATAATGAATCTATGTGATTCAGTTAAGAATTCTCTAACAACATTTACAATATATTTACTTTACCACAGCCAATAAAGAATCCATAACATAAACTTAAGAAACCAATAACCCATAAGCAAGACAAATTGATCAGTCTCGCACTTAAATCTAAATTCTACAATATTCAAACAAACGCAACAAGAATAACTTTTCCAAACCATCGTGTGCAGCAGGGTAGAAAACACATGTAGCAAGATAAATGCAGTTTAAACACTTCTTATCAACTTGTCCAAAAAGCAAATGGCACTTACTACAGTCAGAAACTCGAACTATTACCGCCCATAAAAAGAGCTAAATCACTCCTCAAACATATGTAAGGATCATCACAAGCCAAGCAAAGCACGGAGGGGAAAAAGAAAAAAAGAAGATTAAACATCGACCCACCTGAGAGCACTGGGAAAGTAGCTTGCCCCATGCAGCCTTGCCATTCAATTTCACAGTCTTGATTGACCGCTTTTTAAATCGACTGGAAGCCACACCAGCCACTTTAGCTTTCTCCCCATTCACAGCATCTTCAACTAAAACCCATGAATGGCCGATTCCGAAAAAACACAGATAAATTCACAAATTTCAAACATTTAACACAAAACACAAACGAAAGTTAAAAAGAAACAAACTTTCATATCAAAACCACTGCATGCAACAAAGAAATAGTCCAAGATCGCACCTAACGACTGAGGAGCCACCAAGTCCTCGTCTCCGGCTTCGCCGGCCACCGGAGGTTTCTCCAAGTCAGCAAGAACAGGATTTGCAACAACAGTAGCTTGCAGATCAGAGGACTCCAGTTCATGGTCTAAAGGTAAAGACCCAGATTCCTTCGCCGGACTAATAATTTCCACCGGAGGCACCGCCACCGCATCGGTCGACGTCGTTTCCGCCGTCTCCACCGTCCCCATCTAGGGTTCAATCAAGAATGAAAACCCACAATCAGACCCAAAAAGACCCCAAGAACAAACACCAAATTCCAAAACCCAAAAACGACTAGAAACACAAACATAAAGAACGCACCTTGGATCGTTTAGAGGAGTTTGGAGGAGAGGAGTCGGGGGACGAGGGAAAGGCAAGATGGCGCTTGTTTGAAGAGGAGCTCCGTCGCGTTTCGACCATCTTCTTGTCGGCGGTGGTTGGTCTGATCGTCGTCAGGTGGTGGCACAAGGACTCTCTCTCTCTCTCTCCCCCCCCTCTCTAGCTTCAATGATCCGACAAGAGAAGAAATGGTGCTCGTTTGAGAGAACAAAAGAGAGAAGCTTTTGGCTCAGGGGTTGAAGTTGAATGATTAAATGTGTATTAGTTAACAAGTCCTTGGTTGGTTGGGTTTATTTATATTAATTATTTTGGTTAATCTAAGCTTCTTCTTCTTCTTTTTTTCTGAAAACACATATTAGTTAATAAAGGCAGTTAGATTAGGATTATGACCAAAACAAGGAAGTAGACTGATTGGCCTCAGCGTAAAGGTCTGTATGACTTTGTAGCAATCTGGCTTCCGCTTGTGTGAAGTATTTCAGGTAACTCTTTACTTAAATTCACTTCTCAGTCATAGTATTTACTATTAAAAATACATTTTTTAGAACAACCTGACGGTAAATAATAAATTATGTTTTAATTGTGCCACCTTCCCCATATAATTAACTTATGCTAGCGTTTGATTAATTACTCGTGCATTAAAATATTAATTGCCATGTGAAATTAATATTTCAAAATCCCTCATTTGGTAAAATATGTCGAGACCCAGCACTTTTCCAATTCTAGTAAAAATAAGTTCGTTCATGGAAGAATTATAATATCTTGACCTAAAATATTTAATTTTGCTTTGTGTGTGATGAGCTAGAACAAGAACAATGGAAAGACTCATTTGGATAAGAAGCTAGTGTCGCAGCCTATGTACCTGGATTTGCGATTAAAGCAACTTGAAAAAAAAAACTATGATCTTCTCAAAGCTTCTCATGATTCAATTCGCTATAATCATAACTCTTGTTAAGGAAAATGAGAAGCTTAAATTTGAGGTATACTCGAATGAATACAGTTATTACTTCTTGGAAAGTAATGAAAATAGCCCATACATGTTTTTGGAAAGTAGTTCATGAAACTAATTTTCTGTAATTTAACGCCCTGTTTGGAAACCTTCGAATTGAATTCATGAACGAATTGAATTCAATTACATTAATGAAGTTGGGATTGAATTCAATTTACACTGTTTGGAACAAATCTAGTAAT
>JAOTIZ010000009.1:16646521-16660919 GCA_027123425.1 Erythroxylum panamense
TCTGTGACTGGATTTGTGATATAACTGAAAAGGATTTTGAATTAAGTAGATCTTCTCGTTTAGTGAATTGCGCGTTTGCGATTGGTTCTAAAAATGTTTTAAAAACTGCATACTGAGTTTTGTACCGTAATTGAGTGTCGTAGCCTACCGATCTCGTGTGGCGCGGACTCGGATATCACCCACGATATCGGGTTCGGGTCCTGCGGGGTTGGGGTGCTACACAACTTGTTGCTGCAAAAACTACCAATTATATAATGAGAAAGACTTCTCATCTCACTCTCACTCTCTTTCTTTTCCTTTTTGAGTGTTCTTTCTACTCATATCAATGAACCAATTCATTTTCCCTTTTATACTAAAAAATAGGGTTTTATAGCGATGCAGGTGACGATATCCAAATCATATGTTAAGGAATCACAAGTATACAAGATCTCAATTAGTCACACGGTCCACTTACATGTTTATAATCTCTTATACAACCTTCACACATGACCGTGTAAGTCAAGGACATAGGTGTGTTATGATCTAACAGTTGTGTCTCTCAAGAATTGCTTCAAATCAATCAGCATGCGTCTTGATTTCACTCGTTTATAATTTCAACATTCCTTGATAATATCTAAGATCATCGAAACTCACTTTTGTCTTTAAATAGGACTAGACACTCAACACTTGTGTCCCCTTCTCTTTTCTATCCAATAGCATTCCAAATAATATTGTGCATCTACTTTTTGTGACACCAATAAGGGGGATCAATGACTATACAACTAGTTCCAACCTTGTTGTAATTGCCTCCACACTATGAGCTAGCGACTATCAACATTGGTAAATTCAAAACATTGATGATGGCATCACTTCATAAAATAATAACATTAAAATGTCATTTTCATATATTAATGTCTCTAGTAGTTGCTTTATTCTAAGTGATTATGTTGAAAAATGTTCATAATAATGTATTTATACTTAGTGACTTTAGGCAATTTTTAATCAAATCATATATGATTTCTTATGGCTTTTGTAGTGGAGGTGAATTGGTTTTTAAAATCTTATTATATTAAATTTTTTATTAGATTCCATTTGGTTAAGGAAGCGACTTGGAATGCAACATCTTGTTATAAAGAATTGAGTTTTAAAAATTCTTTTAACTTATATTATGAAATTTTTAGATTTCATAGTCGAACCTATTTTGATTATAATATTACTGTTTGAAAAAATCAATTCTATAATTGTATTGAATAAAAATCAAACAAAAATTAATCTTCTATAATTGTAATGAAAATTTGGGGAGAGATCTTAGCCCACTTGTAGTAAAAGAAAATTGATTTTTTTGGGTCAACATTTTGAATGACAAAAGACACTTTAATTTGTAATATGATTAATGCATAAACTCAAAGAAGCATGAATCATAAATTTATACCTTAATTTGGAGCTTGATTCCTTTTTTTATAAACCTCTAATGATATTACCCCTTTTGAATTTACAAGTTTGTATATTGACCCAAATAATTTGTTTATATGGATATCATTAAAAAGTTTATATGTCAACTAGTTTTCTTAATTTGTTTAATTCTATATTGATTATTCAACTACATCTTTATAGTTCATGCTATATTTAATGACTATAAAATAATCTACTATTGAATAACATAGGTCTATCATATAATAACTCTTACATGAGATATTTTGAAGATCTCAAGTTAACCGATCACTTATTCAATCTTTATAATCAACATTTCAATAGAAATATAAGTAATGCTCTATATATAGTTTCCCTATTGGTTTAGTTCTATGAATTTGTTCTCTAAAAAATACTCACATTCAGGGGCGGATCCAGAAATTTTTTTAAATGGGGGCAAAATTTTAATGGGAGCAAAATTTTATTTTTAGTGGGGGCAAAACTTTAATTATAACAAAATTTTATTTTTTTTATACCATCAAAATTTAAAATAATAATTTTTACAAGTAAAATTTTTTGGAGCTAGTGGGGGCCCACTGTGGCTCCGCCACTGCTTACATTTATTTAACTATTTTTATACTTTAGTTTATGAGATAGATTAGTTTTTTACATAGCATTTACTAAATTTTCCATTATGTTAATATTTAGTCTTGATAGAATAATTAAGAATAACTTAAAGATAATGTATAAATATAATATTTATGATCTTATAACAATTTTATTTATAATATACATTTATCTCATAAACTTTATCTAAAAATGTATTAATTAAACAAATATACATAAAATAAATGATATATTTAAATAATTATATTACAATCGATCAATTAAAATTGTAGTTTGATAGATTGTAGATCTATGATTTCTTTTTGATGCTGTGTTAACTACAATGTTTGTTCATTGTAATTACAAATTTATGAAAGTATAATGTCGGAAGTAATTACAATGTTAATCTTTCAATTCTTGGCATTAATTTTTGATCGTAAGAAGTTAGAAAGAAAAATGAGAGGTTGAAAATTGTGAAAATTGAATTCACCACCTGCCTCATACCTCATTTTGATAGTGTAAATATGCTAAACTAATTTTATATGTGCCCAGACCTCTGATCACATATATGAAAGACTAAATGACAAGAATGCAACCAAAAAAGGTGTGTATGGAGCAGGCGAAATGTCTCATTTAAGACCCACGATGCGAGCCCTACGATAATATCATTTCATTGATTGTTCATGTGTTTTGCTTTCCTAATATGTTCAATTGAACCCTGTTAAGAACTATTATACAATTGCGTCTATATAAATATTCTCGTGTCATTCGTAATAACTCATGTCTTTTGTAGCATGAATCTAAGTTAGTCAAAATCAAGCAAATCATTGGTTTAAAAGACGAACCCACCTTCCATTGGTGTAGAATACGAACGAAAGGTCTTGGCGGTCCAAGTTTTATACATTAATTAGCTAACCTTTTGAAAGCGCCAAAAATCTAATGACGATACTAATGATGCGCCGTTACAGCTTCCCCACTATTGGTGGAGACAGGGGGCCCAGCGGTGTCATCATTAAATACCTTCGCAATCCTCTCGATAGGGATCAACGGCAGATAGGGCGCCCCAGGGTACCATCTCTGGGCCGCGTAGTACACAACCTGATTATACTTCTCTGACCAGCATGCAGCAGTGGGAACTATTATCTGGGCAATTTGAGGAAAAACCGGAAGCCGGTTCAACGACCGCCAAAAGGATACCGCGTACTGCTCAACCACAGGCTCGTACTTGTTATACACCTCCCGTGCCGCCGGCTCGTACTTGACGTATAGCGTCTTACCCACATTCTTCGCCGCGTCCACAACACCGGCTCGCTGAACGTCACAAGCAACTGCTCTAGCTTGGCTCGACGCCTGCTTCACTAGAGACGGTACGTGCCTGTACAACTCGTTCAGTAACTCATCAACCTGCATAGAAGGCGACAGAGCGCGAAATCAAAGATTATGTATAACTAAAATTAGACTAGGCAAGAAAAAAGTTTGCCGAACGAACCTTTCGATCGACGAATTTGAGAAGCTCAAACGGTACGTTGTGAAACTTGTCGTAGACAGGTCCAATGACGGTTCTTACGATGCCTTCCACAGCGTGGACTCCCGCCTTTAGTGGACCGGAGTTTTCCTTCGCGAACTCGTACAGGCTTGTGAAGCACACCACGGTGTAGATCGCAGCCGCTTGAACGAAATCTAAATACTTGAGTTTGTTCTGGCTAGCTTGAGCCTAACCATAAAAATCATGTGAGATTAACGAAATCAACAAAAAAGTAAACTTGATGGAATGGAAGAGGCTTGTTGACTGATACCGTTTGAATTTGTCGTTTAGATTCAGAGTCTGCCATTTCCTCTGAGCAACTTTTCCTAGAAATCACCAACTTCAACTATAACAGAGAACACCTAAGAAAGCGTTGCAACGATTGCCTTCATATAGCGACTTCAATCGCAGGCCAATAATGTACGGCTAGGGGGATAGTTATGTACACGTGGCAACATGTTTGTCGTCCGATGGGGTGAAAAGGCAGACGCAGGTCGTGGGTTGTTACGAAACGTGAGGATAACGAGTGGTGTGAGAGCGACACGTGGAAATGTGATGATATGTACGTTGATCAAGGACACGTGGCTCGATCTGATGGGCACTGTTGCCGGTACGTGTCGAGGACAGGGTGATGGAAGGGGGGATATGATTCTGAGGAGTGGCACGGAAAACGACGTAGTTCTTGAGAGTCACGGTTACCGAGGAGGGGTCACTTCAGGCTCTTCAGATTCTCGTGTAGTGCATTGTATTATTTAATATTTATTTTTTTTGTTACTCACGAAATATTTTAAGAGGATTCTAGTTATAGGAAGACACTTTTAAGCTATCCACTCTCGGATTAATCCCCGATCGAGCCGGGTAGGTCCTTTGCGGAAAATAAAGCTCTAATTTCAAATTTTAAATAGCTATATATATGAGGACGGTTCAAATCCATGATCTCACTTAAGCCAAAAGAGCGCTTTGTTAATCTGAATAAAAATTAGTGGCACGGCTAAACAGCACAGGTGATTCTAAAGATAAGACCATCTTAGTACACATTATTTGAAGTGAGCAAGTAATTTTTTTTTTTAATTTTCATAAAATCATTAGATGTTTAAATAAAATTTAATATCATAAAGAGTTTATAACTATAAACACTTCATAATACTCTTTATTTGTCATGTTATAATCTAGACAATTGAAAGATGGAGGAAGAAACTAATATTTAAATATGTTATGTTTTTATCATAATGATTTTTGAGTCTAATTAAATAAAATAATTTTTAATTTTTAAAAATTGAATATTAATATAAAAGATCTAAAAAGGATTTAAATTATTCTCCAAGAAAATATTATATGCCTAATGGGCCGTTTCATTTCAACATTCATCATTATATGAAGAAAGACCAACTGCTACTCTTTACTCTTTATATTTATGGACCTTGGGTTACGGAGAAGTGGGTTTGGTGGGGAAAACTGAACCATTCAACGGAAATTTAGTTCGGGTCAAATGACCCGTCAAACTCCGGATATGAATACCCAATTTCAGAAGAGAACCTGCACGGTAGTGTCGAAATGGACGATGAGAAGAGGATACTGAACCAAGTGTTTGGGGAGTCGTCTGACAGCGAGTACGACGAAGCTACGTTACAACAGAACAAACCCACTTGGGAATCGGTTAGAGGGATTGAAGGTTTATATTTGTGCAGCGACTTCATTTCTCCTCACCAACAGTCTCACTTGCTCTCCTCGATTCAAAATGGTGCTTTTCAAAACTTCGAATTTCTTAAATTCTGATCATTGAGTTTTGATACGCTGTGGCTTTGTGGATGCAGAAGGATGGCTCGATGAAGGTTCTAACAATCAGGTGCCTCGTAAAGCCTAGTACTTGAATCTAAATCACTGCTCTCTCTCAAGAAGCTTAGTTGAGAATTAATGTGTTTGGTTTTTGATCTATCCTGTAGGCTATGAGATTTGGAAATCTTCCCGCTTGGGCCGTTGAACTTGCGGATTCTATTCGTGAGTTGGTGCTATCGGGTGATCATGGATGTGCAGATAAAGATTGCCCCAGCGGAAGCGAAGGTTCTTGTATGCTTCCGACGGATATATTATGGAGGGAACCGCTATTTGATCAAATGATTGTAAATGTCTACCAGCCAGGTGAGGTGGGGTTAACGTTAAGCCTTTCGTCGCTACTTGAATTTTACTGTAAATGTTTTACAATAGATGCTAGACCGTAGAAGACAATGCAAGCTTCACCGGAGTAAATTCTGTTCTTTTCAAGATTCGATCATCTGAAAAAATTGGTCTTATACTTAGTAATTCTTGCTTGGGCCCTCTCCGATACGTTCCGTATCTAGTGAGGTTCGTTCAAATAGTCATTGTGAAGCTTGAAGTTCTTTAGAATAGTGTTCAGTTGGCACTTGGCATACAATTATGAATTTGCAATCTGACTAAATGTATAACTTAGATCCCAAGCTTGTATTCTGTGCAGGGAATCTGTGCACATGTTGACCTTATGCGCTTTGAGGATGGGATTGCCATTGTATCCCTGGAGTCATCATGCGTGATGCATTTTACCAGGACCAGTGTTAATTGTGGTAATGAGAAAGCAGAGAAGGATCAATGTACGATTAGGGTTCCTGTTTACCTAAAACCTGGATCTCTAGTTATACTCTCAGGGGAGGCTCGCTACTTATGGAAACATGAGATCAACCGCAAGCCAGAGGTTCAGACATGGGGAGGTGAGGAGCTAATTCAGAGGAGGAGAACATCTATAACTTTGAGAAAGCTCTGCTGCATTGAGTAGCGAGGTTTAACATTACCATCTTGGGAAAGGACAAAAATCTTGTTTGTTGAAATTTGATTTTCCACCATTACAACATATTTCAATTTTAACCACAAAATGATAAGTTTCAAAAAGATCAGCTACTGTAAATTGGGCAAAGAACTGAGAGCGCTAGCTTATAATTCTGGAAAGTTTCCAAGTGTCAACCTCATGTTGAAAAAGATATCGACTCTGAAATACTTGTAACTTTTCCATTACGTCATTTTTATATAACAACGCAACCAAAATGCAAAGCTTGTCTATGGATTTGCCGATAGTTCTAAACACATCACAATTATCGGAATGATTAGAATGGATTCAGTAACAGTGCAGTGGCATCTTCTATTAAAATGTAGCGGCAAAAGAGAGATCAAAACAGCCCAGCTAGGCAACTATGAGTAGGATGCTTTGACAGCTTTAAAGGCTGGATGAAGCAAACCAAGCTCATCTTTAACCTCAAGTGGATTATCTGTCTCGTTTCGAATTCTCTTCACTCTTCTACTAGCCAGTGATTTATGAGTGAAGCCATACATTTGAAGAATCTGATTGTCCGCAAAGTTAAATGCTCGGTCCATTTGCTTCAAGCATCTCTCAACTGAGTAGTCTCCAAATTTACCACAAGGCTTGCAACCCACGAAGTGAGTAACTAATGGCCACCTATGATCACCCAAACCAGGATGATAGTTCTCAATCATCTCTTCGTACCTGTCCACCAAAATCCCCCAGTAACCGTGCAAGTAATATGCACTCTCCAGATACACCTTGTCACCCCACTTGTCCCTCTGTGTGGCCAGGATATAAACCATTGCCGACTGATCATCAGCCTCAAAAACGGGTCTACCCTTAAGCTCTCTAGTTAGAATTTTACCAGCCTCATCTCTGATCTTCCCTTTGGGTCCCATAGGCGCCCAAGCATCGAGAATATCCAATGCCCATTGCCCGTTCCTCAACAAAAAGCTTCCAGTGTTCAATCCAATCCAGTTCTTGTCATCATAAACCATCTCATTCCACCCATGCATCACAAAGTTGTAATCTTTATACCTTTCCCATGGCAATTCAAAAGCCATGTCAGTGAACATAGCATCACTATCCATCCACCACAAGAACTCCACTTCTGGATGTGACAACAGAAGCTTCCTTATTAAGGGCAGTTTGGCCCAAAAACCCGCCATTTCCGCATCAAGAAGAGCCATGTTGTAGAAGATGTCAATCCCGTGTAACCTGCAGTAATCAATCTTGTTCTTAATCGACTTCAACAGGTAATGATCACCCACCGGATTATCACAAGGTTTTGGCGATGATCCAGTAACCAACAAGACACGAGGCTTATTGGGTCCAATAAAATTAGGAAAATCCGGATTTTTATTAAGCCACTCCGATCTCTGCTCGTCCCAATCTGAAATTTTAGGACCCAAACTGTACGGCTTATTGGGATCAGGCTTCTCGTCCTCTCCTTCATCGACCAAAATCTTGTTGAAATCGAACTCGTTGTAATTGTTGGTGTCAACGCTCTCGGCTTGAGAAGATGGCGTCGTTGACTGGACCTCCTCCAACACGCGGTGGGGCTCAGCGCGTTTGCGCATGTAGAAATGGTCGCGAATCTCATTGAAGTCCTGCTGGGGAGTCCCGAACTTACCGGCTCCGATAGTGCCACGTAGGACTACCACCGTAAGGACGAGGCATAGAATAGTAACCTTACCGTGCTTTAAAGCTCTCTGCATCCTTCGCATCACCTGAGAACCTAAACAATACTCCATCACCTTAGATCCGCGTATTGTTCAACAAGCAAATGCGCTAATGGAGTGAAAATGGTACTGATTTCCGAGATTGGAATATGGAAACTCTGTGATTCAGATATTGTCGGAGCTACAGATTCCAAAATTTCCAATAAAAAACGCGTCTTTTGGTATTCTCCTTATCACTCTCCTCTCCCTGTCACTCATTTTTTTCTTTCCGTAGGTTCGTTTCGGACAACACTTAAGAAAATGTCGGTGGGAAGTGGCAACCACATACTGTGTCTGTCCAAAGAAGACCCAACCCAAATTTACGTCTTGTAAGAACCAAAAACCAAATCCGAAGCACAAAATTGAGTTATATTTTAATTATTTTGCATAGATACTAAGCTCCGTCCATGTGGCAGAGCATTTCGTATTGTCTGATCCAATCTTAATATAAACGCACCTTAAAGCACAAGAGGTCTTTTTATTCAGCCTTCTGCATTAAATCACAATTTTGTCAATCCAACGGGATTATTATTTTTATACAAACCTAAAATTAAAGAACATTTTGTATAATATAAGATTGCATACTATTAAATATTTTCTCAAATTTTAAGTGTTAGCCAAATTTTTATTTAGTGTTGTTGTTGCTGACATAAAAACTAATAAATTAGTTTAAGGAAAAAAATTGTGTCATTATTATGTTTAGTAGTTTCATGATTATAATAGTTTATATGGACTAAATTATCCTTACATTTTAGTAAATTCTTGACATATAAAAATAATTTAATTAACATCTTTTAGTAAAGAAATTATGATACATAAAATAATTTAATTAATACAAATTTAAGAGGATTATAAAATTTAAATTAATATATATTTTGATTATTAATAAATTTTCAATGATAAATAAGAGATTAAAATTAAATTTTATTTATTCTATTTATTTATAAAAAATTTATATTTAAAATTTATATAATATGCAAGTATTAGGTATTAACAATCAAACAGATTTTTAAATTTTTTCCTAAAACTTTAAATTTTATTTTACACGTGAAATTTACTATAATATGAATCTAGCTACATGTCATTATATTTAATATTAACTAAATTAATTTTATGATTAACTAAAATAATGACTTATTTTAGACTAATATCTATATTCACCCGGAGCCAGAAATATGGCTACCTATAGATTAGATGTACGAAGTACGAACATAAGATGTAATCAAAATAACCAAGAAACATAATTAAAAAAATTGTTTACACTAAGAAAAGTATGTACAATGTAGATTCTATCGATCTCTACTCTCCTGAATGTCTATGGCCAAAAACACTGCCCAAGCAAAACACAACTTAACTAAATCTCTGATGATCCGATTCACCCCTTTGAACACCCAAAAAGAGCCCCAAACATTGCAAAACATGCAACCAACCCAAGCCAATGCGCGCTTATCCAGAATACGATGGGATACCGAGCCAAAGTCAGCCCTAACTGAGCCAAATAAAGTAAAAACTCAACGTTTTCTTATGGAAGCCACCCTCGGCCCAAACAAGCCAAGCCAAGAGACTCATCAAGGTGGTAGTGGCGATGCACATCATGTGTAGAACCCACAAAGGAGGGAACCAGAAAGGCTCTAATATGGCGCAGTAAGTGTTACCCGAGCCAAAGACGAAGATGTTGGCAATGATCAAACACAAATGGATGATAAAGAAAATTTTAGGGGAAGAAGGAGGAATATTGGATAAGAAAAGAACACAAATAATCCATGATTATATTCCATTAACTTCATTTGGTTTATAGGCAATAGAAGTCAGAGAAGATTACAAGCCAATAAAACGTGAGCTCACTCACATAACTGAAATTGAAATCACAAAAAAATAGAAGTAGTGGATTTCCCACTTAACAACTGAAAAGAAATAATGTTATTAAAAATAAGAAAAAGATCTCAGTATGCCCACGATGGCTACTGCAAGCACCTCCATGCCATGAAGGAACTGGAAGTAATGTTTGTTTCATATGCTAAACTTATCTCCTATCATTCCATCCTCCCCAAATTGTCCTTGTCCTCAAGGATAAACTCCGGATAAGTGCAAGAGAACCGTCTATAATTTTCCCACTTGGTGTCTGAAGGATTAGTGCCATCCTAATGAACCAAGACTTCGTTGTATGGCCTATATCGACCTTTTTGAACTTGACGTTGGCCTAATATTTTTACAGGTGTAGGAAGCAGCTTGGAGTTCTCAAATATCTGAGGAAGAATAGCAACAGGATTTGGTCGGTTTCTTAAATGTTTGCGGAGAAGGCTCACATGGAATACATCTTGTATTTGAACTCCATTGGGTAGACGTAAGTGATACGCCATTGGACCAATTTTCTCCAAAACTTCCTAAGGTCCATAAAACCTTGCTGATAACTAAAAAGAACCACAAAACACAACCAAATTTTGTCGATATGGTTGTAACTTAAGATAGACAAAATCTCCCACATCGAATTGAACTTCCCTCCTCCCTTTATTAGCCTACATCTTCATACGGTCTTGGGCCACCCGCAAACTAGTCTTAAGTTCACGGAAAATCTCTTATCTATTGCGGATAAGTTCCTCAACTGCAGCTACCTTTGTTGTACCTGGAATATAGGAGGAGAGTGCAGGTGGAGGTTGACCGTATATAATCTCAAAAGGAGTGAACTTAGTTGCTGAGTGGAGGCTTGTATTGTAACTGTATTCAGCCCTTGATAACCATTTAACCCATTGTTTTGGTTGGTCACTAGTGAAACATCGTAAGTACTGTTCTATAATTCGGTTGAGGACTTCAGTCAGTTAGTCAATTTGAGGATGGTAACTGGAACTCATCAGCAATTGAGTTTTCTGTGATGTGAATATCTTATCCCAGAATGCACTAGTAAAGATTTTATCCCTGTCACTAATAATAGTTTCTGGGATTCCATGTAAACGAATGATTTCCTTGATAAACACCTTTGCCATAGAGACAGAATTAAAGGGATGCTTCATAATGAACAGGTGACAGTATTTAGATAATCTATCAACCACAACTAGGATCACAATATGACCTTTTGAAGAAGGAAGAACTTCCACAAAATCAATATAAACTTAAGATCAAATGCGATTTGGAATTTAGAGCGGTTGGAGCAGACCCGTCAGTTTAGTGGTTTCGTTTGCGCTGGCAAATTGTACATTCTCTTATAAACCTCTTTATATGGTCATGCAAACCTACCCACTGGAAGTCCTTCTTAATTCTAGAGAGTGTTGTCTGGCAACTAAAGTGGCCTCCTGTAGAAGTTGAGTGACATTCTACTAAAAGAGAAGGAATTAGAGAACAATTTGGATTCAAATAAACCCTGTTATTAAGGTACAAAACACCATTTCTCATTGTAAATTCACGGCCTGATGAGCACTTCATTACCGCTTCAATATAGAAAGGATCCGATTTTACCTCTTCTTGTAATTTCGCCCACCAATCGAACACAGGTAATGAAAGCACCATTATGTTACAATCTTCCCTCCTTGATAAAGAATCTGTTCCTTGATTCTCTTTGCCCTTACGATATTCAATCCTGTAGTCATACCCAAGTAATTTCGGGAGCCATCTTGCTTGAGTTAGAGTGGTGATTCGTTGTTCCAATAGGAATTTCAGACTTCTTTGATTGATTCGAACTAGAAAAGGACATCCTAGTAGGTAGAGGTGCTACTTTTGGACAACCTTCACAATTGCTAACACCTCCTTTTCATAGGTTAAAAAATGTAGGGCTGATCCCTTTAAAGCCTCGCTATAACAAGCAATGGGGCGTTCTTGTTGCGACAAGAATGCTTCAATTCTGGAACCACTCACATCACTTTCGACCACAAACTCCTGGGAAAAATTTGGAAGAGCCAATATTGGTGGTGAGGATAACGCCATTTTGAGTTGTTCAAAAGCCTTGGTTGCATCTGTATTCCAAGTGAATATAGTTTTGGTTAATAATTGAGTGAGAGGAAAAGCAATACTACCAAAATGTTGAATGAATTTTTGAAAGTATCCTGTGAGGCCTAAAAATCCTCTTACGCCCTTTACCGTCATTGGTTCTGGCCATTCAATCATAGCTGTGATTTTTTAGGATCAACGGCTATTCCTTTTTCAGATATCACGTGCCCAAGATAATCAACTTTTGTCACTCTAAATTGACATTTGCTCTCCTTAGCAAACAACTGATGTTTTGCTAATATTTGCATAACTGTTTTCACATGTTCGAGGTGAGCAGTCCACGTCCTGCTATAAACCAAAATGTCTTCAAAAAAGATAAGAATAAATTTCCTCAAATAAAGATGAAAGACTTCATTCATTAAGGCTTGAAATGTAGCGAGAGTATTTATGAGACCGAACGGCATCGCAAGAAATTCATAGTGTACTTCATGCGTTCGGAATGCCGTTTTGTGAATGTCTTCGTCTTGTACTCAGATTTGATGATAGCTGGATCGTAAGTCAAGTTTGGAGTAGAACTTAGATCCATGTAGTTCATCCAGTAATTCGATGATAACTAGAATTGGGAACCTGTCCTTCACTGTTACCTCATTGAATCCTTGATAATCGACACAGAAATGTCAGCTTCCATCTGATTTTTTTTACTAGCAACACTAGTGATGAGAATGGACTTCGGCTTGATCGAATTAACCCGGTAGTAAGTAGTTCTTGGACCATCCTCTCAATTTTGGATTTCTGGTAAAATGGGTAATGATAAGGCCTAACTAAGATGGGTTTACTATGGGTTTGTAATGGTATATGGTGGTCATGGCTTCTCTTGGGTGGTAAGTATTTTGGTTTGAAAAAACTTGATGGTACGTTTGAAGTATTTGTTGGATGTCAGTTGATGTTGTGGTGTTTTGAGTGGAGTGATTTTTTGTCCAAGTGTTGTTACCTATAACAATAGACTAGTACCAAGCATTAGATTGCATTATTTTCGAGAAAGAGGTTCAAGTTTACCTCATTTAATTCCTTGCAATGTCACTGGTTGGCCTTTGTCTTGGATTACCATAGTAAGCATCCTGTAGTTAGTTTGGATAGGACCCAAAGATGCCATCCATGGCACTCCCAACACCACAGGACATGCAGCAACAAGTAAAATATAGAAGTTAGCCACCGTTTGGTAATCCTGTACAGAAAACTCTCCCCTTTGCAAATTCCCTTACACGTAACTTGCTCTCGATTAGCGACCATCACCTTTAATTGTTCATCTTTTGTCACCATTGGCCCACACTGCTTTACTAAATTTTGCTCCACAAAGTTATGTATGCTACCACTGTCAACCAATAACGTGAGATCCCGCCCTTTGAGTTTTCCTTGTAAACGAATGGTCTGTGGAAGATTAGTCCCTTCAATTGCATGTAGAGAAATTTGGGAATAGGCTTTTTTGCATCAGAATCAGTGTCTGAGCACTCTTCCACTAGAACATCTTCTAATGTGAACAACTGTGGTTTTATGCACTGATGGCCAAGTACATTTTTTTATCGCAATAGTAGCATAGACCTTTCTCCCAACGTTCCTTTGCTTCTTGGCTAGAAATCCAACAGAATGATGGAGCAATGGTGGATTTTGGAGTCGGAACAGGGTCTAAAAGAGCTTAAGTTGTATTATTTTTGATTAGAGGGTGTTGAAACTTGTCCTCTAGTCAGATTTCATCTCGTAACCCACCAATAAAAGAACTCACCAAAAAGGACTTGGGTAAGTCATCAATTTGGTGTGATAGTGCTTCAAAGGTTTCTTGATATTTTACTAAGGTAGTAGTTGTCGTAGGCGAGTTAGCACTTCTCCCGGATCGTCATAATATGTGGGCCCAAATCTTTTGATAACAGCTCGCACAAACTCGTCCTATGTTGTTGGTCTGTGGAACTTGCTCATCCATTGATGCCATTGTAAGGCGACCCCTTCCAAGTGAAACGAGGCAAGGTGAACTTAATCCTAGGGCGTACTTCTTTGAAGGCAAAATACTACTTAACTTTGTAAGACCAGCCTTGCGGATCGGTGCCATCAAATTTGGAAAATTGAAGCTTCATATGTTGTCGATTGTCATTGGTGGTCATAGTAGAATTTTGGTTGTCATGGGAATTAAGAATTTGGAATGGGTTATTTATGTTTTGCGGGTTGGAAGTTAGTGAGTTTTGAGGATTACTACTACTTCCAATGTTTCCAGAGGCGAAAGGATTTTCCTCAGTATGTGGTTTCATGGTGATTTCTAGATATTTTACACTACAACAAAAATGACATACAGTAACACTAGACGGTAACACTTTTGACAATATGTTATAAAATACCTATCTATGGTAACATTATATCTTAAAATGTTATGATTCTTAATTT
>JAOTIZ010000009.1:16668032-16679403 GCA_027123425.1 Erythroxylum panamense
TGAATTTCTTCAAAGCACAAATACCTTTATTTCACAATACTTACATAAAACCACTCATTTAATTTCACTGAATATTTTCAAAATTCCACTTAAAAATCGGGGTCCAACATTGAATCTTTTCTCTGAGTGATCAATCACGAGCTGTCCACTTATCCAGCCTCTGATGATATCCACAGAGCAATTTCTAAATAGCCTTTAGAGGAAGAAGACAAAAGTGTTAGCTTTCATAAAGCTCTCCCTTTAAATAGAAAAATCAAGATAATCTTTTATTAAAATTAAAATTCTTTAATTATAATTAGAATCAAATTGTAATTTTAATTAATTTAATTTTAATAAAATCAAATATCTCATATTTGATTCCCAAAGTTTCTCTCAAACTTTATAATTAAGCCCAACTGCACCCCATTAGAACTCCGAGGTTAAATGTGCTTGGGCGAGAGTACTTCTAGAATGAGTGACCTCTAGAGAAGGCCTCGTGAAAAGCAAAACCGTGAGAGTTTGGTTGGACCAAGGCCTAAAATAGACAATATCTATGAGCGGGTGATTTGAGTTGTTATAGCAGCCACACGTAACAGGGAAAGCTCTTATGTGAGACAAAGTCGGAAACTGCACCCTCACTTGTTTTTGTAATTCCTCGACACTGTTTCTGTTGAAGATAAGAGGACCAACTTTGTATTTTACCATGTCTTACTATTCTTTCGGTAATTAGTTAGACTTAGAGTGTAATTAGTTACAGGTTCTCTTGTATAAAAATCGACACTGTACATTTTGTAAAATAGGTTTTCAGAGCAATAAAATTCTCAGGAAATCTGTCCTATTTTTTCTTCTTCTCCGATCAATCTTTGATCGGTTTTCATCTCTTTAACATAGTATCAGAGACATTGTAGTTGGCGTCGGTGCTAGCTTTCCTTTTCCGCTTCCGATCTCTGTCCTTTTTCCCTTTTTTTTCGCTGTGATTTTTCATGGCTCTCACAGATCTTTCTAAGATCGATTTCTACCATCCCCTTTACCTTCATCCCTCCGAAACTCCGAGTACGGTTCTAATTTCTCATCAGCTAAGTGGTGTTGAGAACTACGGCGTCTGGAGTCGCTCTCTTCGCGTTGCTCTTCTTGCGAAAAACAAACAGGGTTTCATCGATGGGATGTGCAAACGTGAGGATTATGAGTCTGATCTTCAACCTCAATGGGACCGATGTAATGCTCTTGTATTCTCTTGGATATTAAACACAGTCTGCAAGGATCTCTCGGCCGGCATCGTTTTCGCCTCAAGTGCAGCCTTGGTTTGGGAGGATCTGAAGGAGCGCTACGACAAAGTGGATGGCTCTCGTATTTTCTATCTTCATCGCGAGATTTCAACCATTTCCCAAGGTACTTCTTCGATTCCAGCTTATCATACTAGACTGCGTTTACTGTGGGACGAATATGATGCACTTGTGCCATTTTCTTCTTGTGAGTGTGATGGATCTCGACAGAATGCTACTCACTTGATGCAACAGCGCCTCTTCCAGTTTTTAATGGGTTTAAATGAATCCTATGCCTCTGTCCGTCGTCAAATTCTGCTCATGAGCCCTTTGCCCACAGTGAACAAAGCCTATTCGCTGCTCATTCAAGATGAAAGCCAAGCTCAGATTTCTTCTTCACCATCTATGGCCTCTGAACCTACTGCATTGGCGGTTTCTAGTGTTTCTTCCTCCAAATCCACCTCCAAAGCAACAAAAAAGTATCAAGGAAAATGTGAACATTGCAAGCTTACGGGCCATCGTATTGAAAATTGCTATCGTTTGAATGGGTTTCCGGCAGACTACAAATTCACTAAGAAACCGGCAGCTAACAGTGTCACCATTGAATCTTCGATTGAATCTGATGTCAAGGCTCCCTCACATGTTTCTTCTACCTCCCAGGGTCCGGTTTTTACCCAGGAACAATATGAACAACTTTTGAGTCTGCTTCACAAGCCACCAACTGTGACTGCAGCAGCTCACATGGCAGGTATATCTCTTCCTACACATGCACCTGCCCCTGTTCAGTGGATCCTTGACACAGGGGCAACTAATCACATGACTTATGACCTTCACTGCTTGGACTCACTTGTTACATGCACATCTCGTTCATCATTTGTACGCTTGCCTACAGGAACCTTTGCTCCCATTAAACACATTGGCTCACATACTTTACCTTCACAGCATGTTCTCACCAATGTTTTACATGTCCCTGACTTTACTTATAATCTCATTTCAGTCTCTAAACTGACCAAAGACCTCAACTGTCATGTTATTTTCTATCCTTAATTTTGTGTACTGCAGGACCTTACCAATGGAAGGATGATGGGGATTGGTAAAGAATCAAATGGCCTATACTTTCTTCTTTCACAGCAACCTACAGAAACTACACCAACAGCAAACATATCTACAATTGTTCATCCTCAACCTTCATTGCCTGATGATACATCTTGTTCATTTTCTTCTGTTTTTGATGTTTCAAATCATGTCACTTCTCTTGTTTCCTCCAAAGCATCTGTTTCTCTCTGGCATGCCAGACTTGGTCATGCATCGTTTTCAAAAAATGAATAAAATTTCACAGTTTAAACATGTTTTATCTCCTGTTAATTCTTGTCCTTGCCATGTTTGTCCTCTAGCCAAGCAAAGCAGGTTACCTTTTCCAACAAGTCAAACCAGGGAATCCTTACCTTTTTCATTAATTCATATTGACCTTTGGGGACCATACAGAATATCCACTCACAGTGGACATAGATACTTCCTTACCATTGTTGATGATTGTACAAGGATGACCAAAATTTATCTTTTGAAACTTAAACATGATGCCTTCATTTTTTTAAAGCAATTCATTGCCTTTGTTCATACACAATTTTCAGCCACTGTTAAGATTGTTAGAAGTGACAATGGGTCTGAGTTTTTCAGTACTGAAGGCAGTTCATTTTTTACATATTTGGGAATCATACACCAGAGTTCATGTGTTCATACACCTCAACAAAATGGGGTGGCTGAACGCAAACATAGACATCTTCTTGACATAGCCAGAGCCCTTTGTTTTCAATCTAGTGTTCCAAAGAAATTTTGGGGGGAATGTGTTCTGACTGCCTGCTATCTTATAAACAGATTACCAACTTCTGTTCTACATTGGAAATCGCCATATGAGCTTCTATATAAGAAGCAACCTTCCTTGAGTCATCTCAAAGTCTTTGGTTGCCTTTGCTACGCAACTGTGCCAAACTATCATGACAAATTTTCACCCATAGCAATCCCCTTTGTTTTTATGGGTTATTCTATGGTTCAAAAAGGTTATGTGTTGTTTAACCTTGATACAAAAACGTTTTTTGTAAACAGGGATGTCATTTTCCATGAGAATGTTTTCCCATTCAAAATTCCTTCTAAAGAACAGTCTCTTTTTCCCTTCACTGAATTAACAACTGATGTTGATTCAGATTTTTTAAACTTACTTTCTACACCATCATCACACACTCAAGATCAGCCCCCTTCCTCACCTGCTGCACTTATCCCTATACCCTCACAAACAGCTCCATTACCTTCAGCTCCTATCAATCTAAGGAGAAGCTCTCGACAACACAAACCACCAAACTGGATGCAAGATTACATTTGCCAATCCTCCTCATCATCTGCCCTCACCAACACAGGTCAGTATCCCATCTCTAATTGCATCTCATATCATCATTTGCCTTTACATACACAAACCTTTGCTGCCACTATTTCCCAAGTCACCGAACCACAAACCTATTTAGAGGCAAGTAGTCACAAATGCTGGCAAGATGCCATGTCACAGGAAATTCAAGCACTGGAGGAAAATAAGACATGGGAAATAGTGCCCTTGCCCCCTGGCAAATGTCCAATCGGCTGTAAGTGGGTGTACAAAGTGAAACATAACTCAGATGGCTCAATTGAACGGTTTAAAGCCAGATTGGTGGCAAAGGGTTACAGCCAAAGGGAGGGTATTGATTTTCAGGATACATTTTCACCTGTGGTCAAGCATGTAACAGTCAGAACAGTGATCTCTCTTGCTGCCTTACACAACTGGCCATTGCATCAAATGGACGTCTATAATGCATTTCTTCAAGGTGATTTGAATGAGGAAGTGTATATGGAGTTGCCTGAGGGGTTTCATAACCAGGGGGAGTATAAAGTGTGCAGGTTACTCAAGTCTTTATATGGCCTCAAACAGGCATCTAGACAATGGAATCTCAAGCTTACTGAAGCGTTATTACACCATGGTTTCTTGCAAAGCAAGCATGATTACTCCTTGTTCACAAAAGCGCATGGTAAGAAACTTGTTGTTCTACTTATCTATGTAGATGATCTTCTTATAACTGGGAATGATGAGCAACTTATAGGAGAATTGAAATCATTTCTTCACAAGAGTTTCAGAATGAAGGATTTGGGAACTTTAAAGTACTTTCTGGGCATTGAAGTTTCTCGATCATCACAGGGCATAGTTCTAAGCCAAAGGAAATATGCTTTGGAATTAATTGAAGATACAGGTTTAGGGGGTGCCAAACCAGCAATAACGCCACTCGAACAGAATAAAAAACTCACTACAGTTGACTATGATAGAGGAACTGAGCAAAATGATCAAGACAAACCCTTATTAGATGCAACAGTTTATCAACGCCTCATTGGTAAACTATTGTATTTAACCAATACTCGCCCTGATATTGCCTTTGGTGTACAGCATTTGAGCCAATTTATGCAAACTCCTAAACAAAGTCATTATAATGCAGCCTTGCGAATTGTTCGTTATGTCAAGAAAAATCCTGGACAAGGTATTTTGTTAGCAGCTCATGGAACTCCACTGTTGACAGCCTTTTGTGACTCTGATTGGGCATCATGCCCTATGTCTCGAAAGTCGGTGACTGGATATTGCATCAAACTTGGAAATTCTTTGATTTCCTGGAAATCAAAGAAGCAAAACACTATTTCTCGATCCTCGGCAGAAGCTGAATACCGCAGTATGGCATCTACAGTTGCTGAAATCATTTGGTTAGTTGGCTTATTGAACGAATTGGGTGTCAAACAAGAACAACCGGTGACACTATTTTGTGACAGCCAAGCAGCTATGCAGATTGCCGCTAACCCGGTCTATCATGAGCGTACTAAACACATCGAAATAGACTGTCATTTCATTCGAGAAAAAATTCAAAAGGGGCTGATTCAAACAAAACATTTGGCTTCGAAAGAGCAACCAGCAGACGTACTAACCAAAGGTTTGGGGAGTTACCAACATGAACATCTTCTTTCCAAGTTGGGAGTGAAAGACATCTTTCACCCTCCAACTTGAGGGGGTGTGTTGAAGATAAGAGGACCAACTTTGTATTTTACCATGTCTTACTATTCTTTCGGTAATTAGTTAGAATTAGAGTGTAATTAGTTACAGGTTCTCTTGTATAAAAACCGACACTGTTCATTCTGTAAAATAGGTTTTCAGAGCAATAAAATTCTCAAGAAATCTGTCCTATTTTTTCTTCTTCTCCGATCAATCTCTGATCGGTTTTCATCTCTTTGACAGTTTCAAGTCATTACAAATGTCGCTATAACATTGTTAGCTGAAACGATTTTGGCGGCCCTGCATGCTTCTTTAGTTTGGTTCCAAAATGTCGTTTCGAGCTCAATTCATCTGGGATCTTTCAATGGAGTCTTGTCAAAAAGTTTAAGTTTCTGTCTGATGAAGACAATGCCATATCTCCTGATTGAAAGGTTGATGTCCACAACTGTAGAAAGCCAAAAAATGCATTTCCATCGCAAACATCATGGTTGATATTTAATCCCACACAAAAATCGGAGTTCGGAAAGAACGTAACTTGAGCAGTAAGAATTGGGAGGGACCTGTTCATCCGAGACCATATTCACTGGTGTAAGTTCAGGAGCAAAAGAGTGGAAATCAGAAGCATTCGGGGCATGATTGCCTGTAAGGTGATCAAAATCGCTCTGAGACTATGACAACACCAGTAACACTGAATCGCCTTTCACATAACGTATTTCTGGCTTTTCAGAGTTAGGAGGGTGAATCAAAGTTTCCTGCAGGTGGCAACGTAACCTTGAGATTAAGAGAAATTATGTTTTTGAAGCTTGGAGCAGCATATTTGGTGAATAGATATGTAGAAATGGGAAGTTCGAAGAATAGATTTCATTTATATAAATTTGAGACGTAGAAGGTCAAGAAAGGCGAGAGGAATGTGTTGACAAATGGGGTAAGGATCTAGTCTTGGCGTGTAGCGAAATAATTACAAAATATTTTTCTATTTGATTGTACAAAAGTCAACCTTAATTAACATTTTATAAAATGATCAACGTATAAATCATAATAGGGTATGAATTGTAATTCATACTTTATTTTAAATCTTAATTCTTTTTTTATAACAACTCTTAAACCAATTTTGAAGTCGACTCATTTCAACCAACAAAAAATCATACAAGTGATCTACCTTTAATAATATCTATATAACAAGTTGATAGAACTATATAACTATTGCAAAAAGAGTTAGACAAGAAGTGTTAGGTTCCTTAGAGCTTAAGTCTATTTATAATAGATATTGGACATTTTAATTCAATTAAAATTAAGTTCTAATTTTAATTAAAATTTAATTAAAATTACAAATAATTTTAATTAAATATCAATTATATCCAAATAAGATCCAATATTTCATATTATTCCTTATTTATTAAATATCTCATATTTAATCGTAAAATTTTTCAAACTTTACAATCAAGTCTAACTTGATTAAAATATCTTCTCTCTTTAACTTGTTATTTATGTGTGACTTATTAGGTTTTCAAATATGTTGGCAATAAATACAAATTATAACTCTAAATCATGTTTAGGATTAGAGAAATTAAACTCCTTTAATTTATTTTTAATTCTCTAATTAAATAATTTATATCCACATATTAAAATTTGTGTCTAACAATACATCATGATACCTAAATATTTAGGAGTATATCAAAATAGTTCTGACTAACTTTTCAGTGCATGATTTTTTCGTATAATTCAATTATTTCATCATAAAATATTCCAATTAGACATAGAGTATGAAATTAATATCTGCTATATTTGAGTGTAATTATATTTGTTGGACCTCACACCCTACCTGTAGGTGTTTGCGGGTTATACCGCGGCATCCAACCTTAATCAGTATTGTCCTCTTTGGGAATCGAACTCGCGACCCCTCAAGGTTTTGTTGTTTCTAAGAACACGCCTCTTACTATTGAGCCAATACGGGTGGGGTGTGGGCTCCAACAAATTTAATAACACTTTCTTCTAGAAAAATGTCCCCCATTGTCTTAAGTTTCCATTGACATCAAAATCATTCAATTTGGTTTAGTTATCTGAAAGTTATACTCCAAACATTTTTGGACTGCTCTTATACTAAAAAAATATTCTATGCTCAAATACTTTATATCCTTAGAGACTGAATTTAAAATTTATTCCTTCATACAACTTGTATCCCTATGTCTCTAGTTTACTCCAAATCAAAAATCACTCCATTTGGATAACTACAAGAAACGTTATGCTCAAAATACCGTATCATGTTCTGTGTTAGAAAGTTTGCCGCGACGAACTTTTCCAGAGAGGAAAAGTTTGCATGAAATCTTACAATTTTGCCACAGCGAACCCCTGAGTTGACCACGACGAACTTCATCCTTCAAGTTGGCTATGGTGAACTAAGGAAAGTTGACCGCTGTGAACTTTGATAGAAGAATATGCAGAACATGTTTCATTTTCCATACTTTACTTCCCACCTTTCACATATAACCCATATTAAACCTAAACCATCCCTTTTACTTCATTTTCAACTCCATTTCAAACCAAAATCATTCACAAATACATCATAATCTATCTTTGATCATTAACCCTAAAAGATTAAAACATTTTCATATACCATTCATCAAGAACTTCCTACACACATTTAACTTCATTTTCACTTCTAACTTTCATTAAATATACTTCATCCAACAATCAAGAAAAGTTGACGCTTATACTTGTTTTAGCCTCAAAGTCTTCAAGATCGCCAAAACCCTAGCTTGATTTTCTCTTCTTCTTCTTTTCTTCTCACACCCACGTTACTTCTCCTCTTCTTAACAAGTCAACAATTTCCTTCTTCTAATTTATGCTCTTAATGGTTATAAGATGACAATTTTTCCCTTCCATTTATGCCTTAAAGCCTTTTAACCTCAAGTGACTTGCCAATTTTGCCCTTTTTGTTATATACCCTTAACACTTTAATTTATCCAACTCAAGCAATAAAATCCTACTAACATTGTCATGTTAATTAAACTTCAAATAAAATAATTTATCTAGCAAGATCACAAATTTATTCAAATCATGCTTAAATAAAAAATAAAATAAAAAAATTTGGGGCCCAACAAATTGGACAAGTGACAAGTGTCACTTGCCAAGCCTAATATTGATTCCACGATTATATTAGAAGGACCAAATTAATTGTTTTGATCTTGCTTTCTTCTTCTTCTTTGTGACTTTCTTTACCTTTTACAAGTTTCTTCACTTGCATGAATTTTCTTTCCCTCACAACGCAAGCTTTGCTCTCACCTTTCACTTGCTACTTTCACCTTGTTATCTTCTTCACCCTCACTAAAAGATCTAAACCTACAACCTTTGACTGTTGATGATCGTGTATCATGGAAAGCTAGGGTTCATGTGATTTGAAGAACTTGGAGTTTTAGCAAGTAAGTAACATGTTAAATTTTTATGAGTTGTTTGAATATGAAATAAATATGGTGATTACAAAATAATGAGATTAATGATCATTTTTCATGCACATCATGAGTGATGAACAGTGCATATAAATGTATTATTTATGCATATAAGATGATTAATCTTTCATAAGATGCTGTTGAAATGATTTTGAAATAGAAAGATCATTATGATGATGTAAAAAAGAGTTCAAAACAATTTGTTAGATAAATGGTGTTTCATGCTCTATTTTCACTATTCTTATACGTGAATCTCCTTGGGTGTTTTAGAAATGAGCTCAAATGAGTTTAGGGATAAGGAAAAAGGAGTAATGTGATGTTGTGATATGAGAAAATTAAAATGATAAGTTAGAGATGAAATGAAGGTGTTGATGCAGATGAAGAAGTGCAGAAAATATGGTAAATATGCGTAAACGATATGTTCTATTTTTTTATGTTTATGGTCAGTCATAGATTTTGATTTGTATTTGAATGAGTTGAACTAAAATGGAAGTAAGAATGAAGAGGAAATAGTGAAGACATAAGTTAGAAATGGTAGATTAAGCAAAAGAGAGGAAGAAGTGCTGAAATTTGCAATTTTGTAAAATCTACAGAACATCATTTGTCACGATCATGACAGAGAGGGAGCCTCAGAGAAGCTATACGATCATGCAAAACAGAGAGGAAAAATGAGGCAATGACAATGAGGAACCTCAAAGGAGTTGCACAATCATGATAGAATGGAGAAATCAGGCAATGCACGATCGTGGTTGTTTCCAGAAAGGCACAATCGTGACAATGACCAATCAATTGGAATTGCACAATCATGCATAAGCACGATTGTGAAAGTGATAGTGCAGAGATATATGACAGTATTAAATATCCTTCACCATGTTGACCATAACTTCTTCTCCGGAACTCCGATTGACTTGAAATTTGGATCATGAACTCCTCACACGTTATCTTTCATGGTCGTCTGAATTCATTAGGAAAGGATTGATAATGATTGATTGATGAGTTTAGGATGAAAATGATGAAGTGTACTGAAAATTGTTAAATGGAGTGTTTTCATTGAATAGGCATCTATATTCTGGCCATATCTTGATCTGTAGACATCCAAATGAAATTATTTTTTATTTATATTAAAATAGATACATATGGATATAACTTTCATGAAGGAATCGAATTTTAATTCTATCTCTAAGAGTTTGAAATTTTGGCTCGAAATTAAGTACTGAGTGTTGTTGCAGTGAGAGAATAGTCTAAAGTATTTTGTGTAGAAATTGTATAATACTAAACCGAATTGTATGAACTTTAGTTCATTAGAAACTTAATACATACAAGAACATTTTTTAGAAGAAAGTATTACCTAAATACTTCATTTTCCTTGTTTTAATGATCATGCAAAATTGACTCGAAAATCTAAGGAATGATTGATTGATGATGTTATAACTTAGCAAATGAATTATTGATATTAAGGTACCAAAGGCATGAGTATAATGGCAATAAAGTTGTTCATAAGATAGTAATTGTGATTTAAAAGAGATGAGCAATATGTATTAAGTAAAGGTGAATGCGAATTTGATATTTTGAGAGCATATACGGCTAGAAAAGAAATGACAAGTAATTAAATTATGATATTAGAATAACCAGGTGTTCTTGAGGTGTAAACCTAAGAATAAGTTAGACACTTATAAATGATACAGTTTGATTGGTCAAGAGATGTGATTAAGGAAACATACCTGGAATAGTCAAATTGAACATGCATTATACAGGACACCTATACATATGTGTTTGATTGAATGTTTATGCAATAGTATAATTAATAATGTGTGTGCAATATGTGTATTGCATAATGTTGATATATAGGATAGAACGTTCGCATCCAGACGTTTCTAGATCATGGAAGCAATTGCTAATCTGGAGCGTATTGTGAGTAACCTAGATGGTCTCACTTAATAAATTGTTTGTTTTAATTATCGTATTAAATTAAATTGTGAATTGAATTGCGCTGATTCCGGACATTGAATGTCTGAGGTATTTGATGCATGAGTGAGATATTAGAAGTGCTCTTTGTATGTGAATTTGACACAAATAAATGATTCTCAATGTATATGTTAAATGCCGCACCAAGGTTCGATGACAAATCTGAATGAGAATGCGAAAGTGAATATGAAATGTATATGACTCAACATGTTGAATTGATGAACTGATGTGAATTATGTGATTACATGAATTAACGTGTTATGTGATGAGTGAACCATCGAGGATGGTTAACTCACTAAGTTTACAAAACTCATTAAAATTGCAACATTATTTTTTAGGCTTAGAGAAGTTACCCCGTTAGACAAATGGGAGTCTATCCACTTCATTCGATTAAGAGATAAGGGTCAGGATCTATTCGCATCTGCATAGATTTTTCATTATTTTGTATTAAAGAATGTATTGTGCAATTATTGTATCAAGTGCATTTGAATAATTATGTTTTGCAATAACTTTCCAAATTGAAAATGTTTGTAAATGAGATTGATCAATGAGTGTAAAAATAATTGTGATTATAATGTTTATGAAATAAAAATAAGGTTTTTGTGATGGATTCTTCAGATCCAGTTCATTTATCTTCTAGTTTATCTTTAGCGTCTTTACCTAGAGGT
>JAOTIZ010000009.1:16721283-16734340 GCA_027123425.1 Erythroxylum panamense
CAACAACCATTTTAATATAAAGGGTATAAAAGTCATTTATTATACATTACATTTCATTTCATCCATCTTCCAAACAATATTTCACTACATTACATTACGAACTCTTCCATCTTTCTCAAACAGTTTTTTACTATATTACATTATATTCTATTATAAACCATTCCATTTCATTGCATTCCATTTCATTAATTAACATCCAACCAAACAAGTCCTTAGTAGCCTTATTGTGGTAGCTTCAGTTGAGTTTCTGAGCTACTTGAGAAGACGTAGCCATGGCGACTAAATCATCGAGGAAGCTGAAACCTTCGAGAAAACCCGACTACTGGGGCGCCAAAATTATGAAAAATCCGAAAGTAGCCTTCTCTTTGGCCGTTGTTTTCGCTGATGCCCTCCTCGTTGGTCTCATCATCGCCTATGTTCCATGTAGGACCAATTCTTCCACGTTTCTTTTCAATTTTCCGTTTTTGGTCTTTAATTGAACTAATAATGTGAGCTTTTGATTGATTTTTCAGATACAAAGATTGATTGGGACGCATACATGTCACAGGTTGGCTACCTTATTCCTTTCAATTTTCTTTTGTTTCTCAGTAAGCAATCTCCTAGTTGGTTACTTTGGTTTCTGGGTGACTTCAGTTTTTGTTGAAATGAACCGGGTAAATGTGAATTAGCCTTATTAACGAACAGGTAACTGGGTTTCTTGAAGGAGAAAGGGATTATAGGAACTTGAGAGGAGATACAGGGCCCCTTGTATATCCTGCTGGCTTTCTCTATGTTTACTCTGCTATTCAGTATGTTACTGGAGGTTGGGTCGCTCCAGCTCAGGTACTTTTCCTGTTGTGTTTTATATTTCTATTTAAACTTTGAACTTTAACAAGTATGATTACTTGTTATGAAATTTCCGAGAGTGTTTTAGTTGTATATAAAGTTTGAATTGATACCTGACTTGTAGTTATCTTGTAACGTTGGAGTTGAGGAACTGCTATTGACTATTTGTTTATGGATCTAAAACAACTGTAGAATCAGTGTGAGCATTGTGTCTAACATTCCTTTCTGTACTATCACCAGCTTATCATTGTCATTGTTGTATGTTGAAAATTTTTCTTATAATATTTAACGTTAACACTATGTTTTTTTTCTATCTCTGTGTTGCAGATATTATTTGGCGTTTTGTACATTATAAACTTGTGTATCATCTTATTCATCTACATCAAAACTGATGTGGTACGAGGAGCACACTCTTCTACAAGATCTTTCTGTACTAATTCTTAACCTGATTGGTGTCAGTATTCTGTACACATGCATTTAGAAGCAATCCGAAGAATATAATAACGGGTCCTTTATTTCCTAGATCTTCGTGCTTGTTTTATCATGATAATCTGCCAAGATTTTTCTACCTTTCTTATCAATCTGTATGGTTTAGAACATGGTAGCAAAAGAAATGAGAGCAGGAGAAAAACTAAAGGAGCAGCAGAACTTAGTGATTCACGGTTGATACTTTTCTTTTCTTCCTTTTTTTGAGAAGGGAAGGTGGAGAGAGAAGCACGGAGAATATTTATAATGCATGGGATTAAAATTTGGTTTCACTGAAAGAATAGCATAGAGAAGCACGGAGAATATTTATAATGTGTGGGGTTAAAATTTGGTTTCACAGAAAGAATAGTATAAATTTTAATTTATCTTATTTGGTCTTAGTTAGCTATGCTGCGTACTTTCTTGCCCTTGAAGAAGCTATTGATGAAAATACCGGCTCCTTGGATAGTTAGGTTAAGCACTGGTGAACAAAAAATGCAGAAATTTATTAGGATCCGATATCTCTTAATTATTCTGAAGTTTAAGAGGTGGCCACTGTCCTGAATTTGATGGTGTTCCGTTTGTGTTTTGTTGGTTATACTGGAAAAGCATGCTCTATTGGAAGTCTGTATTTGTTAAGAAGTAACTGGAAATTTAGAGTCGATGATGGTTATGAATGTTTGATTGGTTACCTGTGATTGGTGCTAGTACTCTTCACCAAACCACATATGAGTCTATACTTTAAAAGTTGATTGGTCATTTAGCAACAGCTACTATCAATGTTTGTCCAGAGACAGAAAGCATTTGCGCTCGATAATTGTGTTCTGGAATCCATTGAAAATACTCTTAGCATGAATATCAACTAGATGAAAATATGTCAAAACTCTGGATAATTAGTTCTGATGAATGGTAGACTATTCCCATGGAAGCTTTAATTGTTATTTGATAACATTTTAATCATCTTGACGTGTATCATCCGACGGCAAACCATCAGAGTATTCCAAATGATTTTCACCTTAATTTCCTCCGCATTTCCTGTTTGATTTAATGAACGATCTACTAGGGTGTTTTATCTTTGAAAGATTATCTGTTAGATAATTTTGCATTGACGTTGGTGTTAGCTCATACTTTCCTAATGTCTTGTTGCAGCTTCCATGGTGGGCACTTGTTTTGCTTTCCCTCTCAAAAAGAGTGCACTCAATCTTTGTGCTTCGTCTTTTCAACGATTGTTTTGCAATTACGTTCCTCCATGCCTCATTGGCATCTCTTCTTTGCGAGAACTGGCATCTTGGACTCATTCTGTTTAGGTACTGAAATCAGTCACTTTTTTCAGTTTGGACAACTTTTTAGTAACAGAGATATGACTTTCTTCTATATTTGTTTAGTTTGGCAGTTTCAGTAAAGATGAATGTGCTCCTCTATGCACCATCTTTGTTACTCCTTATGTTAAAGGTAATGTCAAGTTAATTAAATTCCTACAGTTTGGTCATTGTCTTAAAGTTGCAGAAGCCAGCACTAAATCTCATGGCAATCATTTATAGGTTATGAGTATCAGAGGGGTTATTTCAGCTTTAGCTGGTGCTGCACTGGTGCAGGTGCTTATCTCTATAATGTTAGTCATTTTGTATTCTTTTGTGTGTACCTATCTTTAAAGCTTCCTCTTGTTAAATTGCAGGAATGTCAGCTTGAATATGTAAAATTATCTATACCTTTTAATTTCTTTTTTAATGTGATTAGGTGAGTTGAACGTTACTGCAATTGACAATCTGAAGAGGTTCTTTCCTAAGCTATCTGTTTCTTGATTCGTTTCAACATATTCAATGGATGGTTACGCAGATTCTGTTGGGATTTCCATTTCTACTCTCTAATCCAATAGCATATATATCAAGAGCCTTCAATCTTGGGCGCGTGTTCATCCACTTCTGGTAATTTGACTTTATGATTTAGAGACATGTAAAGACTCTTCATTAATCACATCCATTTACCAAGTTCTAAATCAACTAGAAAATGATAGGTATTGTCTGGAAGGCATTTGAATTTCATGCACTTCATATTACTTAAACGGGTAGCACTGTTAAAGATTTCTTAACTTGAAAATGTTTTTTTTGTTGTTGCAAATTATGCTACTACAAAGTGCTGTGACAAATTGAGTTGGAATCAATGTGTTAAAACTGTCAAGCCTGGAAAGGACTGTTATTTTGTTTAATTTGAAGCAAAATTTGTATCCAATGACTTTTAGCTCCTGTATGGTAGATAACTTGCAGTCCTATGGTGATTAGAAAAATATTCTGCTCATGTTATTTGAATTGAGACTCTTTATTTTGTTTTGTTTTCATACGGGAAGGTGGTTGTAGTTTTTCCTGCAGTTGTTTGTTTTGTAATTCAGGGACTAGAACTTCTATTTAGGAACTACTGCACTTTAGTGAAACATTATATCACAGTGACTTGCTAAATTCATGATGTGTGAAGTACATTACAACTGGTATTAAGTCCTTCTAGGTGGTACATTTGTATAATTTTTTATTAGCTGGTACTTTTATCATCTCCCTTTTGTTGTCACCTTATTGTTGATAGTTTGAGTTTCATATTTTCCATTTCAGGTCAGTTAACTTCAAGTTTGTTCCTGAGCCAGTTTTCATATCAAAGCAATTTGCTATAACTTTGCTGGTTGCCCACCTTGGATTGCTAATCGCTTTTGCTCATTATAGATGGTGCAAGTAAGTGCAAGGATTGTTTCTTTGCATTATTGTAAAATTTGTGTTGTCCTGTGGATTTTCTTATTAAGAGCTACAAAGGTGATGATTTGGTATGTAATGCTTATTCTAATTTATGTATATAGGTCCTTCCAGCTTCCTCAAAGACAGTTATAAACCATGTTAAACCAGCATTTCTTGTTCAAGGATTTTATAGTTTAGTGATTGGATGTCTCATTTGATGCAACTAATGAATGTCAAGAGGACTTGCTTTGCAGATACATGTGCTATAGTGTGGCAATTTTGTTAATTAATACCTGAGTTTTGAAAAATATTGTCTCCACTCTTATTGTGAGTTGCATGCAGGCATGAAGGAGGACTCCTTAAATTTTTACATTCTAGGGTAGCTTCTGGCATGCTGTTGTCTGGCCTTTTGAGTCCCAACAGTTCATCCCTTAAGATTCTCAAAGAAGAACGTAAGTTATTGACGTTCCTCGACTTACTTTCTTTCTTTTCTTTTCTTCCTTATTCATTGCTTCTAATAATTAACTGGGGTTGGATTCGTCCAGATATTGTGACGACCATGTTTGTGGGGAACTTTATTGGCATTGTATGTGCACGCTCACTGCATTATCAGTTTTACTCCTGGTACGTTGCACCTGTCACGATATTGGTTTTGGTCTTTCTGCATCTTTGCCATCTTTACACGCTTGTCCATCATCCTACTGCAGGTACTTCTATAGTTTGCCATATCTACTTTGGAGAACCCGTTTCCCTATATTGTTTCGGTTAGCTTTCCCAAATTCCCTGCTTAATAAGTCCAATTCCTCAAATGAGAATAAGAAGTTCACGTTTGTGGGATGCTGTGGTTTTTGCAGCTTAATGATGTTCATCGTGGTGGAATTGTGCTGGAACGTGTATCCTTCCAATATCTACTCGTCAGTTTTGCTTCTTTGCCTCCACTTGCTTTTGCTTTGGGGTCTATGGTCCGCGCCTCCTCCAGAGTCTCCCTACAAGCCGCAGAAAACGACGCCGACTGTTGAGAAGGCCAAATGAGAACTAAATATTCTTTTTACCTCCTTTTCGGATTAGCTCTGTTGTTGGGCTTTAGTTTGAAATTTTGAATACAATGCTGCGCGAATCGTTACGTTTTTCAAAGCTCTTGAATTTGAACTCTAAAATGACAAATACATCCTTCTACCCAATTAGAATCTTTAGGGTGATAAGCTGCAAGTCTAACCTTTTGATTTATTTTAAACTCCTATGATTTGTAAACTAATTTAGTCACAAGCTTATGAATAAATGATTAATACTTTGGAAATGCCTTAACAAAATTTCAACTTATTCTAATATGTTGATATTATACTTTTTCAAAAAACAGAAAATTAGTATATTTACCGACTAGGATGACGATGGGCCAGCTTATAGGTCTAGATTTTTTAACGGACCAACTTATAAGTTAGGTTTAGATTAAGCTTAAATCGACTTGAAGTCTAATTATTCTTAACAAAATAATATTTTTTTTTTAAAAAAAATGGATATCGGGCAGGTCTGTGCATTTTAAAAAAAATTCTCAAAAAGCCGTTTATACTTGGAATTTGAAATAATGGCAAACTGGTAAATTGACGAATGTCTAGGGCGAGTAATGGAAGATCCTCCCGCCTCTAAGTATGTGGTGTTTATTATTTTCTCCGACATCAACAATTTTTTGGTTTCCACCTGAAATCGGTAAAAAGCAGAGCAGACAAAACAAAAGATCGGCGACGAAAAAATGGTGAGAGACTTTGCTCCTCTCCTAATCTCTCTACTAATGTGCCACATTCTATGGAATCGTCACCGAATCTTTCCTTTCTCCAACCTCTAGGGTTTCCAATTTCTGGGCTTATGTTAATGTTTTGGGGTTTTGCAGGATGGACATGATTCTCAAGATCCAAAGAAGAGCTCAACCGATATGGCCGCTTTTGTAAGTTTCTTAACGCTTTTTCATACCGATTCTATGCTGGTCTTTTATTGGTCTTGTATGGAATTAAAAATGCCCGTTTTGAGTTTTGATGGAATTGTTTGAATGATGTTTCAGGTGCAAAATCTTCTTCAACAGATGGTAAGTTTGTTGCTTAATCCGCTCCGTTCATTTGATTTTTGGTTTTACTGACTAATAAGGTTTTGTTTGCAGCAATCAAGATTTCAAACAATGTCAGATTCCATCGTAACTAAGAATATCCTTTTCAGTTAAAATCAATGTGCCCCACATAACTACATTACTTTGTTCCGTCTTTTACTCGTGTTTTCTGTTTGTTATTCGTGGTGGTATGTGAATCAATTCAGTATAATTTGGTGCTAAACTTGTTTAGGGGCTAATTTCTATGAGCTATGTAGCCTTGGTACTTTCTTTAGTTTTTTTTTAATTTCTTAACTTCAACCCACTTGATGACATGGGAACCCGCATAAATGAGTTGGAGCAGAGTATCAATGACCTAAGGGCAGAGATGGGAGTGGAGGGTTCGCCATCTCCTGTGGCCCCATCAAAGCAAACGCCTGAGGAAGGGAAGCCAGAGGAAGGTTCGGCTTAGAATTGGACAGGCTGCAAAGTGCCCAGTTGGATCACAATGTAATCCCGTGCTATATTTTTCACTTACCTCCAAATTATGACTATGATCTATGCGATCAGTTTTATGCTGGCGAGTATTTCTGCGTCGTTGCTTGTAGCTTTTTCTGAGAAGTAGCTGTTGCCTCACTGGGGCAATTTAGATCTGGTTGCGAATTGTTTTGAAGTGACGTTGCCTCTTGACATATATTTTTGAAATTGATGCAAACATTTATATGCATATTCCCTGAATTGCTCAATCAGTCTGGTCTATTTCTTCATAAAACCCAAAGTTGAACCAGGTAGTGTCAATTTCTCCGGTAAAACCATGGAAAACACTACTATTCCCAATGTTTTAACTTTTAAGGTATTAGGATTTGCTTGGTTCATTTGGAGAAATGGTAATTGAATTTAAGATGAATATAGTTAGGAATGGAAATAAATATGACTTTCATCCCTTACTATATTGGGAGGTATGCAGTATTGTCCTAAAAGGGAGGTATGGAAGTGCTCTTTATCCAATCATAATATATTATCAAGCATCCTTTTTTTATTCTTTACTCTTTCCCTTCTTTCCATTTCAACTAACTAAGCACCCCCATAGTTTATTCTGCAAGATTGCAAAGTGATGGAATTACAATGGCAAATTTGAGAACTATCAAACCTGCGCTGCTTCAGCGCAGGATGTGAGACCTGGCAGTTTTACAAATTCATGAAAAGAGAATTTGTAACCTTGAGAGATTGAGCTCATTCGAAGCATCTATTGCAAAACTGCCAGTAGCAGCAAGTGAATAAAAAGAAAATGCAATCGTCTATTCAGAGGATAGTTTTGCTTTCCCATGCGTCTGCTTTTTTGCCTTCCCATGCATCTGCCGTGTACGTGACGTGTAGGGAAAGTCGCTGGTGAAGGTGAAGATCCCAAAATTTGTTGGAACTTTGGGATATAGTCTACGAAATCCTTTCTTTTGGTTTAGGTTTCTCACTTTAGAAAGTGTAAACACTGTCATCTCCTAGCTATTTAGTACTCAAATTCCTATCGGCCATTGTATTCCCCGATTCACCTTGAAAGATTTGAGTCAGAAGAGAGAAAAACGATCATCAAAAGATCCCTGGACCTTGTTTTCAAGTTTCCATCTTCTCATCGATCCAAAAGATCGTTTCTTTCCAACTTCTGAAATCATGATCAAAATTTATAGAAATGCAAATGTAATAACATGTAGGACGAAGATAGGTGCAGTTTTCCTTTCCCACGGAGAAGAGGAACATAACATGACCGATCATTACTTCCCCTCCAAAGCGAAACCATAACGAAGGGCAACGAGAATAACATGTCAACAGATTGTTCCAATGTTCCTCATTTACCAACTTTCTACAATTTTCTGAGCCGAAACCATCTCCTCTTCTCAAGAAGAAGAGCATATACGATGGACATATCTAAATCAAAGAGAGACATGTGGTAGTCAAAGTAACGTAAACATTATCATAATAATCACGCAATACACAGTAACTGTACGAAGCAATAGTCGATGATGGAAACGTAAACATTATCATAATAATCACGCAATACACAGTAACTGTACGAAGCAATAGTCGATGATGGAATCTTAGATAAGGAAATGCAAGTAGAAGTCTGATGAGACTATCTAGCTAGACATGAAACATCGATCCAACAATAATATCAAATGATCAAACGTAAATTTATTGCAATCGTCGGTGGTTATAGAAGAAGAAAATATGTAAGAATAATTTCAAACCCGAAAACAAGAGGGCGACAGCTTAAAGCATCTCTCAACTCCGACATCGAGATATGGAGGTGCAACCACGGTTATAAGGATTGGCCTCCGACCCAGGTTGGCAGTTATAGTAAGACGAACCTCTCTTAGAACACGGTACCGTATTCCTCTGCAAAGCACCGTAGCTTATGTAGTCTGTGGTCGCCAGAATACGACGGTTGCTCTCTGAATCCATCTCAAACTCATCCTCCAGCATACACTCTGCGGCCGGACCATGGCAGCGAGATGCTCTGGTTGGAATCCAGCTGAGTTGGTGGTCGCCGATCGCGAGCACCCCAGAAAAGGAAATGACAATGAGTGCCGAGAGGACAAGACAGAGAGTCCTGAGAAAACTGCAGAAGCAGGCCATTGTTAGTGTTGAGGTTGTTCTACTTGTTGTTATGCCTAACCTTATAGCAAAATTCTCAACACGAGTAATTTAAGAGGTGCGAGGGTCGACAATTTGTGTTGGTATTGGTTGACAGGAAAGACAGCGACTTCTAATTCTTTTTTCTGCCATTTCTTTTGGGTTTTGTCAGGATTTGTAAACCCATTTCACTCCTTTAAATTGCACCTACTGTAGCAATGTATCAATAGTATCGTCCGAAGACAGAAAGTGAAAAATTATTCAGTATTTTGTCATTCCGAGAATCCTGTCAAAATTTCAGGATCCTTGCTAGAGGTTCAAGGAAAGCGAGGAAAGGCATTACCAAAAAGTTTTTCTTCTTCTTTTATTTGGACATGAGTTTCTTTTACAACAATAATGTTAGCATTATTGAATCTTTAATTTGGTAAATGGATAGGAGTTTTTACAGTTCTTACAGGTGTTAGAAGTACTGGTATTCCGAACATTATTCTTTTGACAAACACAGTATAGACGATATACAATTAGCTTTGATCAGTGTTGTTTCCTCTAAATGGTTTGATCACAATGAAGACTAAGACATATTAGGTTTGTCCACAAACACTTGACTGGTTAATATCATGATGGAACAAAAGATTTAATCAAACTTTTATGTTTATCTTAAAATTGGCCCAACAACTTTGGTTAGTTCGAATGTCCTAATCTCAGGAGTGCTTCTAATCCGAAAGAACGAGAAAGTTAAACATGAAATAAAAAGGAGATTAATCTTCTTTACCATAGTCAAACCTTCAATTGAAATTTACTTGGGAATTTCAATGCCTCACTAAATAAGTAAAAGATCAGATTAGTTTTGATTGTCATACAGAAAGCAGGAAGGGTGACCTATTCAAAACCTACCAAGAGGGAAAATGATAGAATCTAAACACAAACCGTATTCTCTACGCAAGAGATGTCTTGGTTTATCAAATAGATGAATCATAGCATCACCACCTAGTCCGTCAAGAACCATATTTGTTAATTTTTTAGTTACTGAAAACCAAAGTGAACACTAGGGAAGGCTCATATGGTTAAAAACTACGCGCATGCTCGACGAAAAGGCGTGTCTTACTAGGAAAAATTCTTGGATACAACAGTCTAGCATTGGCAGATGGAAGGTGTGCATTAAAATCTAGGAGAAAGCTCAAAATTCCTTGAAATGCGGAAGTTAGTCCCTCAAGATCCCATCTTCCCACTTGCATCTCTCTTTGACCCTCTGCTGTAATAAACACCATATATGTAGAGGATGCAAGTGGAAGGATGGGATCTTGAGGGACTAACTTCCGCATTTCTATATATATATATATATATGTATGTATGTATGTATGTATATTCTTTATCAGTCTATTTAGGTAATGGTGGATACTCAATTTCTACCAAAGAGATGCAGACCAAGATTTGGCTTTTCTAAAGCAGGAGATAGAGTTCAAATCCAATTCTTGGGAAAATACATGTTCCACAAGTATCTCAATATCTTAATAGACTAATCGTATTAGCCTTTATGCTATGAACTGCGTTCAGATCCTGTAGATGGAGGAGTGGAATTCCAACGCGTCGTTAAAATTTTTGAAGAAACCGAAGCAGATGATAAAAAAGGAATGACAAGGAATTTCAGGACATCATTATCTGATCGGTGCTTTAATAAACGAAGACAAGAAGTACACACTACAGTAGAATTGCAATGAATCATGGATCGTAAAAGGGCTCATTTCGTATTCTCTTCAGTATCAGAAATCATCGGGGACTTCAGTCCGTTTCCTGCAATGTCAATGACCAGAGCAAGTTTCTTCTATGAAATCACTTCTATATTAGAGTAGTGTACAATAATCACTCATCATAAAAATGGGAAAAAATGAGGAATAAAGGAGTTGTATAACAATGGCGGTGACAGTAACAAACAAAGAGAGAAAGAAGAGGGTGCTTGCTCTATCGAACTAAGGAAGAAGAAAGGATGCTTTTGCTCCTTCACAATCTATTACCACACAGGCATTCCCTGCGTAAATAATGAGCTCACTCACCAACAATGCAGAAAGGACAAGTACTATGATCTGATCATTCGAATTCTGAAATCAAGATATGTGCTTGTGATGTTACAAGTCTGTACTGATTTATAGAAGTCTGTACTGATGTTACAAGTCCGTACAAGAATTGGCGGAAAGTGATCAAGGCACATATGTCAGAATTAACCCTTAATGAGGTAGTTGTTCAGAATAGAAAAGTTTGGGGTGATCGGATAAGGGTAAAGGATTAACTGTTCTAGTTACCCAATCCCCTTACTTAATGAGTGACAAAGAGGGATGGAATTTGTATATTACTAGGTTCTCGCAGATCTTTCCTCCTTCAGGTATTTTTTTTCTGTGTACCACATCATTCTTATATTGTCTCATTTGCATGTGGGTTCACCGGAAACAGCCTCTCTACTATGTAGGGGTAAGGCTGCGTACTATTGGACCTCCCCAGATCCTGCTTCATTGCGGGATTTCAGACTGGGTGATGATGATGATGATGATGATTTAATGTTGACATTGTAGATACGTGGATTTCTTATTAGATTTCTAATCAGATTCTGATGATGAACTGAAGAAAGTATTCATATTATTTTTGTAGTTGTGGAGGAGAACAAATATTTTCATTTACAAATATAACCATGTAGAACTTCTACTGTACCAGGTCATGATTGGGTTTTAGAACTTTTGAATGAAAATCCTACAAGGATTTATGAAAACTTAAGAATAAGAAAGACAATCTTCTTGAGCTTATGTGATGAGTTGAAGAGTTTATGAGGCTTAAAGGCAACAAATCATTTGACTGTGGAGAAATAAGTAGCATTTTTCTTGATGACTATAGGGCATAGTGAGACAATTAGAGTCAATGCAGAATGCTTTCAACATTCGACTTGGACAATTTCGAAGTACTTTTGAAAAGTCTTATATGCAGCTAATCGTTTTGCAAAAGAGTCATTACTCCACCATATTTTACTAATACACCTCCTGAGATTCAACATAATTCAAAAAAAATTCCATATTTTCAGGTACATCCATATATTTAATTACAATTTTAATTATGTCCTTGTGATTAAATTTTATTTTAATCTATTTTTTAATTTTTAGGATTGTATAGGAGCAATAGATGGTATGCATATTGATGCTTATGTTTTGACTGATGAGTAAATACCATACAAAGGCAAAAGAATTAATCCAACCCAAAATATTATGTGTTGTTGCTCATTTAACTACATATGTAATGGCTAGATGGGAAAGTACTGCAAATGACACTTGAGTTCTTTTGGAAATAGTGACAAATCCAACGAATCAATTTCCTATGCTTCCACAAGGTATTATATTATTTTAAATAAACATAGTAGTTATGATTTATTTTTAATATCTTTTTGCTAATATTATGTTCTTTATATGTTAGGTAAGTACTATTTGGTTGACTCAGGCTACACTAATATGCCTAGATTTCTTTCACCATATCGAGGTGAAAGATATCATTTGCGAGATTATAGAAGCATAGAAAGACCTCAAGGTTCGTAGGAATTGTTTAACTATAGGCATTCTTCAACAAGAAATGTTATTAAAAGATGCTTTGGCGTCCTAAAAGTGAGATTCCTATGCTTAAAAACATACCGAGTTATGATATAAAGAAACAAAAATACATCGTTATTGCTTGTTGTGTTATACAAAACTATATTAGAATTTGTGGACAAAGCGATGAATTATTTGAAAGTTTTGATGAAAATGAAAAAAAATTAATGGAAGTAAAAATGAAGATGCAAGTTCTCAAGTGGAGTATAATATCACTTCAGCATAACTTCGAGGTATGTCTTAGAAGCGAGATGCATTGTTTTAAAACTCGAACCGGACCAGCCGGTTTGACCAGTGACCGATCGGCTATCCGGTCCCGGTGACCTGTAAAAATCGGTCCCCAATTGAACCAGTGAGAACTGGTAAAAATCGGTCAATTGACCGTTCGACCGGTTCGACCACTGGTTCAATAAATTTTTTATTTTTATTTTTATTTTTTTAATATTTTTATATTATTTGGAATATTTTTCTATTTTTTTTTAATATTACTAATATTATATATAATTAAATATAATTATTGCATAATTATGACGTCACACCGATTTGACCGGTGGTTGAACCGATCGAACCGAACTAGTAAGGCCTCCGATTCGATGTCCGATCCGGGTTTCAAAACCTTAGCAAGATGAAATTGCTAGACAAATGTAGAGTGATTATATTATTTCTAATTGATTTATGTTTCTTTTTGTAAATGATAGTACTATTATGTTTTCAAGAATTATAGTATGATG
>JAOTIZ010000009.1:16780047-16796131 GCA_027123425.1 Erythroxylum panamense
CATTAAACCCAACTTCAATTCAGAAATTGAAGGTCCTAGAGTCCGAATTAAAATTCAGTCCCTTCAGATAACTTGTAATTCCATGTCTCTAGTTTATTTTGAAACAACAATCAACTCAATTGGATCTCTACACATCAAGAATTTACTAAAATACTCAACTATGTTCAGAAAATTATCCAACTTACTTTGATTAAATCAAACATCCTCAATTTAATCTTAAAAAAATCCACAAAGTTTCATGGGGAGGTAGAGAGATGTCTTAGGAATCCAACGCTTCAAAAATCAAGTTAATCGGATGTCGGACGAAAAAGATATAAACAAAAGAATGAAAAGGGTTAGATTGGGAAGGAAAACCATAAAACCAAAACGGCGTCGCAGGGGGGGAAAGGGGATGCGCCAAAACAGCAGCATCGCAGGGGCACGCGTTGGGCTGGTGCCGAGGACGTTGCCCTGCGACGAGCTCGAGATCGCGAGCTTGTCGCGATCGCGAACTACGTCTTTTGCTTTTCTTCCTTTTTTCCCATATATATAACCGAATTTTCTAAAAAAAACACAACTTTTGATCCCGAGCTTCAAATTTTACAAATTTGGTATCAAAAGAAAGATAAAAGGAAGCCCTACAACTTCCATGAAGAACTGAAAAATCAATTCCGTCTCTAAAGGGGTCAAAATCCCACTCAAAAGTTCTGTCCAATTTAAGTCTCCCTAAACAATAACTCAACATCTAAAATTTCTATCTTTCAAGTCTAAGGTCCAAAAATGTCATACTTTATATCAATGAAAAGATCAAAAAGCAACCTACAACTTTTATGAAGGACTAAAAAATCAATTTGACCTCTAAGGGAGTTAAAAACCACTTCGAAGTTTCTGTTCACTAATGATCATACCAAACAGTGACAGAAATTTCTAAAAATCATAACTTCACATTCCATAGTCCAAAAATTCCATACTTTACATCACTGGAAAGATCAAAACATAATCTAAAACTTTCATGAAGCACTTAAAGGCAATTTCAACCTCTAACTAAGTCAATGTTTCAATTAAAGTTTCTGCCAGAAATTTGTCATCCTATACCACATCTAAACTTTAAAATTTCATATCTTCCAATTTCCATAATCAAAAATAACATATTATACATCAATGAAAAGATCAAAACCTAAACTACAGTCTTCAAGAAGACTTTTTGGTCAAATTCTAACTCTATGAGGGACAGAACTTCACTCAAACTTTCTGCCCATAATTGACATTTTGACATCACCTCCCCCAAACTTCAACTATCCATATTTCTTCAAACACTCACACAATTTGCAGCACCTGCACAAACACTTCAATCATCCACATTCTCCAATTCCCACATCCAAACATAATACACAATACCTCATTTTAAAGCTATGCAAATACTCCATAATCCTTAAGAAGGCTAAAGAAGCCAATCAATTCCACATAAGTCCAGAAATTTGTCTCAAAAGAAAGGAATACAATAAACACCATTCTATTCATTGGACGAGGCCATGTTCAACATCATACTACCTCATCTTTTTATCAAACATATGCAAAACACAAGGAAACTCAAATGTCTTTCATTTCATCAAATGCTCATAGACTCATTTATACTTTTTCATTCATTTCAAGGAATCATACCATATTTTCTCAATTAATTTCATTTAATAATTTCTAATTTCTAAGAAAAGTTCAGGGTCTAACACTTTACATCTTCGCCACTTAAACAGCCCCATGAACAAGAATGGAAGTCTAAATCAAAAGTAACTTATTGCACATAAGAGAACTGAAAGAAAACAACAATAACAGAGAAGTTGATGAATTCCCAATTTATTTTTAATTATGTTATTGTTAAAAAAATTTCAATTATGCTTCAGTGACCATGAGATTCTTTAAAGGATTTAGTTAAATGGTTGTTTTAGGAGATGAAGATGATCAGAAGAGAAGGTGGTGACGATGGTAGGTTTTTTCCTTGATTTCTACTTGGAAGGCAAGTAACAAGAATAACTTAAAAGCAAATGAACCAAAAAAAATGAAAACAAACAAGAAAAGGGTAATGTAGAGACAGAAGATGCAAAAGACGCTGAAAACACAAAAGATGGCACAGAGAAACTAGATGTGATGTTTTTCTTAACAAAAAATCTTGTTTTAAAAACATACAAAAACGTAATTTTTACGTTTTTCATAAACTTGTTGCCATTTTCTTATTTTTAAAAATGAAAACTGAAAACAAGTGTCGACTTGCAAATATCTGTTTCTTTTTCTTTTTTACAAAAGCAACAACAAAAAACTAAATAAAAAAGAGAACCCAACAACCCCTTACTATCAAATATTATAATTTAATATGAGAGTTCATTTTAATTTTAATTTAATATGATATAGTAATAACAATATTGAATAATTTTTCAAATTACAAAATAATTTTTAAATTATATATAATTAAAAATAATTCTTATTATAAAATAATCTCTCTATTATATGATTATTACATAATTGTCATTTTTAGTGTCCTTATTATAGAATTATTGTTCTTATTCCCTTAGTTTTTCTTTCTGAAGTCCATTATTAATTTTTTTACTATAGTGTGACTTTCATTCACTTGATAAGGAAAATAAAATTCAAGATGGTAACTCACAAGTTATTAATCGACTAATTCTGCAAGTATATAGAGTTAACTATAACAAGTAACTAAAAGTAAAGTACTCTAGAGTATCGATATCTCATGAACTATACTACCATATTTGCTAATCTTAATTAAACAATAAAATTAAAGAAAACAAGAATTTAAGAAAATAACTTAAATTAATAAATTATTTTTTTAAAAAAAATAAACTAACAAGAAAATATCAATATACTAAAATGCTAAGATTTTAGAGTTCATTTATTTAGAATTCTAATTATTATGTAAGACTAATTATCTAAGTTGAAATAACAATTAACATAAAGTGTTTATGTCCTCTCTTAATGCACATAAATATGTCCAATTACGTAACTATCACCCCATGATGCATAATTCAACCTAATTAAACTTCTTAAGTATTATTAATCTATTTGGTTATTACAATGATCTAAAATACTTTCATTCTCTAACATTAAAGTATTTATTCTCCTAATGCATAGATCATACTTCTCCTTTCAGTCTTTCATATAATTCCCAAGATAAAATTTTATTGATTAAGCATAAACTCAACAATAAAGAAGATAATAAATTCAACTCTAAAGACAACAAATCATGTATTCATAATTAAAAGATTCATTATAAACTACATCCCCAATCTAACTAAGACTTTAAATACTAAACGATAATGGAAACAAAACTAAAATAAAAAATCTTATCCTAAAAGAAAGAAAGGACTAGAAGAGTTGTCACAATCTGCTCCAATATTACTCTAAATTCTTCCTTAATGCAAAGAAACCCTAAAACTAAAACCTTAATCAAAAGGAGGTTGTCATCAGCCTCCAAAGTCCTCAACAACAAACCTTGATAAGTGTATTTATAATTTAGGATTACATAAAAGATTTCTAAGGTAATTAAACTTGTAATTTTGCATGTCCTCAAAGTACTTGTTATAAGAATCAACACTTGTTACACTTTTAGACTGATAGTAGTTTTATTGCAAAAGTTATTAGGTATGGTTTTATCATAAGCTTAACATTGGCTTTTACTTCATGCTTGGCACCAATTTTTTTCCAATTCTGCTACAAAATTGTAATACTTTGAGTTAGCTTTTAAATGACTCTAAAATCATTTCAATAAGACAATTATGAAGAAAGTTATACCCACATCCATGATATCTCCTTAAAATCAACACATACATGACAATGAACTAAATGTAAGGGGAAACATTATATAATCTCATATAAAACATGTTATAGAAATGCTAAATCATAACTAATTTAGTCCCTCAAAATAAACAAAATATAATCCTAACAATTATGTATATGAATAATATGAATTGAAAGATCCTTTATTTTCATGTCTTAAATTATTATCGTTAAGCAAATAAAGTAGTATTTCTGTAATACTACAACTAGACAGGTTTTTCCATAATGATATATTAGATAATATAATACAATGAGATATATGAACTTGTTCTATGAACAATTCAAAATCATTTTATAATATTAATCAATATAAGCAATGGTAATATATTTATTTGTAATAAATATTCTAATTAACAAGAAACAAGTTATTTGCAAAGTGAGGTCAATGCATTAAATTAATCTTATTAGTAAGAATAAAATTATTCAAACTATAATATCTAAACTCAATATCAAATTCTTTAAAACAAGTAGGACAAAATATATTTTAGATCATAAACATCATATAAGAAAAGCACTATAACAACAAAAGTTAATAACTATAAATAAAGCAATGTGAAATTGAACCTAAAACAAAAATATTTACAATTAATAGTTTCATATTTATATTGCAAATTTAAAATTTCACGTATATATATAATACAAAGGAAACCAAAATTAGAAAAAAAAATAAAAAATCTAAAACATTCATTGCATAAATGACATATTCACTTAAATTATATTGTCTCTAACTTTCATTTAGTAAAAAGTTATCATCATTAAGGAGAGTTTCATCACCACCATTATTTGTCAATTCTTTCTCATCCATTATCATTTCTAAACCACTCTCATCTATAAAATTTTGTTCCTCTTAGATCTAATTCTCTAAGAGATCAATATGATTAATGTAAATTAGATTAGTAGACATATATGTTATGTAAGAGTCCTAGTAAAGAAATAAAATTATATTATTAAATTATTACATAAGCATAAGAAATTATATTCAAATGAATAATGATAATATAACACATTTTAAAAAGCTTCAAGCTATATCGCATGAATACTTAGTCATTCAACCTCTTGTATTGTAATCTATTTCATTTTTTAATAGATAAACTCTAATATGATCAAATTCTTTTTACATTCAATTGCACTTATACGTTCAATAATAATCTGAATTGTAAACCTTTATAATTCTAAAATAACAATTTTAAATTGGTCTCACCAAACAACTATAAGAAAAAAAAGTAAGCTCATAAACAAACTAAAGTCATGATTATTTTTAAACAAGGAACACAAATAAAGAAATATATACATAGATTAAGTTGTCTTTTTGGTGGATTGTAATGAGTATCCTAAAATCACCACACATTTGTTTATAGCTTCATTTATGAGCTAAAGAGATCTTGAATCATATCATTTGCATCCTATTTATTACTTATAAACATTTGTCTTAGCTCCTTCATTTAAATAAAACATTGATTGATAAGAAATTAGTTATAAATCTTGTAATAAAAGGATGAAACAAATTTTTACCATTTATGAATTCTTTTTTCGTTAAATTCGATACCTATACATGATTATAGATTAACTTAGTGACTTTTTTTTTCACTTTCTACATAATTTTATCAATGATAGGAAAAGTACTTACCATCTCTTATATTTTCAGCATCATTGTAATAGAATGTGCAGTACAAGGAGTTCATTATAAAGAATTATACATATTTTGCAATATCTTCTTAACTGTTTTATAAGCAGCATTATTATCAATGATAAACTATACAAAAAAATTTAACCCAATTTCATTGAAAACTTCATCAAAAATCTCTAAAAGTATTAATGTTTCTTCCAAGGCTTGATGTATTAATTGAATTAAAAAAAACATATCGTTAGAAGAATAATCAAAAAAAATTTATGCGGGCTCTTGTCTCTTATTTATCCAACCATCTATATAATTAAATACCCATAAGTTGCTTAGGTTTTTCTTCTTTTCCTTAAAGAAATTTTTATGTAAATAACAAAGTTATTCGGAAGATTACTTCTATAGTCATCAATTAAAAGTTGTAAAACTTAGACCATAAAAGGCAATGACATTCACCATAAGCTAGTGGTAGTGAGAATAAGCAATTTAAATTATGCATTTATATCATAGAACCATTTAGTCATTGTCATTTTCACATTATGGTGGTTTCATTTTTTAGGACTTGTTCATAGAGCAAAAAAGTTTCTTTTCCTCATATCAGTTGTACTAACCCCTTGTTCTTAAATAGGAATTTTAGCTTCAATATTATTGATATCCCTCCCTAATGCAAAATGAGCTACCACTACTAATTTCATAGTTACATCTTTACCTTTTTTCATTCTCATTCTTATACATTTCAAGCAAGTTTTCTTTTTTATTTAACATCATAACTAACTTTTTTGTAAGGTTTTACATCACCTTTGATTGCAACTAAATATTTATTTAACTTAGTGATTTCCCTGTATTTTAAATGTTTGTCATAATACAAATATATCATATAGTTTTTCATACCAAGAATCAATCATGTATGATCTCAAGCTTAACCGTTGAATCTTCTTGAAGATATTGAATTATCAAGAGTACGTAAACTTTTATGCATTTATGATCAAAATAAATGCAAATGAATAATTACAATAAACTAAACAAACATCACATGCATCTCTTAATTATAAACCAATAAACAAATGTAAACCATTAAATGGAAAAGATAAACAGAAGCTAAACAAAAAGAGAAAATCCAAACCTCTGTACACAATGACAAAGGATATATCAAGTCCCAAGTTAAAGAGTAAAATTATCTAAAACCAAAAGCGAATCATAGCACTAAATTATCGGCAACAAATAATAAAATTATGTTAAGTATAGAGTATCAGTATAGAGTTTAAGTAAATAGTTGAAGCCTATTATCTAAGAATTGTCCTAAAATTCAACTAAGCATCATTAAAATTCTAAAGTGCTAAGAAAATTACATATCAGTCAGCATTACAAAAAATTTAGCAGGACAATTATATGTTTATAGAAGAAAAACTATATATACAAATTCAATAAATAAAAAATATTTTATAAAACTAGATATGTATATTAGTAGCAAATAGACGGTTCAATACTAAGTTTATAAAATTTATCACTCCAATAAACAAATCAAACTTATAATATAAGGAGAAATAACTAATAGTCGACCTGAAAAGAGAAGATGACAAAAAAATGGAAAGAACTACAAGACGACAGTCGATGACGATAAGGAGACGGTGATTGTGACGGTGACGGTGACGGTGAGATTACAGGTTTTGTTTTTTTTTTTTCATTTTAGTCCTATACTTTACAAATTTATAATTTCAACTCGGTATTTTTTGGTATATTATATGATTTTAAATATTAAAAATGTAAACAAATAGCAATTCTTTGTCTTTTTCGTACTATTTCTTATATAACTGTATTTAATATTTTTAAATTGTAATAATATTATTACGTATTTTAAAGTAGCTCATTTTTTAAATTTAGGATTTAATTCAAGTGACTCATTTAATTTAAATAATTTTAATAAGCTGATAAATAATTCACCTGTAATCAAAACCATCTTGCTTTAGTCACTCAATGCACTTCTGAGTTCGAAGTCACCAGAAGGATAAAAAAGAAAGTGAGAGAGACCAGAAATATTAGTAATATCAAACAAAGCCAAGCTATTTCATTCAATAGATGCACTGAAACTATTTACATCTGCCACTGAAACCGTCGGTATCATTCTGTAATTCCATACTTCCAGCCTCCTATATATAGCTGCTTGATACACAGTCTCCTATATACAGCTGGTTGATATACATATTCAGTTTTTAGACACAGAATCAGCCACCCGACGTATCAGTTTTGATCCAACATAAAAGTTCTCAAATTTTTAGTAAAGATAGGAGATTTATGTAAGGCTCCAAGACCCCAAGAACATGAGAGTTCTGATGGGGTCCTCTGTGCGACTTTTCCAATTTCGTCTTTCGATTTCTTTGGAAAAAGAAAGACCATTTCTCTTCTCAGCCACGGCGACGGTAGCTGCATCATATGCCTGCTTCAGCTTCTCTCCAAAAGCTCTCTTCGTTTCGTGGGTGAGAGAAGTATCGCCGGAGACACCATGATGACGCTTCATGGTTTTCGATTTGGGGTCTTGGCTTTGGCTTTGTGAAGGGTAAGATATTAGAACCAAGTTAGCGAATGACGGGTGTATATATAGACAATGGAAGAAAAGCTTGAGAGGGTCAAAAAATACAGTAAACGGAAATGGTGTCTTATCATGTCCACTGCTGATAGGCCATTAGATTCCTTATTCTTGTGCAGGACAGATCAGCTTATATGGTTGAATGTTGATGGATGCTTTTGAGTTCTACTCCTGTTTTGTATTACATCATTGGGACTATATGCTCTTATCTGCAGTATCTTTTAGTGCTTTCTTTTTCACTGGAATTGCAGCTCTGGTAATAACCATCTCTTTTCTCCTTTACAATAAACGCCACGAAAGGAATCAAGAGATCGAGTGCCCGTATCCATGGCCTATTTGCTGATAGAGTAAGTCAGTTAGCCAAATTGTGATGGGGCAAATTGATGGATTACTACAGTCTAATTGGATAGTTAACACAAATTTTAGGATTTTCTGGCTAATCGTGTTTCAGTTTCACATGCAAGAAAAAAGTTGAGTATGTGATCACATCTGGAAGTGAGCTTCTGGTTCGTTTACAAGTTAAACATACGATTATTGTAATAGAATCAATCACATCTGGAAGTGAGCTTCAATTCGGGTTCGTTTACAAGTTAAACATACGATCATTGTAATAGAATCAAGCGTTCTACCTACGGGCAGTAACTGTATCAAAAGTTGGATAGGAAAGTGACATTATTCCCTATCGTGTCTCCTGCTTTGCTCGGTTTCTTTAATGATGCTTTGTTCCTTAGGAATCCGAATTTTATCTAAAAAGAGAGATTGGGATTCCTTGTGTTGATAAGACAAGAGAGAATTTCACCTTTTTCGTGGTATGAAATGGATATGCTGTTATAGGCAACAATTAACATCCACTCGAAGACAAAAGGCAGAGCTCAGGAAAGGGAAATGACAATGAAAATTAAAATTTCTGGTTGTTAGTAATTATAAGGCTAAGTCAAAGTGTCACAGAGTAGTTACCGTGGGCTAGAGCATTAATCCGATAGATAATAGTGACTATGAATGGCTAAAAATTTAGATGGAGCACTTCCAGGCATAGGTAGCCCAATTGTGAAGCCCATTATCCTATTTAATACGTGTGACTATTTAGCGTGACTGCTTCTCTTTAAGTCTCCTAGTTCCCCGTTAAGTTGATGTCCTCATCCATGGTCAGTAGATGTGGACACTCTTTAATTTAGTGGCGGATTTATATCGGTGAAATATTAAAACAATGGCAATGCGGTCCCCAGCAACTGCTATAAAGTTGATTTGATTTAAATAACAGTCAAATAATTAACTGACTTTTAAAAAAAGCTCTTTTTAGAAAAATTCTATTGACAAAAGCTCTACTGCTAAAAGCTCTACTAAAATAAGTTAATCCAAACAGGCACGAAGTGAAAGTCATTCGTAGAATCTAGAATATATCTACTTTTATCTCTATCGATCTTCCCGTTTCGTGTTTAACAAACATTAATCGATTTTGTTCTGAAATTAGTCGATGGTCCAAATGTCATTCCATCTTGAAATCTGAAAAGTGCGATGTGTTTTAGATCATGACCGTTGCCTGCAATTATGGTTAGTAATCAACATGAAATTAATATCACCCATTCGATGACAACAATGATGATGTAGCTTAATAATATGGTGTATGACTTTGATGCTAAAGGAATAAAAAAGAGAGCCATCAAGGAAATATGAAACCAAGTTAGAATTGATTACTTGTATTCACCTATCGGTTAATTATACATTTGTGATATAATTGATTAAAAATATTTTTATTTCATACTAGTTTATTTTAATCAATTAATGTATAAAATAAAAAGTTATAGGATAAATATGTTAGTTTATGTCATATACTCAATCGATTGGTTGAATTTAGTGACGTAATTATTTATAAGCATTTTTTATCTTATACATATTCAAATGTATATAAATTATATATGATAAATATTCATTGCAAACAAAATTATGATCATATTATAATTAAAAGATTCATATAATATTTATATATTATACTTAAATTATTTATAATCATTGTTTTATTAAGATTGGATATTAATAGAGTATAAAAAGACTAGCACAAATTATGTTTTTTTCCTTAATATATGGATACTTAAGCAAATGTGTGGGTATTTATTAGAGAACAAGCTCACTAAACTGACCCTATATGAGAATTACATTTGAAACATGATTTGTATATCTCTAAAAGTTCTTATTATGATGATTGTTTAAGTGATCCTTTAATTTTATATTACCAAATTATCTCCTATAGATATTATTATGTTTTGCTTATAAAATATCATAGTCAAGGATAGCCTAGTCATTAGTCATTGGAGATAACTTAAACTATATAGAAGTAGTTGAATGATCAATATAAAATTCATCATCCTAAAGTGATTAGGAAGAATGTTTTATTATTCTCGATTAGTATTATTTCAAGAAATACTTGGCCATAGTAGAATGACACTTTGAAAATAGTTTTCAAATGTCGTTAATTGAATTAATTCTTAATGGTAGAGAACTAATATGACTAAATTCAAATATAGTAGATATTATTTATATATTCTATGTTTGATCAAAATATTGTATAATGAAACAATTAAATTATACTAAAAAATATGCAAAAAATGATTAGTCAAAATTATTTTGACATTCCTAAATATTTGAGTGATCATGATACGTTACTAGATACTAATCTTGATCTATAGATATAAATTGTTTAATTAGTAATTAAAGATAAATTAAAAGAGTTATAAATTGCCTAATTAGAGAATTAAAGATAAATATGATTTAGAGTTATAATTTATTGATTGTCAACATATTTGAGAACCTAGTGAGTCAGACGTAAATAAAGGTTTGAAGAGAAAAAAATGTTTTTAATCAAATTGGATTTAACTGTAAAGTTTGAGAAATATTATGATTAAATATAAGATATTTAACAAATAAGAACTAATATGATATATTAGGTCTTATTTAGGCATAATTGACATTTAATTAGAATTAATTTTAATTCTAATAAAAATTTAGTTGAAATTAGATATATTTCAATTAAATTACGAAAATGACTAGAACCTATCAATTTCAAGAACGGTTCGAAGGAAACAACAAGAAAATAATCAAATTTTACAATAAAGTATGAATTATTATTCATACTTTATTATATTTTATGTATTAATCATTTTATAGAATTTAAGTGATCTTAACTTTCGAGAAATTAAATAAAAAGTTTCATAATTATTCTACTGCATACAACATCAGATCTTGCCTCTGGTTTTTAACAAAGGTATCAAAGCATACTTTATATTATTTGCTTAAATTATTTGATTGCTATTGATTTTAATTTTAAAATTAAATTAAAACTCTTATTATTAAAAACAAATTAGATTTATTTGGATATGAAAATTTCATATTAAAAATTGAGAAACTCTATATTCAATTTGGAATTAAATTATCAATTTAAAAAATTTTAAGAGTTAAATAATATATTTAGAACATATTTAACAATTTAACAGTCATTACAAGAGTCGTCTAATAAGATGTCATCTTGATATATTATTTGATATTATCTCCTTTGTTTTGGATTTATTTTGGTGCTTAAATATTAAAATTGATGTTTGTTTTATTTTAGGAGATGAAGAGTGGATATTGCCACATTATTAATGATAATCACGAATTTTGAATAAAGTAAAGAGATTGCTGCAGTAGATAAAACTGATCACTTGAAGAGTTGGAGTTTAACTAGGCAACTTCTTTTATCCCTATGATATAGGAATTTGAATTTGAATTTGAATTTGAATTTGAATTTGTTTTAGGTAGACATCTTTACATGGTATAATTCGATTAGGATTATATCAGGAAAACCTTATAAAAGAGACGTTCCTCAGAAAGAATAAATCTCTTCTTACTTTTCTCTCAATTCTTTTCCTTTCTTCTATTTTTGTTATTGAAGCAAAAGTCATGTGTAGGTAAACTCAATTATTCCAATTCAAGGGGATTCAATATTCTAGTTGTAACCTTCTGAGGTTTTATTCTAAACTTTTATTCATGTTTTAATTCAAGTATTTCTTGTTTTGAGTTCTTATATTTCATGAATGATTAATATCGGTTAACTTGACAATTCAATTTAATATTGATTATTCTACAGCTATCCATGAATTAAATGATCCATAATTGTCATGAATGGTTAGTACAAGTAGCAAATAGGTTACTTATGAATTTGCATATTTAACTTATGATAAACAAGAAAACTAAGTTGAATAATTGTAGCTATTTCGATTATTTAATTTAGGGTTAGTCTTTTTCACTAAACTTATTGCTATCATTTATTTGATACAGAATGTTGTCACACCTAGTCAATGGATGATAAGTTTTAGTTTAGATGTTAAGTTTGAACCAATTCATTTAGGAAAATTTGAGACTTATTACAACTATCTTAATATATTTCGGACTAATTGCTTGAATTGTGAAAAATATTCTTTTTAGACCAGTGATCAATGTTAACATTAAATGAGATCTTTCTTTTAAATTAGAGTTGCGTATTCGTGAATTTCCCCCTTTTACATTCAGTTGATTTAATTTAATTTCTTATTAATTTTAGTTAATAAGTTATTTAATCAAAAACCCCCCCATTTTATTTTATTAACTGAAATTAAGAAACCACTGTCTAGTTCTTTCGAGATTTGACCTGGTTCCACAACTACTGCAAAAAGTTGGAGAATTGGAGTTATTTTGAGAGCTTTGACAACCAAATCACCGTCCATGCGAATTAGAATACCCATAATTATTATGAGATTGTTAGCTTATCATATGGGTTCTAGAAACTTTGAGATAAAAAGACTACTATGCCCTTTTTCTTTTGTTGGTGTCAATTCACTGTCAAAATTTACAACCACACTCATCATCCTATATTCAATTTGCATGATAATGATTTTGAAGATAGCTAGTTAGAAAATATTGAAACAATCTCCATCTATGATTATTTCGGTAGTAAGAATAACCTTAAAATCTCTGATTATTTGAAATAATAAGATGCTATCGAGTTTTTTATGTTCATCGTGTTGGGAAACCAGGTCGGAAGCCGATATCGACTACTGTAGAATAATAACAAAACTTTTTCATGCCTTTTAATTTCTCGAAAATCAAGATCTATTTATTTCTATAAAATGATTAACACAAATCATAATAAAGTCGAAACTTAATTCGTACTTTATTCTGAAGCTTAATCTTTGTCTTGTCGTATCCCTCGAACTATTCTCGAAATTGATCTGTCTCAACCACCATAGCTGCACAAGTGTTTGGCCTCTAACGGTATCCACAGAACAAGTTGAGAGAACTCTGTAACTCTTACAGAGAGGGTTAAGCCAGAAGTGCTAGCTCTATAGAGCTTAAGCCTATTTATAATAAGCTTTGGATGTTTTAGTAAATTCTAATTTCAATTAAACTTTAATTGAAATTAAATTCTAATTTCAATTAAACTTTAATATTCTAATTAAATACCAATTATGCCCATGTAAGATTCAATATCTCATATTGATCCTTATTTATTAAATATCTCATATTTAATCATAAAGTTTCTTAAACTTTACAATCAAGTCAACTTGATTAAATTAACTTTGTTCTCTTCAACCCATTCTATATGTGAGACCCATTAGGTTCCCAAATATGTTGGTAATGATTATAAAATCTAATTTTAATTTATAATTAAAATTAATTTTTAATTTATCTTTAATTCTCCAATTAAACAATTTATAATCATAAATCAATATTGGTGTCTGGCAACACTTCATGACCATCCAAATATTTAAGAATATCAAACTAGTTTTGACTAGCATTTTTGTGCATAATATTTTCGTATAATTCAATCATTTCATCATATAATGTTTCGATTAGACATAGGGCATGAAATTAATGTCTACTTTATTTTGAGTCTAATCATATTAGTTCTCCGCTATTAGCTATCGATTCAAATAATGACATTTATAAACTATTTACAAAACATTATTTCACCTTAGCGAAGGATTTCTTGAATTAATACTAATCGAGAACAACGAAACATTCTCCCTAATTACTTTAGGGTAATGAATCTTAACTTAATCACTCAACTATCTCCATATGGTTCATGCTACATCCAACGACTACCAATTAAATGACCTATGATTAAATAGATCATAAGTAGTATCAAAATATAGCAATCCCCATAGAAGATAACTTTGATGACCTTAAGTCAACGGATCACTTATACAATCATCACAATGAGAACTCCATAGACGTACAAGTAATGTTCTAAATGGATTTCTCATATCGGGTCTGTTCAGTGAACTTGTTCTCTAGCAAGCACTCACACATTTGTTTAAGTATCTCTATACTTTAGCCTATGAGATCGACTACTTTCTTTATAAAGAAAAACAAAACATGTGCTAGTCTTTTTATGTTCTATTAATGTCTAATCTTAATAATACAATGACTACTAATATTTAATAACAATACATAAATGCAATATGAATCTTATAATTATAATCTCATCATAATTTCATTTGCAATGTACAATTATCCCATGGACTTTGTCATATACATCTAAACATGTACAAGATAAAGAATGTCTTTAAATAATTTGTCACTAAACTACAACCAAAGTGATTGGCTGTAGGGCATAAATCAACATTCTCCACTTGCACTAAGCCAATCGTTTAAATATCTCATACCATATCACTATATGACAATTATTGTCCTACTGGGGTAGTGACTTAATGAAAGAATTCTACAAGATTCTTTATAGTGAACACTTGATTAAATCTTATAACTCCCATTTTAATTATCATCATAATTAAGAAAATTTGCCTAAACACATTCTTGAATCTTTGATGAGACATTAGCTCCTTATGCATACCCAATGGCTCTAATGTTTTACAGTACATTACTGTCTTGAACAATGCAAGGAAATTATATCAAGTTCACTAAAGAACTTGTTGATCCAATTAATCATTTCCACTAAACGAAAAATGTATTATGGCTTAATTAGCAACCAATTGCTACATTGGAACTTTTCCAATCCTAAATGATATTGTTCTAAGTACATAAACCTTAATTAGGATTTACTTCTAAAGTTATATCCTTATCATCTTGAACTTAAATATTAACTAACACATAGAGTAATGAATATATTTAATTCTTCATAAGTTTCTGATATCTTAAATAGTAAACATGTTTAGTACATTATCTATGTACTTGAACTTAGAAAAAGATAACAACATCTATCTCTATAGATCTAATTCCTATAATTAAGATGTTACCCTTTCATATCCAACAAGAGTTGTTATTGAAAATTATATGTTTGACAATTGAAAGTTAGAACTTTTGTTCCTTATGAGTTATATGTCTCCACATAGTCTCACTGAAGAGGACAACTATACTACCACTTACCTTCTTGCAGATATGATAAATTCATAATCATCTTCAAAACAAATTCTTTGAATTCATCATGAAAGTGAATATTTCAATGTCTCGTCGCCTTTCAACTATACATCAAATGTATCATTAAAGGCATTAGTTCCAACTAGATGTTATGTTATGAGAGTTGAACCTTTCAAATTCCTTCTTACTCCCACTACTTATCTTGAGAACCATTCTCCTATAAGAATACATTGAATCAAACAATTTTTTCAATGGGTCAATAAGATTATATCCAACCTTTTGGATATATCATAACTTTTTATTACCCATTTCAGTTCCAAACTTAATGGATAATATATGCTTCAACCAAGCATCGCATCCTTGAATCATTAACTTTGGTTTTTACAAAGACTTAGCGTTTCATATCTAATATGAAATCTTGCTAATTGATTTAATTGGAACTACAAAAGGTAAGTCATTGTACCAAGCATTGCTATAAAAGAAATACTACTGTATCATACTGTATCTCATATTGTATTTTACTCCTCACATAAATCCATACACTTATGAATTTAGTTGTGAATCTCATTCCCTATAAATAACCAAAAATTTAAAATTTATCACAACAATCTCATTGAAGTACTTTAGTATTCTCAATGCTTTATTTTTACTTAGATTTAAACAATTTGAAC
>JAOTIZ010000009.1:16815080-16826889 GCA_027123425.1 Erythroxylum panamense
ATGGTCGTCGGTACATATTTCTGTCAATTTCAGCGACCGAATAGTTTTCGGTCGCAAAATGTTTTACGATAACCCAATTTTCCCGACGGAGACGATTTTTCGGTCGGTATTTCTAACAGTTTACATACCGTCGGTATATTTCCGTCGCTATTCCTCATTTTCCTTGCAGTGATACATTCAATCGGCTACAACACAATTGCAAATAGACAGAAATTACTGCAACAATATACCAGCATTTGGACATTACAAACACCACGACCATTTTAATTTGTCCAAGAACGCGCCTGATGACTAAAATTGGGTCTACATAGAGCTTCATTAATTTAATATGTGATCTTCATATGGCACGACTAGGGCAATATTTTCTATGAATGAAGCATTAGAGTCTTAAGATATTTTCCCTGAACTACAGGTTCAAAATGTATTCAAACCTCATTCCAGAGACGACGGAGCTAAGAAAGCAAGGTGGATCCACGGTGACTGAGACAGCAAGTCCAAACTCACAAGACAGAACACAAGAAACATAATAAAAGGTTTAGTCCTCAATGGTGACGACGTCCTTGATGACGCTTAACAAGGAAAACGAAAAGGTTTTGTAATAATCGGCGCCTACAATGTACCCACCGCTCACCTCCATTGCCGACCGAATCATCCATCTGCTAAGAAAATGCAGTTCTAGAATTCATATACATCAAATTCAGAACCAAATCATCCTCCATCGCCTCCACTGTGATTCAACCATTGCCCACCACTTTATCTCCGCCTGTGAAGATCTCTGTCTCCTCTGCTTGTGTCTACCTCTCTTCTTCACCCGCCTTCAAAGACCCCACCTTTTCACTTGCAACACTCTTCTAAAAGCCTTCTCTCACGCACAAGTATCTAATATTCCGTTTGAAATATATGCCCACATGCATAAGGCCTCCATTCTTCCTAATAACTACACCTACCCTTTCCTTCTCAAGTCGTTGTCGGACTTCAAGAAGTTCAAACAAGCCCTATGCGTTCATACCCATGTCGTCAAATTGGGTCATTTGCTTGATATTTATGTTCAAAACTCGCTACTTAATGTCTATGCGTCTTGTGGCAAAATGAAGTTGTGTCGAAAAATGTTTGATGAAATGCTTGAGAGAGATGTCGTGTCGTGGACTGTTATGATTATGGGGTACAGGAATGCTGGGAAGTATGATGACGCATTGATTGCTTTCGAGCGGATGCTGAGTGCAGGCATAGTGCCTAATCGTGTTACCATGGTTAATGTTTTAACTGCATGTGCTAATTTTGGCGCCATTGAAATGGGTGTTTGGATTCATGATTTTATAAGAAAAAATGAGTGGGAATTGGATGTGATCGTAGGGACTTCTCTAATTGATATGTACTTGAGATGCGGAAGAATTGATGAGGGGTTAAATGTTTTCAGAAGCATGAAAAGGAAGAATACTTTTACCTGGAATGTAGTTATAAAGGGACTAGCTTTTGCTGAATGTGGTCAAGACGCTATTTGGTTGTTTAACAGAATGGAGCAAGATGGGTTTAAAGCTGATGAAGTGACTTTTGTTAACGTACTTAGTGCTTGCAGCCATTCGGGTCTGGTTGATATTGGTCGAAAGATTTTTAGTTCGTTGGTTGGTGGAAAGTATGGAGTTTCACCTAATGCCAAGCATTATGCGTGTATGATCGATCTCTTTGCTCGTGCTGGATGTCTTGGTGAAGCTTTCAAATTCATCAACGAAATGCCTTTTCAGCCTACAGAGTCGATGTGGGTGTCGTTGCTGGCGGGCTGTAGGAGTCATGAGAATTTGGAACTAAGTGAGATTGTGGGTAAAAAGCTTGTGGAGGTGAACCCGGAGAGTAGTGTTTACTATGTTGCCTTGTCTAATCTGTATGCAGACATGGGAAGATGGAATGACGTTGCAAAAGTGAGGGAACTAATGAAAGAAAGGGGACTTAAGAAGGACTCGGGATGTAGCTCTGTAAAATCAGAAAACCAGGAACTTGAATACGGATCATTAATGCAATAGCGATAGCTTCCAAGTCACCAAAGTAGGCGATCTGTGGGATCTCTTGTGATGAGTCCTCTAATCTATCTAATGCTACTTTCATACACCTACGAGGGTTTGATCTTAAAATTTTAGTTGATACAGTTAATAGTTTTGGATCAGCTACTTCTTCCTTTGCTTGGAGTGTCCAATTTGAAATGGATTGTCAGCCACATGTTATAGCGTTTAACAATATAAAGGATACGAGTGGCACCCAACAGTCGGCTGCACAAGATTTCTGATTTTATAGGATTGAGGGTCTCTCACTGCCTCCCTTGTACGTTTCTGTATATGATGCTTCGAGTTGTCTATCCCATATAGAAGCAAGAAACAGGGGAGACAACGAGCAGTGGCCTAACTGGTATATACTCCTCACTTAAGGCTCTCCCTTATTCAAAGGAGGGGAAATGGGATATTTTCCTAGTTGATGATCTTCTAGTCTCTTGAGTAAAGTTCCTTGATCGGATTAATTATGGACGCCTCACTTCTAATGACAGTATGGGAGTTGAAGCTACTAGGGAACCTGAGGATTGCTGAAAACTTGATGCTGAGCAGGAGGCCAGTGATCAATCAGCAATCGACCAATCAAGTATGTACCGACTCTTTGTGCGAAGAAGTATACAGGTTATGTAGAAACTTGGGGAATCTTGAGATTTCAGATTTACATTCTCTAGGGTTCTTGGGGTGAAATTTTAGAGACTTAGGATTAGTTCGACTAAGCTGGAATACCTAATGTAATAAGAAAACAGAAAAGAAACAGGGAAAGGTGAAATGGGGAGTCATTGTATTTGTCATTGCTTTCAATTCCTTATCCTTTTGCCCGAGGGCTGTTGGAAACTTGATGCTGAATAGGGGACTAGTGATCAATCAGCAATCAACCAATTAAGTATGTATCAACTTTTTGTACGTAAAAGTGTATAGGTTATGTAGGAACCTGAGATATCTTGAGATTCTATATTTATATCCTCTAGGACTCTTAGGGTAAAATTTTAGAAGCTTAAGATTAGTCCGACTAAGCTAGAATATCTAATATAATTATAAAAAAAAAGTAACCGGGGAAGGTGAGATGGGAGTCATTTTATCTGTCATTGCTTTCAATTCCTTACCCCTTTGTACAGCTACCATTTGTATTGAAACGTCTAAGACGTTGATGCTTGGCCCTTCAATCAAAATTATATAAACGAGCAATAAAGCCACGAGAATAGTCACATAGAAATTAGTCACTCTTTTTCTTTTAGTGTTTTTTTCCGGAAGGGTCGATGTGTAGTCAATTGTGCACAGGCACGAGATTCTGTAAGACTGCACCCTCCAAACGCATTTGATGAGAGAATACAACAACTTTATTCCAAGGGAAAGGAAGTCGATCAATCTTCGTATGGAAGATTGAAGACACAGACTCGAAGATAAAAACTGCCCAGTGAAAAGTCGAAAAACATACAGCCTTATTCTGATAGTGAGTAACTCGTTTTCATGGTTTACTCGCCAAGACCTTAGACCAGGAGGGTCTGGCTGTGATATCAGCAACCCACGCGTTCACACGGGGTCGTGACTCGAACAATTGCTTGCACGTTGTACCCAACAGGCACTGAATGTTGGGGAGGTGGTGAAGATCCGCCAGAGTAAGGCAGCCGCAAGCTATGTACTTGGATTTAGCTAATTGTGCCTCGTATACATCAAGAACCTTGGCTAGCTTCTCTTCATTTTCCTGGACCACTGCTGTGTCAGTAGTCATGCCAAACATCGGCTTGAAAACAAGTTCCCAATTCAGCTTTGAAGCTACTGGATCAAATTGGTGAGCTTCTACCTCCATCCATACTGATAACTTGGCCATTTCTTTACCTTGGCATATCAGGTTGGTGCCCTTATCAGCGAACTCATGGGCTATGTATCGGGTGATTGCCCTTGATTCTGCATATTCAGCAAAGTTTCGAACTTTCAACAACAGCTACTTACTGAATTCTGATCAGTAACACATGCACTGGAAACCAAGAAGGAAGAGAACAAGAAGGAAAGAAGTTTACCGAAGAGCTTCAAATCTCCATGTTCGAAGGCTGGAACTTGGCCAAAAGGCTGAAAAAACAAGAAGAAATGGTCCTTCTTGTGTTAGCATATACAACAAGAAGAGTCCATTGTCTTAAGAATCCGGGCATAAACTGAACTTCTTAAAGGGACAAGACAAATGGTTGCTATATAGCTACCTGGAAACTAATACATACAAGGGACTTTTGAGCTCTAATTGGAAGAAAGTCCCAAAAGTCCGAATTTGTGAAATAAGGTAATCCAACTTACATTGAGAGCAAGAAAATGATCCGTCTTGTGTTCCCCAGCTTTCATATCAACACTAACAAACTCAAATTCAATATCTTTCTCGTAAAGGGTGACGAGGACCCTCTGTGCTGCTGTTGACAAGACGCTTCCGTGGACTTTGATGGCTGCCATGATGGAATGACGAAGAACAGTGAGGGAAGCTCTGCAGAGAGATAGGGGCTGTAAGTAAACAGGGAACGGAGACTCAGCATTTATAGGGTAGGAGAATTGCACGTCAAATCCTCTGTATCCCATAAACTGTATCAATCCTGTGTCAAGTCATTCTAACCTTCTATTTATATGGGTTCCACATAAATAGAAGGTTAGGATGGCTTGACACAGGGTTGGTACAGATTATGGGATACTGATGATCACATCCCGGAGAATTGGGCAATGTGAATAAACAATAATGCATTAACAAAGGCTGACGGACTATTCTTATCACATAAATAGAGAATTGGGCAATGTGAATAGACAATAATGCATTAACAAAGGCTGACGGACTATTCTTATCTGTTATGTTACATCAGATTAGTTTACAATGACTAATTGACTAGGTCTAGGGTGTGACTAAATACTAATGTAGGAGTTCATGTGCTCCAAACATCTGGACTGTGCTCCATCAGCCTTACATTTGCACTTGCGTCAGGCTCTGTACTAAATTAAGAAAATACACTTCAGGCCCTACAAATATAGTTTATTTTATTTTCCACACCAATTAAAAAGGGGTCTGATGGGTAGAGATTAGAGAATAAAGTATAGTCTCCTCTCCCCCAGAAAATTAAGTATACTCTGAAAAGTCAACAACAAAATAGAAAACAAATTTAATAATACGCAACTCGAAAAAAAGCTATTTTCAAAAGTGGTAAAGAAGTAATTTAAATTACATTGGAAGGAGGGAGAGGATGGATGAATTATTGCAAGCACAAGATACCAAACCAAGCAGGGCAACCAAAGTTTGGGTAATTTAATATTTGTGAAGTCCGTGAAAGGTGATGGCCGACAATACTGGAAGAGGCCCATGTGGTGGAAGCCAGCAAATACCTATAATAATAATACCCGGGAAACGGAGCCAATTGTATTCTCATAAAGTTAATCTAATTTAAATTTCAGAATAATTGTAACTCTCATTTACCACAATTTCAAATTGAGAATATAATCCTTATAAATCATTGAATTTTGATGATATGTTTACGTTCGAATTTGAATCACAGTCAGTCAAAAATAATTTCTTTTGATTTATTAATATTTTGTTAAGTTAATCCGTCAAAAGATCAGAGAACAAGTAGTCCATGTCATAATTAGGGAGGCTTTGTTCTAGTATGATTTTACGAATTGGAGGAACTCATATTCCTCAATTTGTGATTAATATTTCTTGTCCTGAGTTTAATTCCTCTAATGTAATTTATCCAATTTTTTCATAGAATTTATAGATCTTGGTTGGGTGTAATGGGAGAGTATTGACTCGGGTTAGCTTGGTTCATTTTCTTCAGTTTTTTTTGGTCGTTTTATTAGTAACATAATTATAAGTTTCAAAAAAAAGTTAATTCAATTTTATAGTTAGTCAATTTTTAAAAATTTATCAATTTCAAATTCAAATTTAATCATGTCCAAATATCTAAATTTGAGTTCTGCCGAATCAAATTTAATTATTTGATTTTAAATTAAGATAGACCAAATTCAATTTTTTTGTTAATATAATGTTTTAAATTTTTAGTATAATAATATTATAAAAGACCAATGTTTCATTCTTTCAAGCAATAATATTGTAAAAAATGATATGATGGTGTTTCAGTTTTTTAGACGACAATATTTTCATTTTTTAGATTTTTATGTTCATCTCACATTTGAGATATACTCTGAGTTTGGAGTGAGTATCTTTCACTTGAGAATTTACATTTTTGTTTACACTTTTTCATAATTGTTCTTCATTTTTAGCACCTATTAAATAAGTAATCACTCTATCCCTGCATTCTAATAAAAATATGTATAACACAATAAATAAAAATAATGTATTTCGTCATTCATATCATAGCTCGGCTTGTTCAAAAGGTTAAGGAATCCAACATTTAAAATGCCAAAAAATCTTTCAATACACAATTTTTTTACTGAAGAATATCTATAGTTAAATAATTCATGTAGACCTTGAAGTCTTCCTCTTCCTCTTCCTCTTCCTCTACAATTTTGCAAATAATGTTTCTCACCTTAATATGGTAAAAGAAATCTAAATATATTATTGATATCTAGTCAATCAACTAGATCTTACTAAACATATAAAGAATATAATATTTAAAAAAACTACAAAGAATTAATTGTAATTACTAATTTAAAATAACGGATAACATACTTAAAAATGTCTAACCTTTTAAGATTTTTTCAGTTCAGTGTCCAAGCATTAAATCTTTCAATTGACTGATCAATCTTTTAAAACTTTAGCAATTCAGATTAAAATGTTATTTTCAATGATAAGACATGTCCATTATCACATGAATGTCCATTTATTAGCCATATCATCAAAAACTAACAGTTTGAGATGAATTGTTAAGGTTTTAAAAAATGGGTCACTCAATTAAAAGATTTAAAAGTTTGAGTACCTAATTAAAAAATGGCCAAAAGGTTGAGTTCTTTAGGATTAGTTGTCCCTTAAAATAATGTAACAGCTTATGGAAGCATAAGAAATTGGTTTGCTAGATTTGTTACTATTTCTAAAAGAATTTTGTATTCATTTATAATGCCTTCTCATCAAGTCATTTCATATGAAATGCATATCGAATAAGCAGTGTCACATAATATTTTGGATTAAATCAATTCTTTTACCCCTATATGCTATTTTTTCATTGGTTGGAACACTTGCATTAATATGTATACCATCTGTTGCTCCTATGCAACAATAAAAAATAAAATTACACTATTAAAATTGTAACACCCCACTCTCGCAAGATACATACCCGACATCCTGAGTAATATTCGAATATTTAACTCGCAAGAGTGGCATGTTAGATCACTCACATCACTAATTTAATCATGGCATCATCACTTAATATGTAAATGTCACAATATTTTAAAAACTGAATTCCTCATTTCATTTCATAAAAATCGATATATACATTGTAATTTTTTCAAAATCATCCAAATATGTACATTATCAAAATTAAATACAAAACATGCTACATACATGAGGAATTATACAAAAATTTCTATCTAATCCTTCTGTCTCAACTAACCGACCTTTGAGTCATTTCTCTTTTCCAAAAATACAATAACTATGCTTCTTGTATAGTCTCTCTGTCACTAGTGTCCTCTTTCGGTCCTAAAATTTCAACATTGCAATTTTGGTAAATTTTTATCATCATGTAGTATCACATATCACTTTGTTCACAATTTTCACGTTTTCATTCAAATACAAGTCAACATTATATTGCAATCATTCGAACATACATATTAAATGTATATGCAATGCACATGAGACTGACTTTCATTTATTTCTTTGTGTATGACCGAGTGCCTTTTTAATAGCCCATATCTCTTGTGGATACCGAGCTTGCATCAGATAATGTCCCATATCCTTTAGCAGATACCAAGTACAATAACAATTAAGCCAGAGGCTCTTATCACATTATAAGCTTTAAGCTCTTTTTTGTGGTGAATTCGGTCACAACTGTCTTGTTCATATAATGAAATGCATCACATTTACATTCACATTTATCTTCGGACTTTGGTCCAGCATTCAACATATGCGTTGACAATCATTTATTTCGTCAGATTCATATATAAGGAGTACTTCCAATATCACATTCATGCATCAAACGCCTCAAACATTCAATGTCTGGAATTAACACAATCAAGTTCACATTCATAAGATAATTCAGAACATAATTTAAAACAAACAATTAATTAAGTGAGACCGCCTAGGTTACTCACAGGTTACTCAGAAAGCTATTGTCTTGAAGTTATGGTAACGTCTAGATGTGGTCGCTCAAATTGCTCTTCTATATTATACAATATACGTTTACACATATCACATGCACAATTATATAAGTACTCATTTATACACATATGTATATATGGATTATGTACAATGCATGTTAAATGACAATCTCAACTATTTTTTTATTTTTCTCATCACATGATCATTCATTTATAAAAACTTACATAAGTATAATTTGAACTTAGGTTTACACCTCAATAAAACAAATTGAATCTAAGTTCATAACTCAATTGATCATTCCAGCTTTTTTCTAAAAATAGACTTTTAGGTCCATTTTGCATGGTCATTTTGACGAGAAAAATGAAGTATTTAGGCATCACCTTCTCTTAAACAAATATTCCTATATGTCTTAAGTTTCTAATGACACCAAGTTCTCACAATTAGGCTCAATAATCATAAATTTATACACAAAATATTTCATACTGTACTAAACCTGGAATAGTACTCTGTACTCAACTTCAATCCAGATTTTAAAATTCTTAGAGACAGAATTAAAATTTGATTCCTCAATAAAATTTATAACCATATGCCTCTAGTTTAATTTAAATCAAAAATAATCTCATTTCAATATCTACATATCAAGATATGGCCAAAATACCGATGTCTATTCAGTGAAAATGCGTATTTAACAATATTCCAGGACACTTCATCATTTTCATCCTAAACTCATCAATTAATCCTATCCTAATGAATTCAGATGGCCATGAATTTTGTTAGAGAGGAAGAACAATGTGTGAGGAGTTTATGGTTCAAATTTCAATTCATTTGGAGGTTAGGAGAAGAAGTTATGGCCAAAGAAATGAACGATGTTCTCAATTGTCAAGCACGGTCACAATCGTGCTTGTGCATGATCGTGCACTGCAAGACGCTTCCTCGTGATCTTGCTTTTTCGGATAGCTCTTCGTGCAATTCCCAACTTCTCCTCTTGGTCACGATCATGCGACTCTACAGAGAGCTCCAAATTGCATATTTTTGTTTCTTCTTCATCTCTTTTGCTAAATCCAACATTTCTAACTTATATCTATTATTTGCTCTTCATTTTGACTCCCATTCAGCTCAACTAATTCACAAACAAATCAAAATCTATCACAAACCTCAAAAACAGAATATTCACAGATGCATATTCATCCTAGCTTCTGCACTTCTTCATTTTCTGCAATTCTTCATTTTCTTTACCACCTTCATTCCACATCTCACTATCACCTTAATCCTTCTTATAGCACGACATCAAATTACTCTTTGTTTTCCTTAACTCTAGACTCATTTTAATTCATCTCTAAAACACCCAAAGGGATTCACGTAATAACAGTGAAAAAAAAGCATATGTATGTCAACTTCCCACGAATTTTCTACATTCTTTTTATACACACTATCAATGATCTTTCTATCTCAAAAAATCATTTCAACACCATCTTATAACATATTGATCATCAAATATGCAAAAACAACACATGCGGCACACCCTAGTTTTTCACTTAAGTTTTTAGCATAATATATTCAACCTTGTTTAACACAGGACTGTTAACTAACGTGATGCATATTTTATTCTACATATCATGCAAACTCATACAATACTTACTTGTTTGAAACTCCAAACCCTTCAAAATCACGAATCCTAGTTTTCCAGTATGACACGATCATTAACAGTTGAAGGTTGTAAGGTTAGGTATTTCAATGACAGTGAAGAAGATAACAAAAAGAAATAAAAATGAGAGCAACGCTTGCGTTGTGAGGGTGAGACAATTTCTGGATGTAAAGAAACTCACAGAAGATGAAGAAAGTCACAAAGAAGAAGAAAGTAAGATCAAACAATTAATTTGATATTTCTAGTACATTTGTAGGAAGAAAGGCTAAGTTTGGCAAGTGTCACTTGTCACTTGTCACGTGTCCAATTTTTATGAACTTAGACTAGGTTCTCCTATTTAACTAGTCCAATCATCTTAATTTTCAATGATATTTGTCAATAAATCCCAAAGTCATCTATAAGATTTTTCACTATCATTGGACTCTTATTTCTACTACCATTCATCAATTGACTTGCTACTTAGCATTTTTCCTAGTCTAAAAATACTCATAATTTCAGAAATTTCCTAAATTTCACCAAAAATTCTAAATCAATAAATATTATCACCAAATCAATTTTCAACACATATAAACCATAATTCTCTACATATTCACATTTATAAATCAATCATACCTGAAAAATGTCAATGAATACATGTACAATCAGTTTAATGTGCAAAAATCAATATTCACATATATGTGTACATTATATTATGCATGAGTATGAAATGCACTTTCTAACTTCTCAATAAACTTTTGTATACACTATTCTAGGGTTCTAGCCCCTAATATTGGATATTGGGATATTACAAAAATAAGTAATTATTCATAAGAACATAATGAAAATAGTAATTAGGCGTATTAACATACTTGAAAATATGATTTTTTTAATTATGTTGATTTTCAGTATATGTATTAGTAAGGGATGTGGATTAATGACTCTTTTTGCAAGACGATTAACTACATATAAGATTTTGTGAAAGTATTTCGACATTGTCTAAATCGAATGTTAAAAGTGCTCTTCATTAACTCTATTATAGTCAGTAAGAAAATTGTTACTTATTTCTCTACAGTCAAATTGTTAATTTTAATCCTCCTAAACTTTTCAACTCATCATATAAGCTTAAGAAGATTGTCTTGCTCAATCTTAAGTTCTCGTAAATCCTTGTAGGATTTTTAACATTCAATCATGACCTGATAAAACATAACTTCTGCGTGATTTCTTGTGTAACTAAAAATATAAATAATAACTACCTTCTTCAGTTCATTATTGGAATATGAATCAAAATATAATAAAAAGGTCATGTATCTACAATATCAAAATTAAATAATTAATATAAATATTAAAATTATTATAAAGCACGATGACCTTTAAAATAAATTTAAGAAGTTTATATCAAACGTTTAGTCAAAATGTTCATATCAAATAGTTATCTAAAACATATACTTAAAATATTCAAACTATGGAATAATTCTTATATAAAAGTGTTTAAACCAACGTTATCGGTTTCACACCGTATCGGACCAACCAGAAGGTACCGTAATGATCGAAAAATAGTACAAAATCATGTTTAAAGGTACCGGAAGGTATCGTACTGGCCAAAAATAGTACAAAACTATATTTAAAGGTACCAATCTCTATCGAAAACTTTGAAAAATATGGGCACTATTTAGCAAGATTTTCAATATTTTTTTAAAATTCCCCTTGCTTAATAATTATAAATTATATAAAACTAAAAAAAAATTAAATTTATTTTAATCGTTTATATAATATTTATTAATAAAAATATTTTATTTTTTAAAAATAAATAATTTAAAAATTACATTTATAAACTAATATTTATTTTTAGATATATTTTAATTATTAAATCAAATTTTATTGAAAATTTATATATTTTAAATTTTAATTATATTT
>JAOTIZ010000009.1:16836859-16847157 GCA_027123425.1 Erythroxylum panamense
ATGATTATAATAAAAAAATAAAAAGAAAAAATTATTAATAATAACAACAATAGCAACAACAACAACAACAATAATAATAATAATAAATTAAAAATACTAATAATAGTAATGATAATAATAATAATAATAATAAATAAGAAGAAAAAATTATTGATAACAACAACAACAATAACAATAACAACAACAACAATAATAATAATAATAATAAGAAAAAAAAGGTTATCTTTACCTATTTCACATTTCACCAAATAGGTAAAGACAAGGAAGATGTATCTTCAATTATTTCTAAAAGTGGAAGAATAACTAAGCCTAGGCTTAGTTATTCTATATGTTATTTTGCATGTTATTTTTTAACCAAGCAAAAGAATAACTATTCATTATAAATAGAATAGCTATTCCACTTAGGAATGGGAAAAGCGTAATTAGCAATCCTTTGCAGTTTTTAAGTCCAATCCTCTCGTCAAACAGAACATAACGGAGAGGGACACTATGTACAAGCTCAACAAATTCTCGCCGCAAATGGATACCGTGAACTCCCACGCTGGACAAGATCACACTGGGATCACACCACTATTTCAGAAAAGTGTGCACACAACATGATAGTCTCGTTAGTTCCCACGACATGAACCTCTTTCCTGTGGTCATAATGTCAACATCAAAGCTAACTGGCTTAAAAGGCATAAACATCTGAACCATACAGCACAGATGTAAAGTAAGCACAAAATGATACCAATTGATAGCAAAACATGGAACACTCGACTAACTTTATACAGCTATCACAAACTTGTGTCCATCTCTCATGCTGACAAAGTTAACGCCACGTATAAGCAAAGTTCTACATGAGCAACTTGTTCCGTACACACTTTAGAAGATAGTCCTTCTGAGGATCAATACATACCATGGGGGGTAAATACAGATCAAGTTGCCAACTTCAAGATCAACATTGCTGCAAACTTTTGGACTGAATATAATTGTCCTCTTTCTGACTCTATCAACTAATGATTGCCCGCCCTCTGGGCACTGAAATTCCTGCAACGAACATACACTGTACCTTTAATCAAAGAATTGCTGGTGGTGAGGAAGTTTAGACAGACTGTAAGGATTAGATTAAAATATCCTCTTAGCAGGATTTTAAGAAGGATTTCCTTCGAGTACTTGGAGAAACAATACCCAATAAGTCAACTTCTTCAATAATTGCTCATAACATACCGTCACCAGAAAATTTGTTGTCGCTGATCACAAGTCCAACAAGTGGAACATGTAAAACTGTGACACAAATGCATGCAATTGCTCCAAAGATTCTCAATCAGTAAAACATTTCTGGTTAAATAAGGGCTACTTGCACTAAGACCCCCTGTTGTCTCGCTGTTCTTTGAAAACCCCCCCTTGGTAATTATTTATTTATTTTTGATGGTTTTCCTGAATAGAATTACAAGAAATACTTTGAGTAACATTATTATATTAATATCTACTATAGAATTAGTAAAATACAGTCAAAAGAGTCTTGTCTCATTGTTTATCTGTTTTGATGCCTATACGTGCAGTGCCTGTCAAACCTTTTCAATGTTCTGAAGAATTACCTCTGTGTTCTTGCCAAAAGAGCAACAGCAAACTGTCAGCTTTGCATCCAAATATTTTGACAGGATCTCCACTATAATGGAGCCCAATTCTTCTGTATCAAAACAAATGCTCAAGATCAGTAATGGCCAGAAGCAGATAAAGTGAGCATATTTCTCTAGTCATTTCATATACTTATTTAAAGCAATTAATTGGTAGAAATGCATAAATAACAAAGCTTTATTACCATTTGGGCTAACTCCCATCTGTAGCTTTTGAACAAAGGCTGTATCTCTTTCCTTTTCACTCAGGATGACCTGCTGCAAATGGTTGAACAGTCCCATACTAGAATTTGCAAAAATTATGCTTACGTGTATCAGCATAATTTGTTCAAATTCAACTTAAGCAATTAAGAAAAGCAGCCTAGATGGTAGGAAATATCTAGTTCTCATTTACCCGGATGGTTTGTGTGATCTCACAAGAGAATCCACACTACCCAAGGATTTAGTGGCCAAGGCTTCCTGAAACAATTCAGACATAGTTTGCTTCTTCACCTCCAGGTTGACACACTTTGGGTTTTGAGAAGTTAACTGCATAGCACAAAAGTGTTTGCATTTATTATATAGGAAAATCGGGAAAGAAATTATGATTGAGGAGTACCTCATCGTCACCTGATGACCCGCTACCTAGGCCTTCATTGTCAATTGTTCTATTTCCCAAAGGATATAAAATTTTTTTCTGCTTAGGATGCAACCTCTTCCCTCTTCTTCTAGTATCCTGGGGCAAACATTTCATCAAAGTGGAAGGAAAAGGGAGTAAAGGAAACAAAAATATTGCTAATAGAAAAAGACAAATTAAACCTTATTTGCATATCCTGTTATAGGAATACTTTTGTCCTGAAGGCCGTCTAAAAGTGCAGCCATTGACTTTTCAACCATTCCATCCCCAACAGCTGCTACTTCTCCAGGCATTGTCTCTAACTGTTTGCACTTTCTTCGTTGAAAATCTTTACAAAGTATGGGATTTGAATTCCTTAAGATTCCAGATTCAATTGTTTCTGGCTTTGCAAGCACATCATGAGGCTCGGGTGATATTTCATTCTTAGGAACAGGTGGAGAAAGGTCAGTTTTCAGTGACTGAAAATTCAAAGAAGAATTTTGCATGGCTTTGGCCCTGATATCTGCAAGCCAAAATGCATTTAGAGATATAACATATCCTTCCATGAATTTCACCTACGACAATATTTTTTGCACATTGGGTAAGAGAATACAAGTAGCATAACTTCCTGAAAGATTCAAAGAACGAACAAATCTAGTTTCCCTCTAATGCAGAACATAAATCGGATCATAATATAATCCAACACACTGAGCAGGCAGTATTGAAGATGGACTCGTTGGTTATTCATGGGCTTGAACTATTTGCCACAAGGGTAGAATGAATAAGAGTGGAAAAGGGAAATATTTAATTGAACAATAACTATTGAATAAGAGAATACCTTGACATGAAGTATTTGCTTTGGAATAGACAGAACAGGGGGACAAAGCATTCTCTTCCAAGGGAATTACTGCCTCAATATCATTACTTGATGCATGCAACCCATTGTGCTTCTCACTCTCAAAATTATAAGCTTTCTCATATTTATACAACTTCTTAGCTCCAGAAGCAATACGATGACTTGGAAGAGCATTGGTATCCTGATTGAATGATAATCAATTTATTACATCAACAAGCAGGGTATATTATTTGACGCAATCCTAACTGTACCACAAGCACGTTGAAAAACATTGATGATTATATTTTCATAGAATACCTCATCATCAGAAACGACTTCCTCTACATAATTCCAATCACATTCCTTTTTAGAGAAGGCAGAAACACCATCGTCAGGGAAATCAGGCATTTCCACCTCATCTTCTGCAAGCGAGCTCGTCTGCTTCTGATTAGAACAAACAACATCACAAATTATAGTTTCAAATTTCAAAAGAGTAGAATTTGAATAACTACATTTCAATATCAAGTTACACATAACAAATTCAGAATTGCTCGCCTTCTTTGCGAAATTGTGGGCTCCATATCCAGAATTAAATTCATGTCTACCTATGAAAAAAAAGGGAACACTTAGGAATTAAGATAAAAGAAAAACTCCTTCTAATAAAGGTCCAAAGTTTAACCGCATGCCTCTAAGTATCTCCAGGCGTGTTTGGAGTTGAAGCCCTTCCTGTCACGAATTGCAGTGAGACTCTGAGCTAAAGCTAAATCCAAAATTCAATGACGGATAAAATATTGAACCCAGAACGCTTGCAATATTAGGAAGCGTGGTACCACTTTCTCTGTATTCCCAGCTAAAGAATCGCAATTAGCTCCCACATAGCCGTCGAACTCTTCTTCTTCTGTCCAAGTAATAATCCAAACCAAAACAAAAAATTTCAACAAAGCCCAACGTTCAAAACAGAATTTATACAAGCATCAGCGGCCATAAATAAAATCCTTACCGGAAATGCTTTGATCAGAATCCGAATTTCCCTGAAAAAAAGAGAGCAGAAAACCGTTTTATTGGAAAAGTAAAACAAGACGAGACGATTGGGTTCGGAAGACCAGCGCCGTACCGGAAAACGTCTTGGCCGCAACATAGGCATCAGGCTCCAGCAAAAGACCTCCCAGTCCAAATTCCTATTACGCTTCAAGGGGCCCCGATTTGAAAAAAGCATCCGTTTGATGGAGGGAACCGGGCAAGAATAATAAATAACTAAATACAAAAATAGAACAGGCGCACTTATTTGTTCTTCTCTTAGCACAAATTAATAATTGTTCTTTCTCTAAGTAGTTTATTTTTGGTTAAACATTTAATAAGATTAACATGTGATGTAATATATCATGTGTTAAATCCATATATGTAATTATGTAATTTGATTTTTTAATAATTTTTTAACAATTTTTTATATTTTCATAAATAAAGAAAATGCAAGTATTTATAAATGCTTTCAAAATTAGATCGGAAATTAAACCGGTAAGAAAAAAAGTTTAAGGTTTAAAAGGTTCAACTAGTATTAGACCGTCATAAAAATGGTTAACGACTGAATAAATTTGAAATTTTTGAAAAATAATTGGAAAAGATTGTTCTTATTTATTAAAAAATTTAATATTTAACTAAAAAAGAGAAAATTAATTAGTTTATTTTTGTTTATAAAAACTTATTAGTTTACGAAATTTGACTGGTTAATTAAGAAACTGATTTATTTTTAACAACAAAAATTATTAAACTAAATCAAACCGAAAAATTATAAATCGAATAAAAAAGTTAATAAGTTCAAGATTTTCACTATTAAATCAGCCAAATCGATTTAATTTTTAAAACATTGGTATTTATCCCACCTCATATAATTGGCTTTGATTTAATATTAGGGGAAATCATATATTTATTAAAGATTGAAACATGCCACTTTAATCCTAAAACACTATTCATAATTTAAAATATGTCAATCTATGGTTTTTTTTTTCTATTATAAGAGTTGGACGCTTGATAAGAAAAAAAAAATCTTTATTTCTCTCTTACTCTTTTGGGTTACAATGCATTAGAATATATACAATAAGTCTTAGATATAGAATAAGACATTATCTAATTTAGAAATAGAGAATAAATTAAAATTCCTCAAATTAAGGGACATCATTAACACCCATAATATCTATTAAATAATAATAGCATTTACAAGTAATATACGTCTCGACATTCTCCCTCAAGCTAAGGAATAAATATCTTCCATTCTCAGTTTGGAAATATTAGCATGAAAATTGGAGATGTTCAACCTTTTGGTAAGAACGTCTGCGAGTTGGTACCATGTTGGAACATAAGATAAACATGTTAATCCCTCCTCCAACCACTTTTTGATGAAATGCTTGTCAATCTTGATATATTTCATCCTATCACGTTGTATAGGATTATAAGCAATGTTGATAATATATTTGTTATCACTGTAGACCTTCTCACTTGACTCTTAAGTCATTTAGGATAATCTTCAACCACATCATCTCACACAAACCTTAAGCAATTGCTCTAAAATATGATTCAACAAATGATCTAGCTGCAACAATAAACTTTTTACTCCTCCATCTTATAAGATTACCTCCAAGGAACATACAGTACCTAGTAGTTGATCGTCTATCTACTATAGATCCTCTGTACTCTGCACCGACACATCAAAGGTAAAATCCTTTTGTCTTTTGAACATGATTCATTTTACTATATTTCCTTTCAAATATTGTAACACTCTATAAGCAGCTTGTAGATGTGACTCCCTCAAATTAGATGAGCCTCCATACAAGCTTCTGGTACAATTTCTATCCACAGAAGGTTATTCTTTTGCTTCTCCGAGTTTTTGATGAGCTTCTATAGGTGTAGATATCGGCTTACATCCAATTTCCCCAGTCTCCTTCAATAAATCAAGCACATATTTTTGTTAGCATATAAAAATCCGCTTTTTGTACCTAGATAGTACTTCAGTCTGCCTAGCTCTTTTATCTCGAATTCCTTGACTAGTTGTTATTTCAGTTCTAGTTTTTCCTTTTCATATTCTCACTGACAATGATGTCATCGACATACACAAGAAGTGTCCTTACTCCCCCTGCAGACAAGTGCTTGATGAAAAAAGTATGATCACCTCGACTCTATTAGTATCCTGATCACCTTGACTCTATTAGTATCCAGATGTTTTTATAACTTTGGTAAACCTTCCAAACCATGCTTTTAGTGATTATTTTAGTCAATAAGAGGCCTTTTAAAACCCTGAAGGGACATCCATGTAAATTTCTTCATCTATACCTCGATAAATAAACACATTCTTTACATCGTATTGTCAAAGTTACCAATCAAAATATGCTACTAGGGATAGCAGAATCCTAACAATGTTCATTTTTGCCACAAATACAAATGTCTCCTAATAATCTACATCATAAGTTTAAGTATATCCCTTAGCCACCAACCTTGCTTTATATCTCTCAAGTGATTCATCAGCTGTACACTTAGGTGTAAAAATCCATTTACAATTGACTATATTCTTCCCCTTTGCACTATCCACAATCTCCCAAGTTTGATTTTTTTTCTATAACAGTCATCTCCTATTTTATGGCATTTCTTCATTATCTTTTTGACAATGCCTCAAATACGGTAGTAACGATAAAAATGGTGTTGAGGCTGGTAATGAATTTTCTATAGTTTAGTGACAGATTTTCAAGTGACACATAGTGAGAGAATGGGTAAATGGGTCTTTTAGTGCATTCTCTACTACCTTTTTTGATAGTTAACCTCTTTTTATAGTTATATGAAGGTGCATGTAATCACTAAATGGTTCTGCTAACTATGTGCTTAGGGTTGAATATAATCTTACCGTGGGGTTCTTGTTAAAGACTAAGTTAGATTCTTGAACTTATTACAGGTCTGAAATCATCCTCCTAGTATATACTTGTGAAAATCTCTGAACATTATGAATAACCTGATCTAGAACTTGAAAAGATATAGTTTCAAAAACCTGGGCTGGATTCAGATTAGATTCTATAGAAGTAGGAATTGATGATGGACTCTAATTTGATAAAGGAACAAACTCTAATGAAGAACCAGCAAGTGATACTAACCCTAGTGAACGATTAGGGATATCAAGGGTACAAGTACTCTAAAGGGTACAGGTACTCTAAAGGGTACAATTACTCTAAAAAATACTATCTTCTAGTGGGGGTATAGTCTCCCCATGAAGTTTGGACTGTTTGAAGTATGGTTAGTGCTATATGAAAGTCACATCAACTAAAACATAAAGTTTTCTAGTTAGACGATTATAACATTTTTAGCCTTCTGTGTAGATGAATAAGCAAGGAAAACAAACTTGTGCTTGGGATCTAATTTTCCACTTTGGTGACATGAATTTGAACAAAGGTTGTGTAACCAAACACCTTAGGAATGAGTCCATTAGAACTTCAAAACTCTGGATAAAACGTTTTGAGGCCCTCTATAAAACTTTTATTGGATAAATCTTGTGAGGGCAATCTATTGATCATATGAGTAATACGAGGACAACCTCCCCCCCAATAAGATTTTGGAACATTTCCCTGGAAAAGTAAGGCCCTAGTCACATTGAGTAAGTGCCCATTTTTGCATTTAGCCACACCATTTTGTTGGGGTGTGTCAACATAAGAAGAATTATGAATAATCCCCTACTTTTGAAAGTATGGAGTCATTGTGTAATTGAAGTATTCCTTAGCATTGTTTGACCTAAAATTCTTAATTTTGAATCCACATTGATTGTGAATCATATAAACAAAAGTAGGGATAATAATGGTAACATCAGATTTTTGTTTAAGTAAAGCCAAGTAACTTGAGTACAATCATCAATAAATATAACAAACCATTTAGCACCAAAAATATTTGAAATAGGAGAAGGACCTCATATGTCACGATGAATCAGATGAAAAGGTTTAGAACTTCTTTTATTGTTGATAGGAAAATATATACGAGTGTGTTTTGCTAACTCACAAATTTCACAATGAAAATCTGAAATGTCTAATCCTTTGAAAAAGTTAGGAAACATGAATTTAAGGACTCTAAATGTAGGATGACCAAGGCAAAGATGATATAGCCAAATGGTCTCTTTATTGGAAGAACTAAATAAAGACACATATAAGTTATTCATAACACTCTAAGAAGAATCAAGGTGATAGAGGCCAATCCTTTCCTTAGTATGTCTAATCTTCCTTCCCGAGCCCTAATCCTGCAAAACACAGTAAGTAGGAGAAAAAATTGCAAGGCATTTAAGATCATGAGTAAGTTTTTTTAATTGACACAAGGTTGGTTGATAATTTTGGCACATGAAGTACATTTTAAAGAGTGAGGGTAGATGTAACCATAATGTTTCCTACACCTGCAACGGTAGCCAAGGATCCATTTGCGACTATGATATTCCTGTTACTAAGGCAAGGGTTATAGGTATTGAAAAATCGTGATGAATATCCAGAATCAATTATCGATAAATTCGTGTAGGTTGTATCCTAGACATTCATGCAAGTGGAGAATGAATGTAACATCCCGTTCCCACGGGAAGGGTGGGAATCCGAAAATGTTATATGAGTGAACTCAAAGAGCATAGTATGTTGGTGAAATGGGTGTGAGACTTTAGCAGAGATTTTGGAGGAAGGGTTTGTGTGAGTCATGTCCGTTTAACAGACATGAAGGTCCGTTTAACGGACCTTCTTAGATGAATTTGGATTGTTTGGCCAGTCTATGTCCGTTTAACGGACATCCTCGGGTTAACTATAGCAAATCTCAATTTTGACCTTTTTAAGTTGGGACATGTGAGTTTAAGTGAGATTAAGAAGCTTGTATTTCATGTTAATGCATCATATCGGCATACACGTGTGAATTGGAGTATTGCACACATTAAAATCATTGTTCATGCACTCACTTGACATTTTTCGGGTATAAATGATTGTTTTAATTTGGATATTATGCGACTTATGGTTTTGTGTCTTAAATTTTGAATGGGAATGTTTTATTCATGAATTAGAATTTTTGGAGAAAATTTGGGAATTTTCTGAAATTCAGGGTATTTTTGGGACCAGGAAAAATGCCAAGCGGCAGACCCACTGATAAGCGGTATTAGAATTTATTGTCAAATATTAGAATTTTGGAAGCATGGCTTTAAGAATTATGGACAAGTGTTATTTATTGGGAATTGGGTGTGAAATTGATGAGTGTAAGAGGAAAATTAAAAGTGTATGCTTAAGGTTGTGCCATGTGGCATTTTCTTAGCCTTGTATTTTATTCTACCTCTTAATAATTTGGAGCCATTTCTTTTGGATTCACGACACTCTCTCCTAAAAAGCCCTCACTTATCGTTTTATCTTTAATTTTCTCTCTTGTTTCACTTCATTGTCGTAGCTTCATCCCCTCTCTTCATCTTCTATACTAGTTCGTGACTTGTCCACTTAAATCCTTGCTCCATCTTTCAATCATGCTCCTATTTTGTAAATTCTTCAAGTTGCCCTAAGAAAAACTTAGTTTGGTCTCTCTCAAGATGCAGATGATGGGATGTTTGGGAATTAGGGTGTTGAGAGAGTTTGAAGAAATTGAAGGAAAATCAAGTAAGTTTTGTGTTTCATGTTATGAGTATGGTTAATTGAAGCTTGCATGATGAGGGTTTGATGAATTGATTTGTGTTTTGCAAGGTTAGTGTATATATATATATATACCTTGGGTGATGTAAATTCATGTTCATACCTTGTTTTTGTTGCACTTTAAGTGCACGCCTCTTACCATTGAGCCAATTCCTTTTTAATGTAGGGTCCGTGAACTTTGGCCACGCGACCACTACAGTAGAGTCTGGCCTCTACCGCCATCACTCCAGGTATTGTCCTATTTGATACTTGGGTGAGCCACTGCTCGAACCCAAGACCTCAAGGTTTTGTTCCACTTTAAGTGGACGCCTCTCACCATTGAGCCATTGGCTCACCCAAGTATCAAAGAGGACAATACCTAGAGTGATGGCGATAGAGGTCGGGCTCTACTGTAGTGGTCGCGTGGCCAAAGTTCACAGACCCTACATTAAAAAGGAATTGGCTCAATGGTAAGAGGCGTGCACTTAAAGTGCAACAAAACCTTAAGGTCTTGGGTTCGAGTCGTGGGCTCACCCTTGACCAAAGAGGACAATACCTGGAGTGATGGCGGTAGAGGCCGGGCTTTACACTAAAAAGGCGCCTTTTTA
>JAOTIZ010000009.1:16873261-16884524 GCA_027123425.1 Erythroxylum panamense
CGGTCACCGGTCGGACCGGTCGGACCGGCCGGTCCGGTCCGGGTTTCAAAACCCTGGTCATAACGGTTGATAATTTATAACAAACATAAAATCGGGACCGTTCAGTTCAATCCAATCATTTTCTAACTGGTAATACGATGGCCTCCTCTGCCGCTTATACTTTTGTTGTGGTTGTGTTGAAATTACCAAAGTGCAAAAGCGGTGGATAGGTACAGGCCGAGTTCAGATCTTTTGTCCAGTTTTATAATATTTTATTATGTCCAGTGAATTTCAGCTATTTATTTATGTGAGTCTCGTATAGATCCCGTATAAATAAATACAAGTCCTACAAAAATAAATGACTGAGATTCACTGAACACAATAAGACACCATAAAATTAAACAGGATATTGTCTACCCCTCTCTGGCCTCCTTTGAAGTTCATACTCCAGATAGATATCAAGTTCAGTGGGTCACCACTCCCAAAACAATTTCTTCCCATTTTTTATAATTTGTTAATTAATTATAATTTAATGTACTTAATATCATCAACTATGAACTAATGCTGGAAAAAAAGTGAAAAATAAATAGGAAAAGTACATAAAGACACTATGAAGTGCAGTAGAAAAAGACAACAACGACATGCGAAATTCCAATAAAGGAGAGGGAAGAAAATGTAAGAAAGCGACAATAACATGGAATTTTCGGTCATTTCAGTAGTCGAAGAACATATCTTTCCAGCACGTGGCATTTTAGCAAAATCTGATGGATTAAATTAGCAGTTTATAAGCTTATATTTAGCCCTCCGTAACTTGAAAAACAACGAAGTAATAGTAACATATCACTCTTCATTTGATCTGTTCCTTTCTTTTGTTATTTATTTCCTGCCTTTAGCTCGCTACTAGTCATCGTCAATTCAACCCATCGTATCCATGAAACCTCTGCTCTCTCTTTCCCCTTCAAAGTAAGAATCTTTTTTACCTTCTAGGTGCCCTTTCTTCATATATTTTCTCCTCTTTCGTTTCTCTGTTTTTAGTTTATTGCTGTACTGTTCTTTCTACGAAGAAAAGGAGGAGTTATGTCAAAGGGGTAATCGATGCATCGTAACCATGAATACCCATTTTCGCAGGTTTTGCCTTCTACAGGAGTTTTAACGTTCAAGTCTTTTTACGGAGGTTGGTAAGTATATAACATCCATTGATCCACTTGACTCGTCAACTCTTTCTGGACTTACTTGCCTCCTTTATTTTCTGGTTTACTGTACGTTTCGCACCGATAAAGTTTTTTGTCTTATCAATAGCATGTTCGTTTCTTTCACATAAATGCTTATTCTGTGGATGTACTTTTGTTTCGCGTTCAGTATGAAGAGCTGCATAAATTTTGGGTTTGTTTGATTTGAAGTTTCCGTTACTTACTTGTCTGAGGTAGGATCGATGAATGAACACGTGGTTTATCTACCTTTTTGTGTATTTCACGCGTTGATAACGATATTGGTGTGATGGTTTTATCTTATTATTCATCTTTTGATTGTTTTTTCTTCCTGTTATGCATTTTAGTAACAATGTCAATGTGATTGGTCTTTATTATCATAGAGCGAATTGTTAAACAAATTATTATGTTTCTTATGTTTAACTGATAAATTCTTTCTGTTTTAATTATTACTTCACGATCCACACTATAAAAAATGAGCGAATAGTTTGCTGGATAAACTCATTTAGTTTTGATGCTCAGCTGAGGTTTAAGGTTCAGTTTTCTTGTGTTGGCTAAATAGTTAGAATTATGCTCCGAGTCTGGGGTGATTGTTAATGGTCAAGGTCTTGGTCCTCTATGGCATTCTTAGCAGTAAATAGCAAGTCATTGTTGGGTGATTGTTAATGGTCAAGGTCTTGGTCCTCCATGGCATTCTTAGCAGTAAATAGCAAGGCATTGTTGCATTTTATTTATCTTCACCCGCGATTGTTGTTTTCAATTGCATTGTTTTCTGATATAAATGTGCTGCCAGATAATTAAATTCTGACCACTAGGCATGATTTACCAGTTCAATACTAACAGATTAAGCAGGGTAATCCATCTCTTATTTCTTCTTATAGGTAGCAGCAGAAAGATTCGATGAACTTTCATTTACTTTAAGTTTCCGATTTTTGGGGAAAGAAGTCAATATGTTTTTCATATGCATTTATGCATGTCTGTTCTATCTAGGCACTCATGGATTCATGGTGGGACTCTAAGAATTACATTAAGCCTCTATATTTTTCATATATATTTGCAGATTTCAGGGTCATGTTTTACTTTTGCTTCATCAACCCAGAATCACTTTCATGCGTAGAAAAGAATTTGCATTTTTTCTTTTGTACCATTTAGCCCTAGACATTTGATTGGCTTGTTGTTAAAATTCAAAGTATATATCCTGATGCTTAGTCATGTGTTGCTCACTTGACTAATTGTACTAAAGTGTGGTGAATGCTGCATATTGTAAGCTAAAGAATCTTCTTACATTCTGCCTTAGTTTGTTTCCAGCGGCATTTTCATCAGATTGAGTGTATTATTTGGACGGCAACATGGAAGACATTCAAGATGGAAACAGTGAGCAATCACTCTCTCCAAATTCCTCTAATATAGGGGATATTGGATACCCACATCTTCCTCGTGTTGGAGATCAGTACCAGGCAAACATCCCTAGCATAACTGCAGAATGTGATCACTTACAGCTTAAAAGTATGCCAAAAAATTCAGAAGTCATGACTGATATTAATTGCTCTTTTATAGTGGGATTACCTATTCCACTTATGTGGTCAAAAGCTGAAGTTGGAAACATCAATGAGACTGTTGAATCTGCTAGCAGTGAAGAGAGCCAGATTACTTACAAAAATGAACATGGAGAACTTAAAATTCATCCGTGGGATATGTCATCAGGCCATGGAAAGGATTTAGGGGAGTCCAACCATCAACTGGTGGCTGCAAGCAACAGAATGGAGGTTGACTTGATCTTGTCCTATAAACCCAAAACAGAACTGGTTAAGGTAGAGAGTGACTCCTGTCTTCTTCCTGGCATTGCAAGTGAATCTTGGACAGATGTTGAACGGGATAGTTTTCTCCTTGGCTTGTACATTTTTGGCAAGAATCTTATCTTGGTGAATAGATTTGTTGAGGGTAAAGGGATGGGGGACATACTGGCATTCTATTATGGCCAGTTCTACCGTTCTGATGAATATCATAGATGGACAGAGTTTCGGAAGCTAAGGAGCAGACGCAATATACAGGGACAAAAGATATTTTCAGGATGGAGGCAACAAGAATTATTAACACGCTTACTCTCTCGTGTTTCACAAGGGTGTCACCATGTTTTGCTAGAGGTATCTTTCTTCTTTCTCATTCTAACAGAAGAAAGAATTGCGTACCAGTTGCCTGGTGACTTATGATACGTTGTTAACTAAACTCAGCAAACTGCTATACAACAGGATTATTGCTAGATCATGTACATGATGAATTTAATCTTGTTTTTCTGTGATGACCCTTCATTTTTTTTGTCCTTTCAAATGCAAATAACACTTCGAATGTCCTACGGCTCTACACTTAGCAAGAGTAAAATGTCTAGTTATTGTTCACTGATGGTCATTGTCATAAACTTAATTGAGTTACAAATCTATCACGAATCCTTATAAGATGTGAACCATAGCCTAGAAAATGAAGGGCTATAGTACGATGATTAGAGGTTTATAATCGAAGAAATGATCAAGATGCTAGGCTATGAGAGCTTTTTCTAGCTCTGTTATCACTTCTAAAGCCACAATATCAATGTAACTGTTCCTTCATTTTATCTTCTATTGATCTGTGTATGAGTTTGTACTTTTAACGTAGAGAGAAACAATGTTTTGGGTAGAATACTTGCTCCTTTTTAGTTTTAGTTGCTTCCCTTGCTTGAGCTCATAGAAATCATATTATCTTGTCTCATTCACTGGTTACAGATCCCATAATTGCTTCTTCCTATTTCCCATGGTTATGCTGCATGAAAGTTCAGTTTTTCAAGATTTAGGTGACGTATTATTTTAAAATTTAGACACTTTGAAGCACTATATAATTTTATTTGCTCCTCCTTGATACTCATTCCCAACTCTTATTTCTCCTGATATTGGTTTTTCTAATAATAGAACTGATAAGACAGTAGGAATTTGTCATATTCTTTCGGCAGAAAACTATGTCTTTCTCCTAGTTTTCTGCTTCTGTTCCCTTACTAATAGTGTTAGCATAATTAGGCTTTTGTCTTTCCTTCAAGAAGAAATAAGGAACCATTAAGAAGTCTGGAAATTTGGGATTAACATTGGGTCATTGGAGTTGTAGGTCTTGTGGCTGTACTCTGCAGCTATTTCTGCCATTGGCAGTAACAACCACACTGCTCTTACCTGCTTGAAATATTATGTACTACAGGTTTCTAGGTCATATGGAGAGGGAAAACTTGCATTTGAAGAATATATTTTCCTGCTAAAACACACGGTTGGCCTTAACGTGCTTGTGGAAGCCATAGGAATTGGGAAAGGGAAACAAGATCTCACTAGTGTTGCGATAGAGCCAGTAAAGCATATAGTCTCTGTTCGTCCTGAAATACCTATTGGCAAAGCTTGCTCCTCTCTTTCACCTGCTGACATTATTAAGTTTTTGACTGGGAATTTTAGGTTAAGTAAGGCACGATCTAGTGATCTTTTCTGGGAAGCTGTTTGGCCTCGACTTTTAGCTCGTGGTTGGCACTCTGAACAGCCTAAGGACCAGTCCATTTCTGGTTCCAAGTATTCTTTGGTTTTTCTTGTTCCTGGTGTTAAAAAATTTTCTAGGAGGAGACTGGTGAAGGGAAACCACTACTTTGATTCTGTTAGTGACGTGTTAAATAAAGTTGCTTCAGATCCAGGCCTTATTGAGCTTGAAGTTGAGCAAGCTAAAGGTAGTGAAGATAAGGATGGATACAGATGGAACCTGCCCCTAAAGCAAATTCAAGATAGCTTCTCAAATAAGCAACACCATTGTTACCTTCAAACAAAAAACTTAAATTGCAATTGCAATGCACAGAGGTTCACAATTATAGATACCAGTTTGGCTTACGGAACTGAACAACCAAAGGTGAGAGAGTTGAAAAGCTTACCTGTTGGAGTTGCTAGTGCATCTTGTTCTTCATCTAGTCTTTCAAGTGAAATGGAAGAAGACATATCTGAAGAGTCACAAGGGGAAACAGTTGAAGTGAACACACAAAATCATTTAGAGAATGAGATTGACAGAAAAACTATTAATGATTCATCAGGTGGTGTAAAGAGCTTTCGAAGTATCAGCCCAGGTGATTCCCTGAATCCTACTAGGTCAGGAGCTGAAAATCAAGAAATTGACAGCTTTTGTCCAGCGAATGGGAAACAGCCAAGGGAGGCTATGATGTACCAATTCAGCAGGAAGGTAAATCCTGACCACCCCAAGTATTTGGTCCCCCTCAGAAAGCAAGAGAGTTTTGTTCGTTGCAGCACTGAACAGTCAATCAGCATACATAAAAACATTTGTGCAGACATTAAGCTAAAAGTAGATGAGTCTCACTATATATCAACCACACAAGCATGTGAAAATATGATTTTTAGAATGTGTCCAGCTGAGAAATCGTCATCAGCTAGCCCACTGGCAGAAGTTAGTCCAGATAGGAGTAATGAAGTGGTTGGTGAGAACTGCCAGGACAGAGATGTCCGTACAAGAAAGCCTCAATCACCTAAATTGATTGACTTAAATGTTCCTCACGTTTCATTAGATTTTGGGGATGAACCTACAGTGAGAGAAATGGTTCAAAACAATGATAAGTTACCTGAAAAGAAGCCATCCTTGCTATCTGAAATGAACTGGCAATCTGGCCCTTTGAAATACTCTGATGCTGGGCAGCCACCTGCTATAAATAACCGGAGACAGAGTACTAGGAACCGGCCATTGACTACAAGAGCATTGGAAGCTTTAGAATTAGGATTTCTTAATACAAAGAAGAGAAAATGTGGCAATTCACTCGAAAATAACAAAGTGACTAAGTCTTCACAACCAGTCCAAGGACGAACTGCTACAATAGGAAAATCTGCTGGTGGTGTTCAGAACGATGTTGCAGAGTCGGGAGGTGGGGAGGTTTTGGATGAATCTTATAATAACACTGACATTGTTCACGAGTCTTCGGTTAACGAATACTGATACGTCAATGTAGGCACCAAAAGTTGCTTTATTGGATCATAAGCTTGATCTCTCCTATGTTATTCCAGTAGCTTGGAAATTGTCACATCAAAATTCTGCCTAACCATAATAGAAAATCACTGCAGTCTTCTGTTCAGTTCTTCAAATTAGTTGCAAACTTTCAGGAAAAGATGGATGTGGAACATTTGTAACGTTCGTGATTGATGTGACAAAGATCAGACGAGGCCTATGGGTGCAGAGACCATATGCTTTCTAGCCTTTAACTGCGGTTTAACAAGTGGAGTACTTGAGTTGCTGGAGGCTGCGAGGGGTGTTACTTTAGTAGCTTCATGCAGATGAAAAAATTTGTGTTTCCTACAAAATCCAATAGCACCATGTACTACCTTGGATGTAGCAAATATAGTTTATCATCTGTGATTCTTGAAAGTTAAGGTGTAATAAACATGGGATTCATATGTTCTCCAATTGCATGGCAATGCAGTTCCAGTTTTCGGCATCCGTGGCCAGCCAAAGTGGTTTACAGGATAAAGATAAGAGAAGCTAAGTAGTACCACCATTGATCAATGACTAGCAGTAATTGATAATTCTTTGATACTAGAAAACATTTAGAGGGGTTTTCTTCCACGTCAATGAATATCCGCTTATGGGCATTGAATGGTATATGGAACTTTGTAACATAGGACAAACTGAATTCTAAAGCATTCAGGCTCCTGTCATGGGCTAATGCTCTTAATGGGTTTGTTCAAAGTATGCATTATTCATTAAAGTCCTTTACTTATTATTGTTTCTTTTTTAAGTCTGTGTTGAGTGTTCTGAGTGACCATAATTCTTCAAAGCTCAGAAGCGATGTTATTATATAAATACTTGATATATCGTTCAATATAGTTATCTTTGCTTTACTGACCTTATAATTTCTGTATATTGAAAATTATAATTCTTTCTTTTTTTTGTATAAATTAAAAAAAAACCACCTCCTTTTCATTAAAAATGACAATGACTTGAATTAAGTTTATCGTCGATTCAATTCTATTCGACAAAACACCCTTTATAAGTGCTCAGAGTTGAGATTGATTAAATTTGAGTATCAAAAAATGAAGTTATTTTTAATTTATATATTAAAACAATGTTATTTTAATTTTAAATTTCTTAAATTTATAAATAAAAATTACATAAATTTGGAGATGTTTTGAAAAAGGGATTCATACTATCAAATCTTTAGAATCAAAATTTGGGTTGATCTTAAAACCTAATCCAGTGACTTTATGGAGGGTCAAATTGAAATTGTTGTTCATACTTACCATTGGATTAAATTCTTTATGACATATAATACTAACTTAAATTGCAAATCACCTGTTCTTATCCCACTAAATTACAAGGCTCGGTGATAATTTCTTTTTATCTTCATCTCTGGAAAGAGGATTACAAGTAGTACTACAATTCAGAGTGTTTTGAATGAAAAAACACCACGGACTTGGGTGTTATTGTCAAATTCATGGTGGAAAAAGTCCAGTTAGCAACCAAAAGAGCAATTACTTGACAAAGCAGTACAGCATGTACCCATTTGTTTATCTCCAATCCAGTAAAGGCCAAGTATAAGATATTCTGTTGAAACATTGCCGTCCGCAACCGACGTGTGAAACAATGATTGAAGTTATTGGTAATCCATGAAAGTCTTCCTGGAAGCTGTTCTTGGGTGGACCGAGTTCACCGCCTCAAAAAGTGTGTGTTTACAATGTTCCAATCACCGCAAATCAGTACGGAATGGTAATGGGTTTAATCCAAATCTATTATCTCTCGTTCCATAGAAATAGATTACTTGTTTTTATTATCTATTCTTGCAAGTATCCATGACTCATAAAAATAAATAAATGCTGGTTGGTTTGGGTGTGAGAACGCATCTAGATGTTTTGTCCCTTTTGGTCACATTCGTTTGTGGGCTCACTCGTCTGTGAGCGTTGGGAGTCAAACCTGTGACTTCATGGTTTTGTTGGGTGCATGACTCATGCCTCTCACCACTGCACTCAACAAAACCCTGAGATCTCAGGTTCGACTCCCACGACTCCCCAAAAAAATTAGGGATAGGAGGAAGACAACTTAAGAGGCTAAAGGGGACAAAATCTAACGGTAGGGCCCACCCAAACCACTGATAAAATAGGATAAAAAATAATGAGATCAGATAAACTAAACTATGTTCTGAAAATTTTTCTTTAGTTCAATCTGATACAGCCATTGACGTGACAGGGACATCAGGTCCCGTGGGAAATTTAACAGAAACGGAAACAAAACTGGAGCACTGTTGTAGTTATGACTTTTGAGCATTAAACTGCACAGAGCCTATGGCTGTAGAGCATATAATGAGAAAGCAGAAATTGACGAATAAATTAGAGAAGCAGCTGATGATGAGTCTGGAGTTCAGTTATTATTACCATCTTCTTCCACGTATAGAGATAATAAGTGGTAATTGGTGAGTAGCACTCTAAAGGGTTAAAAATCTTGTTTTCTTCTTCCTACCCAGTACCCAATATCAGAGTAAGTGTTTTGTAAATATATTTACGCAATAAAATGCAAAAAATATAAAGATTAGGGTGCATTAACGATTAAGAGCCTAAGGTCAAAGTCAAAACTTTAGGAGCAAGGCTGCCACATTAGCACGTGAAGTGCGACTGAAACTACCACCTAAGAAGTTACGATTAGACAATAATTAATTATTTAATACCATAATTATAGGTTAGATTAAAAAGGTGGGACCATATATGAAATGAACCGAGGCTTTTGATTCATTAGTCGTGAAAGGAATTAAAAAAAAAAACGAATGCCGTGCTTAGAAAACATCAATGCTAAGATAAGAATTTAACACCAAATTGACAAACTTGGCACTTGATTCATATATAAAAAGAAAAGGTTAAACTAGCATCTTCTTCATTTTCACTTCCTTTTCTTACTCGAAACATGTCTATATCTACAAGAATAGAATTTCCAATCTGTTGTTTTCCTGATCCAAACTTCATTTTCATCGCGATTGATTATTGAAAACACGCTTACAGGTCGTAATTAAGGAATATAATTAAACTTATATCCGTCCTTTTGTATATGTTCTCTATCCCTAGGGTTCTTGCTTGTGTCAAATAGTCAAAATTCTAATACAATTAACAAATGATTTCAGCAGCTAAAACAGCATCGTCATGTGGCTGCCTAGTTTGTACTTCTATTTCGGTTTTATCATAATATGAAGTCAAAGAAGGCAGTAACCATATATCTGTTGTCATCTTGCTGGTTTCATAGATTGCACTGATACTGAATTCCTCTTCGACGATAACTAAGTTGGAAAATTGTCGGGATCAATTTGGAGCACCTGGCATGCCAAACTGTCTAAAGAAGTTACCTTGTCCCTGAATATTCTAGTTCCTGTCTATTCATTGTTTCCATTTTATAGCCTCTTTGATGTTACCCTTTTTCTTAAATCTTAAATTTAATTATACTCTCTAAGACTAGTGGAAATGGTAACCATTAATTTAATTTTCAAATGAACATGGTTGTTCCGTCTGTATTCACAAGAAAACAAAGTATCAAATATCCATTCCAAAGGGCGATGATGAAACTGGAAACAAAAACTAGCAAAAAATCAACACCACTCCAGAATAGTGTCCATTTCATAATATAAGCTTATTTTTGGGTTTGACATTTATAAACTTTACATTTGAAATCACGTAGTTATTTATATTTATATAGTCAAATCTCTCAACTCAAAATCATCTAATTTAATTTAGATATTATGGTTTATCATTATTGATAAACCCGGCCGTTGACGTCTCTAGCACAAACAAAAACAAAAACAGTCGAAAGTGAAATAGTAAAAAGTACCAAAAATTTGGTAACGTAGTTCGACACACCTTGCCTACGTCTATGGGGTCTTCATTCAGCTTAATCACTTTCACCGAAGTACAATAGATTTACTCAAAGCTTTACTGAGCCGACACTACTCAACCCTTGACACTATCTCTCAACCTCATTTCTCATGAAAGTTTTTCACACCCAGTAACACAGTTCGGCATACCTTGCCTACATCTATAAGGTCCTCACCCAGTTTAATTACTTTCACCGAAGTACAATAAATTTATCCAAGGCTTTACTAAGCTGACACTACTCAACCTTTGACACTATCTCTCAACCTTATTTCTAGTTAAAGTTTTTTATACCCAACAATACGACCAACTCGTGTTAACCTCAACAGAGGATTTTTCAACAATATTTGATAATAAAAATACTAAAAAAAACAACTCAAATAATTAAGCAATTACCAACATAAACAAAGACAGCACTTGAGATTAAAAACAATTCCCCTAAATATACTGCTTCATCAACGAAAGAATGGAAAGTTGTTCATCAAAAGATCTGTTATGAGGTTTCAATATCTTCACTAAAAATCATACGTATGACAATCACAAAAACGTCTCAAATAAACAATGTTTCTTCACCGAAACACAATCCAATAGAGTTGCAACAACTGCTGAAGTTTTTCGCCCAAAACCAACAACAAAGACAACAACAAAAAAAGAACGAGAACTTCCAAAATTTTTGCACACCAACACCAAAAATGACAATCACAAAATTAACACTCCATCGATGATGATGTTGGGAAATCGGCTCGAGATCTAATACGAAGCGCAGCGGAATAATCACGAAACTTTTTCGTGACTTTTGATTTCCTAAAAATCAAGATCTATTTAATCTATAAAACAATTAACATAAATCATAATAAAGCGGAATTTAATTCGTACCTTATTCCGAAGCTTGATCTTTATTTTAATGCATCCCTCGAACCGTTTCTGAAACCGATTCGTCTCCACCATCGTAGTCGCACAAGTGTCCGGCCTCTAACGGTATCCACAGAACAGGTTGAGAGAATTCTGTAACTTTTACAGAGAGGATTAAGTATGAAGTGCTAGCTACATATAGCTTAAGCCTATTTATAATAAGCTTTAGTCGTTTTAGTAATTAAATTGAAATTAAATACTAATTTCAATTAAACTTTAATTAGAATTACAAATAATTCTAATTAAATACTAATTATGCCTAAATAAGATTCAATA
>JAOTIZ010000009.1:16903348-16916210 GCA_027123425.1 Erythroxylum panamense
CACACTTTCACTCTTTATTTCTCAATTTTCAACTTCCATTTCAATCACTCATTCATTTTACTCTCATAATCCACACAGATCTACTCAATTATCGAAGTCATCAAAACTAATCAATTCTTTTCTCATAAATTTTCTTAAGGCAAAAAGCATCTATAACACAATTCATATACAAAACACTCATTGAATTTTTATTTCAATATTTCTAATTTTCACCGAAAGTTCGGGGTCCAACAATCTCTCCCTTGTTTGTATTAGCTCTGACGAACTTGCTACTATTGGTGACAACATTTTTGAAGAGGATGTAGTCCTCTTTACTCTGAACGATTTACCTCTTAAATATGAACCCTTTATCACAATAGTTGAACAAAGGGAGATTCCCATCACTTTCACTAAGCTTCGAGCAAAATTGCTCTTTCACGAACAATGTCTCCTTGCATACCACTCTCCAACACCACTTAACATAGCTCTCATAAAGCAATACATATTTCTTCTTATCTTCAATCATATATAAATCAATTGTACCTCTTCACAAAGTAATATAGAAAAATAAACAATTTCAATTTTCAAAATTTATCAATTTTAAGCATCAAGAAGCAATATCGTGCATCCAAAGGCAGAACTTGTGAGGATTCAATTTTATAAATTTAGGTCACAAATTAATATTTATAACTTATAATTAGTTCATGAGTATTTTTATTATGACCCTCAAATTTAATCATAATAATAACATGTATCTCCTTATTATTTCTCCTATTGAAGTGATATGTTCTATATGCCTAATGTAAAGCCCGTAACCTTAAAACAAAAAATCCATTACTTAAACCCATCTCAAACTTAAGAGAAGAAATAATACCCGACCTAGCCCATGACCCTAAACTTAAAATAAATAGGTTTTATTTTAGTTTACTTCTTCCCTCTTTCTCCAAAACTGACGACAATTTCTGGTCTTCCAAGTTTTCTGTAGTGTTCTTCATAGACTTATCATTCTTTGGGTTTTTGTGGTGATTTTGCAAGGTAAGAGACTACATTTGTGTTTTTTTATAGAATATGTATAAGAATGTTTATATATTGAGATAATGGATGAAAACATGGTTAGAATGGGATTAAAAATCTGGAAAATTTTTTGGAAAGCTAGAATTTGAGAGGATGGCAACGTGGAATGGAGAAGGAGAAGAAAAGCAGAAGAGAAAAGAAAAAATAGTTTAATGGCAAATTTGAAATTTTGGAAGAGTTAGGGTAGTTTTATAAATTAGAAAATTTTTAGAGTTTTTTTTTATTTTTTTAGTTTAACTATTTTATTATTGTTTAGGTGTTGGCGATAAATCTAAAGGAACACGGGATTAACTAGAAATTAGGATTTTTGTAAAGTTTAGGTAAATGAATTAATTAGAATGTACCTTATTTTATGTTTTTAAGTGAAAATTCAGTTTTTAGGATTTTTTATGAATTTGAGAAATTAAAGTATCTTATTATATGAATTTTGTGTAAATAGTGAAAAATGCAAATTTTGTGGAAGATGATATTTAAATATGTTCTATTTTATGAAACTTTACATAAAAATAAATCTATTATGTTTATTGTGTGAATTTATGGAAATATAGTGCCTTTTCGTATGTGTTTTGTGAAACTTCTAATAAATGTGATTTTGTGCGAGTTAGATGACTTAAAAATATTGCACGAGAATTATGGATGAGAATATGATTATTATGTGAATTTTTGTTATATGGAAATTTGTATACGATGCGTGGTGAATTTTGTGATGAGTTATTGAATAATGGAACTATGCAATGATGAAAGAAGATGATGTGACATGATGATGTTGAATTTATGGATTTTAAGAGAATAAAATGAAATTGTGGATAGTGGCTTGCCTAGGTAGATTTATATGATGGTCTTGATATTTATACGATAAGATTGAGATTGATTATTAGACACATGTCGGGATATTCCAGGAGTGGGGATATCCTTAGTGATTTATTTTAGTATTCCAAGAGTGGGAATACCTAGGATACTTCTAAGAGTGGGAAGTGTCCTGCATGATTTATTTAATGAGACCTAGTACTCCAGGAGTGGGAATGCCCAGGATATTTCCAGAAGTGGGAAGTGTCCTGTGTGATCCGTTTGTCGGCAAGCCATTAGATATAAGTCTACTAGGTTAAGCGGGGGCCTAAAAGATTAAGAAAATAATTAAATAAAATTTTAGGATAGAAGCATGGATTAAGAATAATAAATAAGCTTAATAAATGTGAAATTGTGATATGAATTATGATGTGATGCCATGTATATTTCTTTTGAATTTATATGTATTATGTATTGAAGTTGGCAGCTCATTCCTTTCTCGTTATTTTTTTCATAAGAACAAATCTTAGTTAGATTTTGAAGCAAGTTGGAGCGTTATATTAAGTGGTATCAGAGCGGGTCTACGCTCCTAGGGCAAGGAGGTGTACTAATTATGAAGTCATTTATTTTGTAGGATGGCATCCAATAATGCGACTACGGGCCAACAAGAGGGTATGGAAGAGTCTGTTAATTCTGTACATGTCCTGAATGTAGCAAAACAGACAAATGTTAGGCTAGATCAAGTGCAAATGGAAGCAAATTAGGGTCCTACAAGAGTGGGGGTAGAACTGACTATACCAGCTGATGCAGGTTATTCAAGTGATACTACAAGCCCAGTTCCAAGCCTAGGTGCAGATGCAGGTTGTTGTGCAGGCTCAAGCAAACCCACCACCACCAACTCCAATAGTGCCTAAGATTGATCACAATTTTGAAAGGCATAGAAAAATGGGGGCTACGGAGTTCAAAGGTACTACAGACTCTGAGGAGGCAGAAATGTGGTGGGAATAGACTGAGGAAGTTTTAGATAGATTGAACTGTAGTTTGGAGAATCGTCTGTAGTACATCACATCATTATTTCAAGGACCTGCATAGATTTGGTGGCGATCAATTTAGAGGTCATTTGAACCTGAAGTAGTGACTTAGGATGAGTTCAGAAGAGAATTTGATGATAAATAACGGCCACCAATTTACAAAGATCGTAAGAGGATGGAATTTATGAATTTGAAACAAACTAAGGAGATGTTTGTTACTGATTATGAGGTGTGGTTTGCTACACTGTCAAGGTATGCACCTGAGGTTGTGACAACACCAAAGGATCGGTGTTATCATTTCGAACAGGGATTATGCACAAAGATCATATTAGGGCTTGGCCTAGTAACTACAAATTTCAAGAAGATGTTGGATACTACACTTGAGTAGAGGAAGTCTATCTTAAACGAAGAGAAGAGGATGCATGAGATGAAGAGAAAGCAAACTGATTATATAGGGGAGTCAAGTCAACCTACTAAGAGGACATCAGGCTATTCAGGTTCAGCTGGAAGAAACAATTATCAAAGGGGTGGTTTAATATTTAGAGGAGATAGTTCTAACTCTAGCTTTAGCAGATCTGAGGGTTTCAGAATAGGGTCTAGGAGTTACAGTTCTTTTAGCTCGCCATCTATTAGGTCTAGTAGGGGACCAAATCAAAGCACAAGGGAATTTTTTGGTAGAGGAGGTAATTCAGGTCATGGTGGTCAAAGTTGGGGGAGGTACCATTTAGAGCCTTGATGGGGACCTAGTGGAGATAACAGGGTATATTTTGTATGCGGAGACAGAGGGCATGTTAAAAGAGATTGCCCTTCTTTGAGAGATGCAAGGGCCATGACTGGAGGTTTTACTCAGGGACGGAGTAGTGCTAGAAACTGTGGTAGAGGAGCTGGTTGAGGTCGAGGTGCTGATAGTAAAGGACATGGAGCTACACACAACATTACGAGGACATCATCAGCTCCTTCTTAAACTCAAGCCAGAGTTTATAAGATGACCAGGGAAGAAGCCCCAGCATCTAACAACATGATGTCGGGTATGATTTCTTTACATGATGCTTTGGCTTATGTTTTGATAAACACAGGGTCTACTCATTCTTATATTATGTCAGAATTTACTTCTAGAGTTCTAGGAGTGGTTAGTCCACTAGGATATGATTTGAGAGTTTACATACCAAATAGAGAGAGTGTAATAGTAAATTGTGTGAGGAAAGAAATTCCTATGAGAATTGGAGAGTTGGAGTTACATGCAGGCTTGATTGTGATAGATCTGAGGGAGTTTGATGTGATATTGGGTATGTCTTGGTTAACCCAACATAAGGCAATGGTAGATTGCTACACTAAAGAAGTAGTGATGGAGTGCTCTGGGAGTTAAAAGGTAGTGTTTATGGGAGAACGGAGAGTACTCCAAACTTGTCTTATTTCTGCAGTAATATCTAGAAAACTAATTCTAGAGGGATGTGAAGCCTTTTTGGCTCACATAGTAGATATAAGGGAGACAAGCCTTAAGTTGACAGAGATTCCAGTGGTGAGAGATTTTTCAGAAGTGTTTCTTGGTGATTTGTCAAGTTTGCCACCTCTTAGAGAGGTATATTTCATTATTGAAACCCTACTTGGGGTTGCTTCTATATCTATTGTACCCTATAGGATGGCATTTGTGGAGCTACAAGAGTTGAAAAAGTAATTGGAAGAGTTACTAGAAAAAGTTTTATTAGGCCTAGTACTTCACCGTGGGAAGTTAAAATTTTATTTGTAGAGAAGAAGGATGATAGCATGAGGTTATGCATTGACTACAGACAATTAAATTGGGTGAAAGTGAATAACAAATACCCCTTACCTCGAATTGATGATTTGCTGGATCAGTTAAGAGGAGCAGCAATATTTTCAAATTTTGATTTGAGATCAGGGTATTGGCAATTAAGGATAGCTAATCATAATGCACCTGCTTTTCGAACTCGGTATAGCCATTACGAGTTTCTAATGATGCCAATTAGACTCACAAATGCTCCAACTACCTTTATGGAATTGATGAATAGAACTTTTCAAGAGTATCTGGATCAATTTGTGATTCTGTTCATAGATGATATATTAGTATATTCCAAAGATAGAGAGGAGCATGAAAACCATGTGAGAACAGTGTTGCAAATTCTGAAGGAGAAGCAATTATATGCTAAATTAAGTAAGTGTGAGTTCTGGACTGATCAAGTAGTGTTCTTGGGACATTTTATGTCCAAAGAGGGTGTGAAACCAGATCCGACAAAGGTGAAGGTAATTATGGAGTAGGAGCCATCAAAGAGTGTGACAGAGGCTAAAAGTTTCTTAGGACTAGCTGGATATTATAGGAGATTCGTAGAGGGTTTCTCTATAATAGCTGGTCTACTGACAATATTACTGAAGAAGGGAGTTCCCTATTAATGGTCTAATCAAGGTTAGGGGAGCTTTGAGGAATTGAAGAGGAGATTGACATCCAATCCTATTTTGGTGTTACCAATGAGTGGTGGAGGTTTTGAAGTGTATACAGATGCCTCAAGATTAGGATTGGGGTGTGTATTGATGTAGAATGGGAAGGTAATAGCTTATGCCTCCTGTCAGTTGAGGACCCACGAGCTTAATTATCCCACCCATAATTTGGAGTTAGCCGCTATAGTGCAAGCTTTGAAAATCTAGAGACATTATTTGTATGGAGAGACTTTTTAGGTTCTTACAGATCACAAGAGCTTGAAGTACATACTGACTCAAAAACAGTTGAATTTAAGGTAAAGGAGATGGATAGAATTCTTAAAAGAATATAATTACACCATTGACTATCACCTCGAAAAAGAAAATGTAGAGGAAGATGCCTTAAGCAGAAAGAACTCTGGTGTGTTAGCTAATCTGGGTGGAAGTAGTGTGACACCACTAGAGGAGATCAGAGCCTTAGATGTTAAGTTGGAGGTTGATGATGTAGTTAGATTGATGGCTACCTTGCAGATTCAGACTGACATGAGTGATAGGATTGGTAAAGCACAGACTTGGGATCCATACTTGCAAAGGATGTTAGAAAAGATAAAACAAGGAAAGAAACCTAATTTTTTAGTGAGTCCAGATGGAGTGATGGTGATAAGGACTCGAGTATGTGTGCCAGATGTTGACAGTATGTGAGAAGAGAAACTAAAAAGGCTTATTGTGCTTCTTATGCTATACATCCTGGTATAACTAAGATGTATCGAAATCAGAGACCTCATTATTGGTGGCCAACTATGAAAAAGGATGTGGCAAAGTTTGTAGCTAAATGTCTAACCATCAGGCTCCAGCAAGCAAGTTAAAACCTTTGTTGATACCATCATCGAAGTGGGAGAGAATTACCATAGATTTTGTAGTAGTTTTACCTAGAACCTGATGCAAATATGATTTAGTTTGAGTCATTGTAGATAGATGCGAAGTCTGCAAGTTTCTTACCAATCCACCTGACAGATATGTTAGATAAATTAGCCAGATTATATGTAGAAGAGATAGTAAGGTTGCATGGAGTACTTGTATCCATAATTTCAAATTAAAATCCTTGGTTTAAATCTCGATTTGGGCTAGTTTAAGTATAGCTTTTCACCATTAGACGGATGGGCAATCGGAGCACACCATTAAGACTTTGGAGGGTATGATGAGAGCCTGTGTATTAAATTTTGAAGGTGATTGGGATTTGTACTTACCTTTGATAGAGTTTGATTATAATAGCAATTATCACTTTAGCATCGAAATGGCTCCTTTTGAAGCGTTGTATAGGAGGCAATGTAGAGATCGAATATTTTAGGATGTTGAGGGTATTAGAATATTGGAGGGACCATAATTGATTCAGGAGATTGTAGAAAAGATCGAAGTGGTGAAGAAGTTCTTGAAAGTTGCTCAAGATAGAAAGAAAAGTTATGCATATCGACATAGACGAGAGATGGAGTATGAAGTAGGTGATAGGGTGTTCTTGAGAGTGTCAACCTGGAGAGGTATAGTGTGGTTTGGAAGGAAAGGAAAGTTAAGTCCGAAGTATATTGGGCTTTTCGAGATTGTTCAGCATGTTGATCCATTAGCTAACAAGTTGGCCTTGCCTCCAGAGTTATCTCAAATACATGATATATTGTACATGTCTTTGTTGAGACGGTATCGATCAAATCTGAGCCATGTTATACCTGAACCATAGATTGCAGTGGCTACAGACTTGACCTATAAAGAAGAACCAACTGAGATTTTGGAGAGAGAGATTAGACAATTAAGGAGGAGGCAAATACTTATGGTGCGAGTTTTATGGAGTCATCATCAATCCTTGAGGGAAGCGATGTGGGAAGTGGAAGAGGATATGCAACGTCAGTACCCACATCTTTTGAAAGATTCAAGTATGTAGCTAAATTTTGAGGATGACATTTTTTTTAGAGGGGAAGAACTGTAAAGCTCGTAACCTTAAAATCAAAAATCCATTACGTAATCCCATCTCAAACCCAAGAGAAGAAATAAAACCAGACCCGGCCCATAACCCTAAACTTAAAATAAATAAGTTTTATTTCAGTTTACTTCTTCCTTCTTTCCCCAAAACTGAGTGCAGTTTCTGTTCTTCCAAGTTTTCTGCGGTGTTCTTCATAAACTTATCATTCTTTAGGTTTTTGTGGTGATTTTGCAAGGTAAGAGACTATATTTGTGTTTTATTTTTGATAAAATGTGTATAAGAATGTTTATATATTGAGATAATGGATGAAAACATGGTTAGAAAGGGGATTAAAAATCTGGAAAACTTTATGGAAAGCTAGAATTTGAGAGGAGATGGAAACATGGAATGGAGAAGGAGAAGAAAAGAAGAAGAGAAAAGAAAAAAAATTGTTTAATGGCAAATTCAAAATTTTTGAATAGTTAGGGTAATTTAATAAATTAGAAAATTTTGAGTTTATTTTTTTGTTTAATTAATTTATTATTATTTAGGTATTGACGATAAATCTGAAGGAACACATGATTAATTAGGAATTTGGAGTTTTACAAAGTTCGGGTAAGGGAATTAATTAGTGGCTTGCTTAGGTAGATTTATATTTGAAGCATTGTATAGGAGGCGGTGTAGAGATCCAGTATGCTAGGATGTTGAGGGTGCTAGAATATTGGAGGGACTATAATTAATTTAAGAGATTGTAGAAAAGATCGAAGTGGTGAACAAGTTCTTGAATGTTGCTTAGGATAGACAGAAAAGTTATGCAGATCGACATAGACTGGAGATGGAGTATGAAGTAGGAGATAGGATGTTCTTAAGAGTTTCACCATAGAGAGGTATAGTGCAGTTTGGAAGGAAAGTAAATTTGAGTTCGAGCTATACTGAGCCTTACGAGATTGTTCAACGTGTTGGTCCATTAGCTAATAAGTTGGCTTTGCCCCCAGAGTTATCTCAAATATATGATATATTTCATATGTCTATATTGAGACAGCATCGATCAAATCTAAGCCATGTTATACCTAAACCAGAGATTGAAGTGACTACAGACTTTGACCTATAAAGAAGAGCCAATTGAGATTTTAGAGAGAGAAATTAGACAAATGAGAAGGAGGAAATACCTATGGTGCATGTTTTATGGAGTCATCATCGATCCTTGAGGGAAGCGACATGGGAAGTGGAAGAGGATATGCAAAGTCAGTACCCACATCTTTTTAAAGATTCAGGTATGTAGCTAAATTTTGAGGACAAAAGTTCTTTTAAAGGGGAAGAACTATAAAGCTCGTAATCTTAAAACCAAAAATCCATTACTTAAACCCATCTCAAACCCAAGAGAAGAAATAAAACCCGACCCGACCCTACCCATTACCCTAAACTTAAAATAAATAGGTTTTATTTCAGTTTACTTCTTCCCTCTTTCCCCAAAACTGACAACAATTTCTGTTCTTCCAAGTTTTTTGCAGTGTTCTTCATAGACTTATCATTCTTTGGGTTTTTATGGTGAATTTGTAAGGTAAAAGACTATATTTGTGTTTTATTTTTGATAGAATGTGTATAAGAATGTTTATATATTGAGATAATGGATGAAAACATGATTAGCAAGGGGATTAAAAATGTGGAAAATTTTCTGGAAAGCTAGAATTTGAAAGGATGGAAATGTGGAATAGAGGAGAAGAAAAGAAGAAGAGAAAAGAAAAAATAGTTTAATGGCAAATCTGAAATTTTTGAAGAGTTAGGGTAGTTTAATAAATTAGAAAATTTTGAGTTTATTTTTATTTTTTAGTTTAATTAATTTATTATTATTTAGGTATTGGCAATAAATCTGAAGGAACACAGGATTAATTAGGAATTCGGAGTTTTGCAAAGTTCAAATAAGGGAACTAATTAGTGGCTTACCTAGGTAGATTTATATTTGATGGTCTTGATATTTATACGATAAGATTTAGATTGATTATTAGACACGTGTCAGGATATGACAGGAATGGGGATATCCTTAGTGATTTATTTTAGTATTCCAAGAGTGGGGATATCCAGGATATTTCCAAGAGTGGGAAGTGTCTTGTATGATAAAAAAAAAGTAAAAATAAAGATAATTTTAATTAAATTTGTGTCGATGATAATTTTAATTTTAATTTTAAAGTTGGTTGATTACTTAATTCCTAAGGTCCTTGTACAGTTTAATCAAATTGTGTGTACGACAAGCTGCTTGCAAAGAAAACAAAATTTCCCTGACTGAATCTATACGGACATAGAAACCATCAAAAAGGTGAATATTGACGTATTCGTAAGTAGATATGGTCGTGATAACCCACCAAGCATAGACAAACCTCTTCATGTGGTTAACGTATGATGGTGAAAGTAGCTGTCCTGGGTAGTATTAAAATGTACCTAGAAAACAAAGCAGCAATATTTTTTGCTAGTTGTATTTTAAAAGAATGAGATTGACCGTCGTCTTGGTTACCTTCGATTCTTTAGATCACATAGGGAACAATAGTCTTCTTTCATATTCTTAGGTTTGCTCGATTAATTGTCAATGGACATTTGATGCCTTGTGAAAGAGAGGCATCGGCATCAAATTAAAATGAAATACTCCATTAATAGCTCTACGTGATGACGCATATATATACTTAAGGTAGTTGCAGTGAAATCAAACTTATCTTCCATGAAGACGCAAGAAACATGATGCTTAATTCCATTCCCAGAACAGAAATGGTTGAGGGTTTAATCTGTTCTTGTTTTTCATTGTCGATAGAATCATATAGTTCCTTAAATTGTTTCTTCGACCTCGACGATTTAGGAAAACACAAAGAAAGTTCAATCAGGTCGGACAGTATATTCTCAAAACCTTAAGGCTGGAGGTTGGAAAAAAAAAACAAATAATAGGGTAATCAACTTCGGAACTTACTAAAATATAAATTTATGTGTGAAACTATTTTTTTTGCAATATTTTCATATAATGAAAAATAATTAAATATTGAATTTTCTGCAAAACGACATTAAGGTATGGTACTGTATCATTTAGGTTATGTTTAGGAGTTTAGGATGGAATAGAATGGAATGGTAATTAATGGAACGGAATGAAATGGAATGAAATGGGTCACTTCATTGTTTGGAAGTTTAAATAAAATAAGAGAGGTTTGGAAAGCAAGCCATGTCATTTCATCCCTGACCCCCCAATTTGAGGAGTCACAAAATATTGGATTTTGGATGGCAAAGGATGGCTTCCAAAGCCATTAATTGTCATTCCATCATGTTTCAAAATAGACTCCCAAACAATGGCCTGAGTCATTTGGGCCATTCCATTCCATTCCCTTCCATCCCTCTATCCACATCCAAACATACCCTTAATTCCATCTACTTCAATTCCCTACGAATACGTTGTCCTTAAATTCTGGTTGACAAAATGATTAAAGAATCTGAATGAAGTTATTCTAATATTTGAAGAGGCTAACATGGAAATTTCTGTTGAGGTGTGATTTTACAAATTGAAATTTCATAACCATCACTGGGTTAATTTCTAGCTTTCTCTTTTCAATATCATTGTTAAACATATTCAGTCTTTATCAGGTTCTCAACAGCTTTCTCTTTCCAATGTCACATGGTCATAACTTCATTTTAGCAACAGTGTTTGGCAGCATTAAAATGCAGTACAGTTTGGTTGGAATGATCTGATTACCAAGGACAGTTGGTCCCGGAATTTTTAGCTCATCCTAGTTCCTACCTCTATTCAATATAGCTTAGAAGGTTAGTGCGTAAGCAGAAACTCATCCATCAGAAGGGAAGTTGGATAGGGCACGTAATTAAGGTAAAATAAGCAACTTCAGTACATTATGAAGGTCCAAAATAGACAATGTGGGACAGAAAATATGGATGAAGCAAGCAATGGAGATTTAGTTGGATTATGTAGTTACAGAATAGGAGTTCTCCGCATTATTTATAGAAAATAAGACTCCCCAGTTGACATTTACGCCTTCATGATAAGTTCATCCATTGCCTGGAAGTTCTTCACCACAAAATCTTTAATGGCGTGCGGTGCAGCACTGTCTTCGCTTGCCTTTTCATATTCACAGCTCCATTTCACCAAGCAACCATCTTCCTTTGGGCCAACAACAATGTGGCCCTTGAAAGTCTTGTAGTATTTCTGGAGATCACCATCAATAAAACTGTAATCGACTACCCTGTTTGTTTCATCTACGAAATCAATCCTCTGCTTTAATACATGAAGTGGAGAACCTGGAATGGAAAAACAACTCGCTTCTGTGTAGAACTCACACTAGAACAATATAATCAACTATCAATTTCCAGGCAACCATTAAATCATGAAGTTTTGAAGTTATTAAGTCGTGTTGGCAGCATATGTAATCTTAAATACTATGGTACCATAACTGATAAAACACCTAAATCAAAAAGTTAATATAAGACTCCTACCTTCAGAGTATGTTAAGAGGCGAACAGAGCCAACAGCCTTCCCATCACCTTCAAGTACTTCAATGCTCTTGTACGTTTCAGGAAAAGCCTTTGGGTATATAGTTGTGGAGTCCCTAATCCATTGCCAGAACTTATCTGCGGAGGACTTGATTTCAACTTCAACGTCAAGCTTTCCACTGCAAGCCATTTGGGTAGCGCAGAAAGACGCAAAAGAGTACTAAGTCATAAGCTTGTTTTACGTGGAGATTGTAAGAAGTTATCTTTCGACCAAGTCCAACCTCACCAGCATGATCTTGAGCACATCTCCATTTTGGTTTGATGCCGCCTTGAAGAATTCTTGGCCCACCAGGGGCCGTCAACATCGTCCTCATCGGTCCAAGTGTTTTTTCCTTTGTCACGAGGCCCTTGGCTTGCTTCCTCATGTTGGTGTTATTAACTTGTGCTTTAAGTATAGCGATCTGCCAATAAATCTATGGAGTCTAATTTAGCGGCAATAGATAAAAGTTGGTTGGTGATGGAATTGATGTTTGGGTTTATGGGTAGATTTGGGGGATCATTATGGGAAGCGGTGGATCGGGTGGTGACCATGATGGATACAGGGACGGAGCCAGACTCAACTCTAAGGAGGGGCCGGGGGTCAACATCTAAATGTAAAAAAATAATACAATTATATAATATTATTAATAAATAATTAAAATGCAACACGCCGTTCTTTTAGATCACGAAAATCATCTATCAATAAATCTGTACTAATTGTTTCAACAATTTCTTTTTCAATAAACACTAATAAACAATAAGAGAGATATTCATCTTCCATCTTATTACGAAGTCTCGTCTTCACAACTTTCATAGCTGAAAATAATCGCTCCGTTGTAGCAGTAGAAACTGGGAGAGTGAGAACCAAAGTAACCACTCTATAAACAAGGGAGAATTTCTGATTTTCTAGTTTTCACCAACCATTGGCACAAATCAGAAATGGTTACCAAGTTTTCAAATTTTGGAACTTGTGTTGCATGATTAAAGTGCTCAAATTGTATCCTCAACTGTAGCATGTCATACTTTGCAAAATCCTGTGGGTAGAATTTTTGTACTAACTTGCAAATATCATCAACCCTGAATGACCTACGGATCTCCTTTG
>JAOTIZ010000009.1:16929521-16954832 GCA_027123425.1 Erythroxylum panamense
GTAATGTCACATAGAGCAAGCAAGCATACATCATGCAATTTGCCCATACACACAATAACCATAAACATATTACCCACCTAGTATCGCACGAGAATCCGACTACTGATGTCCGTCCTCTTGCGATGGAAACTGATCTGCTTGGTTGCCTATATTAAACCAAGTCTTAAATCAAATAATATTCAAAGAATTTAATTAAAAAGCTTCGGAAAACTAAAATAAGAATTACTGAAACTAGGTGGCCTCGTCGCGGCGAAAGGACGCTCGCCGCGGCGTTAGCCGCGGCGAAGGCTCGCTGCGGCGTGCACCAAAGCGTGCGTCGCGGCGAGCGGGTCGGAGTTCCGACTCCGAACCCCTCTTTTCTGCATTTTCCGACTACCAAAACGATCCAATCCCACAAGTAACAATCCTAAGGCATAGATCTACCCTTCTACTACCATTCTAACCCATTCTCGGGTTCCAATCCATCCTAAAAACATCAATCTAAAGATTTCCCCCAATTTTCATCCTAAAACCCTAACCCATCGTTTTCTCTCAATCCAGACTATATCAATGTTTAATCCAAACGAAAACACGATAGGGAGGGCTGAAACTTACCGATAAATGCCTTAAACCCGTCGAAAGTTCGCGAAATCGCAACGTTCCTTCTCTTCTTCTCCTTCCCCACCGACGGCACAAGCTTCTATTCTCTTTTCTATTTTTCTTTTCCTTTCTTTTCCTTTTCCTTTTCTATTTATACCTAGGTCTTTTAACCTAAGGATGGTCAAAGACCCGCTTACCCCTCTTCATAAGTCTAAATTCAATCCCACTTAAGTGAACTTCCCGAAATGTCCTTACTCTTTTAATCTTCTAATTTCTTAATTAAACCCTAATTAATCTCGATTATACCCCAATTAATCAATACTAAGCCATAAACACATAATTACCACAATTCATGCTTAATGACATCATAAACAAAAGTTCGGGGTCTAACAAGCTTTACCAAAGTTTAACAAGCTATCTGAGGTTGACTGTGATGCTAGTGGAGTGAGAATAGGAGCTGTACTATCACAAGAGAAAAGGTCAGTGGCATTCTTTAGTGAAAAACTTGGTGATGCCAGGAGAAAGTGGAGTACCTACGATAAAGAATTCCGTTCGGTGGTGCGAGCACTCAAAAATTGGGAGCACTACTTGATTATTAAGGAGATTGTGCTATATTTAGATCACGAGGCCTTAAAGTATTTGAATAACCAAAAGCCGATTAGTAGTGATATGCATACAGGTGGTGTCAATTTTTACAAAAATTTTAGTTCAATTTAAGGCACAAGTCAAGAGTATAAAACAAAGTCGTGGATGTTTTGAGTAAGAGGGCATCCTTATTACTTACTCTTAGTAATGAAATTGAGTGCTTTGAGCAACTGCGAGACAATTATTAGAAAGATGATGACTTCACAGAGGTTTGGGAGAAGGTTTCTCATGGTATGCCTATTGACAGATTTTATATCAACGATGGGTACTTGATGTATGACAACCAATTGTGTTTACCTAGAACATCTTTAAGAGAGAAAGTAATTTGAGACTTGCATGCAGGGGGACTAGCAGGTCACTTAAGACATGATAAAACATTGACGGCAGTGAAGGAGAGCTATTATTGGCCTCAGTTAAGAAGGGTTGTGTCCATATTTGTAGAAAGATGTTATATATGCTAGATAGCAAAGGGACACTCCAAGAATACTAGATTGTATATGCCACTACCCATACTAAAAAATATATGGGAAGACTTATCTATAGATTTTGTGTTAGGACTACCTCGTACTCAAAGAGGGGTAGATTCAGTATTTGTTGTGGTTGACAGATTTTCTAAGATGACTCACTTTATCCCTTGTAAGAAGACCTCTTATGCAGTCGACATTGCTCGATTGTTTTTTAAAGAAGTGATTCGCCTACATGGAGTGTCCAAGACCATTACTTCGGATCATGATAGTAAGTTCCTTAGTTACTTTTGGCATACCTTATGAAAATTATTCGATTCTTCTTTAAATTTCAGTAGCACAACCCATCCATAAATTGATGGGCAGACAGAGGTTGTCAATCGGATACTAGGAAACTTAATTCATGATATTTGTGAGGACAAGCAAAACAGTGGGACTTGGCACTACCTCAAGCAAAGTTTGCATATAATAATGTCATCCATAATGCGACAGGTAAATCACCATTCTCTATTATCTATACCAAGGCTTCACAACACACGTTAAACTTGCTCAAGCTACCTAATGGTGAGGGGACCAATATTTTCGCTAAGCATATGGCCGAACAACTGGCAGCAATACATCAAGAGGTAAAACAAAAATTGGAAATGGCAAACCAACGGTACAAACAAGCAGCTAATAAACATCGATGACTAGAGACATTCGATGTGGGAGACTAAGTCATGGTATTCTTACACAAGGAGACGTTTCCTATAGGAACATACAGTAAACTGAAGCCGAAGAAGTATGGACCATACAAGATACTAAAAAAGATTAATGACAACTCTTATATCATAGATCTTCCTGATAGTATGGGGATCTCTAACATTTTCAACATAGCAGATTTGTCCAAGTTCCTTAATACCAATAATCCATTATACCTAGAGAACTTTGTACACTCGAAGACAAGTCCTTTCCAAGTGGAGGAGACTGACAAAGAGTTCTAGTAGTGTTTTAGTACGAGTGATATTTTAGTAGTTTTAATTGTTTTATTGGTAAAAGATTGTTTTATCCTTAGGTTTTCATCTTTTAAAGTTTATATTATCTTTTTTAGTCACTTAGCGACAACTTGGTGAGTTTGAAAACATTATTTCAAATTTCTATTGAATTTTCTTTAGTTCTTCAAAGGGTTTCGTACAACCTTTGACAAATCGAACACTATATGTTGCGTCACTTTGCTCTAGACCGCAATCTGAAATCAACTAAGGTCAAGATTGCCATTCTCCACTTTAAAGATCCTACTCAAGAATGTTATCAATAATGGTTGGGGAATAAAGATGAATTAGGAGAGTTAAGATGGAAAAGATTTATGGAGGCAGTAAAGGAACTGTTTGATAGAGAGATCTTTAATGGTCCCATAAGAGATTTCAAGGAGTTTCGCTAGAAGAATAGTGCAAGAATATTGTCATCAATTTGACAGATACTCCAATAGGTTAACGTTAGTTAAGAATACTTGATAGGTTTTTTCTTAAAAAGACTTAAACTCAAGCTAAGACCATGGTGAAGTTTTTAGACCCATAGAACCTTTAACATGCTTAATTCAATGGAAGGAAACAGAAAGTTATACTTACTGTGAATAGTACGCATTCTTTCAAAATGGAGCCTAAAAAGTAATACTGGAGTCAGGGTTTTCCAACAATGGATCGAAGGAGCTAGCTTTACCACTTTATCATACAAGAAACAACGGAGGAAAAGGTTTATTACCGTTACCCATTCTCCTAGGAAACAATCAAGAGCAAGCGTGTCGAAAGGGACACAACCTCTAAGAGCAATGAATAGTAGGGAGTTTGACGAAAAGAGGCCAAAGGCCTCTATTTTTGATGTGACGAGCGCTATATATCTAACCACAATGCCAAAAGAAACAATTCCACTTACTCTGATAGAAGAGAAGGAGAGGTCTAAAGACAAGGGAGAAACACCAATTTCAAAAGAAAGCAAGGAATTTCCTACTCTGAATGTGTCATTCTAGGCTATTACAAGATTAGAGTTTGAAGAAGATTATAACCAAATGAGAGTTGAGGGATAAAATCAACAAAGATCTATACAAATTCTAGGGAATAATGGGAGCACCCACAATTTCTTTGAAGAAAAGATAACTCAAAGGTGCATAGGCAAATTAGAAGAGGTTCCTCTATTTTACATAATTGTAGGATGTGAGTTAAGTTGAAATTCCACAAGTGTTAATGTAGGTTTGCATGGAGCTTGCAAGAGTGTGGTTCTCAACAGAGGCACTAGTGATTCCATTATATGGATGTGAACCACACTCTTAGTGACGCTGAATGATGTATTTTGGAATTTTCAAACGTGAACCATAAAATTTTAATGGAAGGAAAATGGATTACTCTCACAGGAGTCATGATTAAAAAAGACAAGTTCATTTATAGCAAAGGGCTAGATAAATTGTCGAAAGGGAGGCAACATGGACAGTTACACACGATGAATATCACACAACTATTGGAATTACATATACAAAATACAATGTTAGAATATCAACTAGTGGAGTAAGGAGAACTAAATGAGTTACTGGCAAAATTTGCCAAAGTGTTCAAGGAGCCTACTAAGCCACCTTTACGATGAGTGCATTGGATTATAATAAAAGAGAAAAATGGACATATCAATGTACCTCCAAACTGCCAATTAAGAGACCAGAAAGATGTCATAGAAAGGGCAGTAGAGGAGTTATTTAGGCAAGAGTTCATAAGACAACATTAGCTCTTATATTTGTTCGATGGTCGTCATTAAAAAGAAGGATAGCTTCTAGCAAATATGCATGGAAAACTTGGAACTGAACAAAAACACCATTAGAAATAAATTTTTGATATTGTTGATACAAGATTTGTTGGATGAGCTTTATGAGGCCAGTTAGTTCTCTAAGCTGGATCTCATATCTAAGCATCACTAGATCCAGACATGTACCAAAACTAATTAAAGTCAAATCTAGGCGACAATACATAAGCCCAACAACCTCAAGATGAAATTTTCCATGCGCCAAAACAAGGTACACATCCAGAACCAAGCTCCTCTGAAGACAACTCCAATTCATTGGTTTTGTTCTTTTTTCCTTTGAAAATAGTATTGTCTGTTTGATATTTGATAGCCTTGGATACCGAGTCTCATGAATTTGGCCTGTTAAAAGATTGAGATCACCCAAAAGACAGTTGTGAGCCCAAAGATCGATGGAATCAATCAAACCTCACAAGCCCCCACACCATCATTGATTTTTTCTACATCTTTTTTATTCAAACAGTTGCCTTTCTTATTTTTTATTAAAATTTATTAACATCTCTTTTCAATTCTCTTCCTTCCTTATCAAGCTCTTCCACAGTCCCACGTGAGAGTAGTAGCCTCGTTGATGGGGAAAGCTTCGGCACATACGATGGCCATAATGTAAAAAACACGTATTTTGGGAGGGACGAAAGATCTCAAATTTTAAATGCTGTTAGAATGTACAGTACAGGATTCTTTTGTTTCTCCGGTTGCCAATTGTTAGTGAACAAATAGACCACACTCCAACAGGTACCAAGTTTACCAAAAGCAACTCTCCCGTCAACGAAACCTTCTGTTTATGTTCCTGTTATGACCTTGATAACGCTGCCTCGACCTATTGTCAGGCATATATTCCCATCCAGAATTCGACCGACGTCCTGGATAGTTTCTTCCTGGCCTTTGGTCTGATAAGTTATCAGGACTATTCTCCGGACTCCAGGACTCAAAAACCTCGTCACCCAAATGTTCATTTCTATCCCAACTAGGACGGGACGGAATTTGAGGCTGGAGAGCCCTTCCGAAAGATGCATCATGATTACTTTGATTCGCCCTAGATAAGGAATTTAAAGTTAAACCGCCCTGTCTACTTCTCCAACAATCAGGCACTTGTCCAACATCTGCAGTTGGTAGCCTGGACGAGTAAACAACTGGCTGTTCAGTTATTCGGGCCAGACATGAAGATGACCTCACAGGTGTTGACATCTGTGCTGCTGTTGGTGTTGGCGTTGGTGACAATGGGAATGCAATTGAACGTATCTCTGCAGGATTTGCTGCAAAGGGTAAAGTTGGAGATGGTCTAATATGTTTTAAGGTTTCTTCCCGAGCAGTAGGATAGTTTTCTATGGAATGAATTGTAACGGTTGCATTTTTCATGTTTGCAGCCATTTCTGAAGTTGGTGTCCGGGACAATAAAGAATTTGAGGGCAGGCTCTGGTGCGATGAGGATGGCATTGGTGCTAGAGTTTGCTGTAAAGGTAATGATCTAAGTTGATTTTGCATCACTCGGATGCCGCTGGCTTGCATCCGAGGCTGTACAAAACCGGTTAGCTTGTCCACAGTAGGAACTCCAGCATCGGTGAAGGTAACTGGGGTACCAGCTGATCTCTGCTTTGAAAAAGGGTTCTTGTCAACTTCTGGTGCCCATCCACTCTGCAAATGTTTCAATTGGAAAAAAAAAATAGAATAGTCAGCACTGATGAATTTTAACCAAGAATATGAGATTCTGTCTACAATTTTATGATCAATTAATGCTATTATCCGTTTTTGGTTTCTGCTGGACAGCACCAAGGAATGGCCCACTACTTGGGGTATAAATCTTTCAGTACCAAGCACGTATCAGAATTTCGTTGCCACTGGGAAACTACAGGATATGCACATCCACCAACCATGGTAAAGTGGGCTAGAAATTGCAGAATAAAAGGAAGCATAAAACATCCCCATCAATGGTAGATGAACTTTTCAAAGACTGAAAGACTCTCCTATGAAAATGTTAAAAGAGATTTTTGGGTCTAAAGTTCCCTAACTGGCTTGTTAATTTTATTTTACTTGGTAGTGGGTTAACATTGGAAAGGATTTGTGCTTCAGGTTTCATCATACGTGTTAATTTATATTGTATACAGGAGAGCAAAGAGCAAAATAGCTCTATTCCTAGGAAGTTGATAGCAGCATAATATCTGGCAAAACTTGCAACAGAAGCAGGCACGCACCGTTCCAGGTTTGCTTGGGGGAGTTGGGGATGGAAGAGAGACTTCAACCTTCTCCTCAACGTTTCCACCAACCCCATTTAAACCAGCGCCACCCTTCTTAATCATGTCAAGTAGCTTTATTGTGTCCTCATTTGACAAATTGCCTGTCTGTCCCGAGGTCAATGCAAAAACTAGTTCTGGGTTCTTTAGCAGTACAGCAAGCAACTCAAGATCTGGTTCAGTCCCACCACCCATTTGAGGCAAGACGGGTTCCGAGGCAACTACTTTGTTCACAGTTTGATTATGTGAAATCTGCACATCGGCACTATCAGCATCAGGTGGCTGTTCAATTGGAATTTCAGGGGTCAATGAGTCATCATGGTCCATTTCAAGGTCCCACGGTTCCTTGGGGTTTGATGGTATCTCTGACACTGCCCGGTACTTGGTTTCCATCTCCCTTCGGTTTCTGTTTCTCTGGAAGTCTACTTCTTTGCTATTCTCACCATTGCCCACTCTCCATGTGTTGATGAGTTTAATTTCTGCAGATAGGAAATCGCATAAATGGCTGAACATTCAGACTCTGTAAATACCAAAAAAAAACTAAAAGGAAAAAAGGAAAGCAAGATTGGAATCGGAAGACCATAGTTAAATCATTCAAGTTCCCCATTATCATTATTTAGACCTTCAAAAATGTCTACAAATCCGCATGCTCCCACTAATGGTTCACAGAAGGATGAGGCAGTTGGACTTTATTTTGACGTGGGAAAATGAGCAGGTACCCTCTCAGAGGAAAATGTAGCCACTAGTACAAATCAGACTACCCTTATCTTTCCAATAGTGACTAAAAGCTGAACATCCACACAATCAAGTAGATGCTGTTATAATTGCTTTCAAGAATTGTACATCCATGACGGTGCTCAAGTTGACCAAGGTGAACCGATTTTATTTGCCTTATACCGGACTGTTTGTTTTCTTGACTCATATAGTGACGACAACCAAATTACTCATAACGTCAGAAAAAAGTCGGCCCTGCTAATCAATTTAAACCTGACATGCTTGAGACCAAAAGCCAAATTATAGTTGATTAGTACACCGTGTTGGTGAACACTTACTCCTGGGGATACACACTTCTGGTTAATGCCAATTATTCTCACAATGGTCCTCATAGATGAGGTCCAGTAAGATTATTAAAATCTTAACATCAAAATGTTGATTCGTTAGCTAAAGAGGTCCTTCTTCCAAATTCACAAATGGGTAGTCTTTTAATGACGAATTGTACTTAAATTTCCGGCAAACGGAGCAACATCTCTACAGCTCCATTTCCAATTAAGACACTTTTTCCCAGGGCATCCAAAAGGAATTTGTCACGGCTGTTAAAGTTTGCAGACTTCAATTACTCGTTGGATATGATAATCCCAATAATACGAACAGAACAAAAAGACATTTCTTTTCCAAACATTTTGCCACATTGTTGGTAAGTTAGGAATGGAGGTACGTTTCAAACCAAGCCTCCCAACATAAGTTTACTTAGCAGCCGCAATTTGTAACAAGCAAACCTTTGCAAGATTACACAGCATGGAAGTTTGATTCAAAGCAATAAAGCTGTAATTATGAAGAAATATAGGCATCAGTCAAAGTAATTGTACTTTCAAATCAAACTTCACGATGCCCCAAAACCAATGGTAGAAAGATAACTATAATTATCAAAGCAAAATATGAGTGCCCAAGCCACTTGATTTGACCAGATAAAGACAATGACAAAATCTCTTTCTGATTTCAATGACAAGTAATTGCAAACAAGAGCTTAATGGGAATGAAGGGTCATAAAAAGTTCAAGCACATATCATTATCAAAATAGATTCAGGGTTACTTCATTCTTCTCCATGTAACCAAGAGTTGAAAAAGGCAAAGGGATAGATATCAAGAAAAACTGTAAACATTTATCACTATGAAAGCCTATATAATCTCTATAATATTTCAAACAGGATATAATTCACTATTGCTTGAATTTATGGAGTTCCTAAATGGGTATCTTCCTTAAGCTGCCAAGAAAGATTAACCTTCTAGGCCACCATTAATATAAAACGGTTGAGAAATCATGAAAGAAAGGTCCAAGAGTATTGTACCTGCAGGCACCCTCCACGGAATCAGGCAGCTATATAAGTCTACCATCGGGTCCTTTGTTGCCATTTTATCCTTTGAATCTTCACTCTTATCAGAAACCTTTGGGATAAGTGCCATAGATTTTTTGTTTTCATCTTTCTTAGGCTGAGGAGAAACTTTAGACGCCACAGACAAAATGTTGGAAGAGGCACTTGAATATCTACTAAGACCTTCAGTTTTTATACCATTGTTTCCAGTTGATGATGAACCTGTCTTCCCATACTTGCCTTGCATGAAAAGGGCACGCATTTTTGCCTTTTGGATATCATCAGTAGACATTGGGCGACTTTGGCTAATAGGTACAGCTTTTGAAGCCTGGGAACTTCTGCTAGCTGCTTTCTGGCCTGGCTGTTCCACAAGTTGAACTTTCCTACGCTCTCTGGAATCTGTTCTTAGTTCAGGAATAGAGTTCACCCCTCAAATTACATCAGTTGTATAACAATATGTCAGTTTTTATATATAAACATGAAAATAATGAGATTCGTTCACCATAATAGTCCTGTGACCTTTCACATGACAAAGTAAAATATCCCTTGAAACATTGTTCATTACAGCTATGGCCCTAAACAGCTGTTTCACCCTAACATTGGTAACTAATAAGATATTGCTAGATTTACTGTAAAACAAAAGGCAACAGTTATCAAAAATCAAGGAAAAGATATCAAGGATACGAGACAACATCCCAAGAGCGTGCTTCCTACTAGGATCATCAATTGTTGCTGGCAGAAGCTTCATTTCTTGTGAAGAATCCATTTTTCTGTATGATGTTTAAGCCAATAGATTGTCAAAGTAATCAAATAAAATCACTTAAATAGAGCACAAGCAAAGTTGAATCTATACCAACCTCACATTTTCCAGAATTTCAGATGAGAGAGCTGGAACATTTCCCTAAACAGAAATAAAAACCATAAGTTCATTATTCCAAATTATCTACACACTGAATTCAAGAACTTACTGGACTACTGTTAGGCTGCCATACTTCATTTCCCATGATTTCGTCAATGCTGCAAATATAGTCAGAGAATAAGAAACAATAAAGAATTAGTCTAAGCACAGGAGCTGAATTTATTTACTTGCCTCTGCTTCAGTATCATTTCCTGAGATCTTATGCCATTGGGTTTTCTAGTAGCTTGGCTTCGGGCAAAAATCTTGCTCCATCTTGCTAACAAAACCCTTGCCCTGTTTGATATGTCTGATCTTCAAATCAGATAAATGTGGTTCAAAACTATCATACAAGACTAATTAACCACTTACTTTACATATACATATTTTCTAAGGCAAGAAATTATAATAAAACAGCATGAAAACCAACAAAAACCAAATAAGAGAATGACTGAAAAAATTTACAAGAGGATCATATGGTCGTGATAATCAAACAAGGCACTCAAGAATTACTTTCAAAAACTACACAAACATCAGAAACCAAAAATATATATATATTGACCCATCTTTCTAACTCAGATAGCAAATCATGTCTAAATTAGCTCTTAGGCAAAATCAGACTCTTTTTACACTCATATACATTCTCTTTGATTAAAGAGAACAAAGAGCATAAACAACAGAATAAGATAGTAACTACTAAATTAAACAGACACCGGCCATTAGATGCAACTATTAGAGATAAGAGCAAAGGAAAGGCAGTAATAGGGTAAGAAATTTATAAACAACACATACCTGGTGCCCTGTAAAAACGAAGGCTATTGACAGTTTGCAGTATGGCTGACATATGCTCAGGAAGTGTTTTATGCAGAGGCAAATGGCAAAGAGCCTGTAAGCCAACAAATCTTCCAAACTAAGCAAAACTCAAAACAGCAGTACAGTAACCAAGAAGCACTTGAACCTATACATACTTTCAGTGTTACCAGCACCACACTTGTTTGCTCTTCAGCAGCTGCTTGGCTCAGCCATGTCACCAAAATCATCACAGCACCTTTACTTAGAAACCTGAATGATACATAAGAAAAAAGTAAATGGAAAAGGCCACATAAGAGTACATCCTGTTAAAAATAAACAGATTGAAAAATACCAATCCAAAACTGATGGATTTTGTATTCGCAAGATCCATTCCATCAGTTTCATCTGCCCAGAAAATGTTTCTTCTTTCCGTAGCAAATTAAAAATATTGTCAACAAAATGCTTTTCTAAGTCATCTAAGTCAGGCAATGCATCATCCTGCGATGAGCAAGAAGGCATTCCTTCAACACTAGGTGGACCAACAGTGTTCAATGGAATTGGTGCAGGGTCGATGGAATTTAAGGGAACTGTACTAGGAATAATAGAATTTAAGGGAAAGGCATCAGCGCCAATAGAATTTAAAGGAATAGGATTAATTGGTTTTGTAGGGTCGGAATTTGTTGGGACTCCATCTTGTGTTTCTTTACTCGCACTAGCTCTAATGGCCTTCTCCCTTGATAGCCGAACTATTTTCCTCACTCTTGTACGCTGGCTAGCAAAAAAATCTCGCACCTACAATCAACATTGCACAACAGTGAGAACAATTATAATTCTCCACTCACTCCAATTAGATCATCGCAACAAGATGGAAAATAGTTTTAAAATAATGATAAATGACATAAAAGAAGGAAACCAATTTAAGTTGGTCATTATTTCAGCGTCAACAAGACCATGAGATCATAAAAGAAATAGAGACACCTGTGTAACAGTAATGCCAAATTGAGCACTAATCTCTCGAGATTCCTTTTTACTGATTGCATCTTTGATGGAAAAAACTGCTTGCATATACTTTACAGCCTTAGGATTTAGCAAATCTCTAGGTCTTTTTCCTGCCAAATCCACATACAGTTTAGATAGTGACTAAAACAAGGACAAGTATCAATGTGTCTCATAAAATTTTCACTTAGGACATCTAGATATCCAATAAAAAGAAACCATATGCCAAGGATGAGAACAAGTAAAGAGCTATCCCAGCTCACTCTGCCTGCCATACTAACCACACATTAGTAACAACTGTCAGCTGCACCATAACACCACATCCTTTAACTGAAGCCTATTTGATTTCTATAGGCTGCACGAAGCCAGAATTAAACCACAACCCTTTTGACAATATCCCAAAAGCATGAGATGGGCGTATCAAGCAGTTAGTTGGGTAAAATTGATCTGTACAATGAACTATAGTTGAAAGGAAATAGAAACAACCATATATATATAAGCTCTGTGCCATACAATCCAGGTTCACAAAGAAGAAACAAAAATTCCATAACCACCAAAAAGCTTACCAATTTTTATTGACAAGGCTCCAGCCGCCTGCACAAAATTCAAAAAATGACATATTAGCCAGATCCGTCAATAACAATGTACTTGACATTAAAAACATGTACCCAGCACGGGAGCGAAAACAGGATCAAATTACACCAGGAGACAATCCAAAAATCTATTTCGATACTTTATAAATTGGAATTCTGAATTACGAAAAAGCGCACCATCTCTTGAGAGAGGGGATTGACGCCGGTGAGCTGGCATTGAGTGACAACGACACTTTGTAGTTGATCGATCTGGCTGTGAAAAAGCTCTCGCTGCTGATCCAAAAACCTCTGGAATGACGCTGCAGAGGTTCCGATCTCTATCTCCTCTAGGTTCGTGTTCAACATCTCCATTCTCGATTTCGAAGATTGGAGTTTGGAAGGTCGACGTACCAGAAAAACGCATTACAATACAGTTTACAGAAATGGGAATTCGACGCAGTAATCAATTTGTGAGGAAAAATTTCGGGATTAGGGTTAGGGTTTGGATAAAGGCCCAGAAAGTATTAGACTACTTACGTAGGCGGCAAAGTGTCTTGTAAATCAAAGTGAAAGTAAATATTACACCACTTCCATAGTTCCATTACCGGCCCAATTTGGCACGTGCATACATACAAGCATAGTACTTTTTCCTAAAATGCTTTTGGAAACGTCCGTTTTAAAATTTTAGAACACCAGGTTATAGTATAGTAAAATTTAAAAAAAATACGATCAGTATTAAAATATTATACAATTAATTAAAAATTAAAATTTAATTAATAAAAACTGTTAATTCATAAAAAAAATTATAAATTTAATTAAAAATAAAAACTAACTTATAAAAACTTATCAATTTTTAAGAACAAAAACTATTAAACTAAATCAAATTAAAAAAGTTAAAAACTAAACCAAAAATATAATATTCGGCTCAAATTAGTTAGAATTTTAAAACATTGATTTTTGGTGATATAAATTTAAAATAAAATAAGAAAATGAGGATTATTGGAATTAATTATAACATAATAATTTTATTTATCAAAATAAACCTAAAAACATTAAATGCATAATCCCTTGGGTTAATGGGTGTTTATACATATATATACATATTTTTTAATGCTCTTCTAATTACTTGTCAAACTCCTGACAGCATAAACAAATCAAAAGCATCAGTCACACTGGATTGATAATACAAAATAGCATGTGATAATTTTGCGTTTGAAAATCATTTGCTACAGGAGGCAATCAATGTACTTATACCACTGGGACAAGCATATCCACCAGAAGGAAGATGAAGATTCAAACATGACTAGATGATGGGAGGATTCCACTAAACATGGTTTAGTCGATCAAAATCTGTCACCTGGAACCCATCCTACTTTCTTTTTCTCATCATCAACAGATGAACACTGGCAGTTTATCAACAGAATTTCCCATCCCAATCAGTTGTCTAAAACACCTAATCTCAGGGTCATTATAACCACTCCAACCAAGCCACCCTAATGCCAAAATTCCTGCAAACATTACACTTGTTAAAAACGTAACATCTATCCATCCACTCTCAGTACGCTCCCAAACTGAAAGCCATAGCCCACAATGTTGCTTGCAGATCAAGAAGGATAATCTCCGGGTGTTTTAAAGAAAGCTCAGGGCAGAGGATTCAGCAATGGTGACAACATCCAAGAAGATGTAGAAAGTACCTGTCATCATGATTAAACAATTACTATTTTCTACATAAAGATGCATCTTGCTCGTAGATTTAAACTAGTCACCTGCCAAGTTTAAATGAAGATTGCCCCTGTTCACTTGAAGATAAATTACCGGATATACACATTGTAGCCACTGCCAAGGAGAGAGACAGAAGTTAAGATTTCAAAACTATACAAAATATATGAGCAGAGATTGTATTCAAACCTTCCAAGCAGAATAATCAGATGACGCGATATGACTCGTGTTACCATCTTTCACCATACAAACATCAACTATTCTGTCCTACTTGCCCTGATAACAACGGAGGAATGCTGCCCCAACAGAGAATTGGAAACTAACCTGCAAGATGAAACACAAATCAAATTCCTATCAAAGTAGAACAAACAGAAAATAACAAGAATGAAAGCAAAAAATGAAGTTCAAAGAGCCAACCTCAAAGTGCAACGTTAATTTAGCATCAGCACAAAGGGCTTGAACAGAGAAATGCAGCATCTGATAGTAGAACTGAGAGTATACTACATTTTGCAGTTCCCTTCACAATGTCTTTAATAAATCCATAACAAATAAAAGCTAATACCAAAGTAGAAGTCCATTCCCAAAAATGAAAACATTGCAAGAATTAATGTAGACTGATAGAACTCCATGACCCCCACAAAAATGTATAGTTAGGATACTCCTGTCTTTATTGATTTATTTCTTCATCATGATTTTGTTGAAAATCTACAGTTTTATTCTAGTTTCTACAATTTCTGAGTTGCTTCTATCAGAAGTCTTGCGAATCAGAATTTGTCAATACCAATCTTCAAATGCAGTTAACAAGTGAAGTCCTTCTGTGCACAAAAAAGATCCAAAGTATGATACAAATATACACTTGGATTTGCACATTCCTCTTGTATATCACACATGTACACATGACATTTAGTTGGCGAGTATGGGACAGCTGGTACCTCAACAGGTCATCTTCTTTTCATTTCCTAAAAGGCATTGACCCAAGGATACATCAATCAAACAGAAAGTTCATCCCCCCATTTAAATCATTCCATCAGCCGCCAGACGCTTTATCGGTCAATAGCTTCAAATGCCAGTCGTACAAGACGTAGAAATCCTTCTACATCTTGGAAGCTGAACTCATAAGCAGTTCTAATGGAAGATATAACATCTCCACCTTGGGCTTCTCCCAACTTTGAATTTGCAGCCGCAAAAGCTATACGTGATTTCCTAGAAGCTTCCATTGCAGAACTGACTTCCTGTGCCTGAAAATAAAGAATTACTGACCCAAGTAAACACAAAAGCATAAAAAAGTATGATAGCAGAATTCTGTGGATCAGTTCAATGCATGCAACACTGCCATCTTAGGTAACGGATACATGATGAGTGACATAAACAGATGCTTTTTATGAATAATTTTTGAAAGAGGGAGACCGGCTTAGTCAGATTTTAATCTTTCTTTTTGACCTTTTATAGACAAATTTCTAAAAAGGGACTAACATTTTTGAGCATCAATATAAGCATATAAGCTTCAAGACCGATACTTCAAGTGATTAAAGAATGGGTCTATCCAAAAATCGCATTTAAGTTTCTATATGATATATAAATTCACTTACAAAATTGAGCAATCGCACAATGCTGGTACGATTTTTTGCAGTAATGACGTGGTTTCCATTCACCAGAGGAGAGGCAACGCCTTTGGCTAAGGGAACCTTGTCAACTGAAGTTGCATGGTTCAAGTTGTCAATATCAGAGGCAGAGGAAGACGGTGACTCCCCTAACAGGTGTAATAAAAACAATGAGATTAAATCAATTTCCTTAACACCAGTTGAATGGTGCATTCAAAGGTTGAGCAAGGTAAACCCAAAGTGAGAGAACAAGTGCATTCTGATACAACGTAAGCAAAAGTTCATGATGTGGCCACTTATTGTACAATGCGACTACACGCAGCATGAACCCAGACAAAAATTCCATCCTAAACTTGACAAAAATGAATCTCACAAACATAACAGTGTAAGCCAGCTGTTTGTGATGTGATAAAAACTTCTTGACACACAGGACATTATGTACATACTAACAAAGATGACATGCATTGAACTTTGTTGAGTCTCTCAAAGAATTGGAGTATTAAAAACGTGATGCTTCCAGCCCAAGAAAAGGAGCAAGCAGAAAAGATTAGTCATACCAATATCCGGGTCATTTTCAGAAGTTATTCACCTTCTAGAAGGAGCAAGTCAATAATCATGTTTATCATCTTATCACCCAATAATATGGGTTTCCCTTCTTAGGTTTAAGACATAGGAGCATTTCCTTGACATCAATATAAATGGCAGTTCCCTGAAATTTCTGATATGCCAAAAATTTTCATCTTTTAAAAAGAGGCCAAGCACCTTTCTACCTGTCCAGTTTCTATGTTTCTATAGTAAGAGAAAGGGCCAAAGCATTTGATGCTATCTATATGGATTAGTAGATATTAACTTCCTTTTCCTTTCACCGGTGCAAGGCAGGTGTCACACCAATTAGATAATAGGTATCATGGGACAAGCAAATACCAACAGAATAGAAACCAGCAAATCGTTAAGATACTAGATCAACCGTGCACTAATTAAAATGGCATATAGCACATGAAAAAAGAAGGATAGGAACAAGCTTGTTTTTCAACCTGGAGGAATCTTTTGCAGAGCCGCATGCAGTTCAAGCCGATCTCTATTTGCATTGGTATACAAAGAACAAACTACCCTCATATATGCAACCTCCGTGCACTTGTAAGCCAAAGCAGCAGCAGCCATGTCTTCTAATTTCTCATACTCATGGGCACAAAACCTAAGATATAAATAATTTAGAAAAGAAAAATGTGACTGCACATCTTTATCAACTACAATGAATCTCCAATGACAAACAGTGATCAACATGGAGCCGTCACTCAGTACCATGAAGTCAAAATCAATAGTTATGATTGATAAGGAAATGTAGAAAATTAACGGCAGCCAAAACTGATAATATATCAGCACATCCAGACTCTACCATTGAACAACAATGAACACACTAACTAGAGCAGCATCTAACTGTTAAAGTAGTCATACAAAGAAATCCAGTTCAGGCAATTCTAGATGTTTGCAGGCCTAAATCCCAGCTCTTTTGTGGTGGCAGTTTGATTTTGTTCAACAATCAGGACTTCCAAAAGGGTATCAAAAACATCACAATGAAAGAACAAACAGACTGAACTAGTGGAGTACAATGATATCAAAATTCCTTGAGGAAATAACATGCAAAACATATTCCAAAAAGATAGGATGTTTCATGAAACTTAGAATTTAACTTACTCGCAAAGTTTTGCAGTGGTACTATATATTTGCATTGACTGAATCATCTCTGCAGTTTTAGCATTCTCAATGCCGCAACTTTCAAACAAAGCAGCTCCATGAAGAAATTTAAGGGCTGCCTCAAAGTAAAGCCTCGTACTCTCACGATGCGAGCCAGAGTTCTTCAAAATACAACAATTGTGAGCAAGGCAGGATAAGGCAACAAATTTCAAAACTTCAACTATCTAACATTCATTACCTTGACACGATCTGCCATGTGCTTAAGATTTTTAGCCTCTTTCACAGCACTTTTTGCAGCCTGGCTGGAGGAATCCCGTTTAACTGTACTTGGGCCTTCAAGATCCCTGCCCCTACACCCATTTGACATGGAATTTCTAGAACTATTATGAGGAATTCCATTTGGATAATCAACCTTTTTTACGTCTTTTGGCATTTTTGCAGCATAATCATCAGCCAAATCATTGTCAGATAAACCATTTTCCCCATGTCCCTTTTGAGGGCCAGACACCAATTGATGGCTATCAGTCAATGTCTCACTTTGATCTCCAGATGGAGCTGAAGTAAGTGCCTTTCCTCTGACAGAGACCTTCTCACAATCAGGTTGCATACTCTGCTTTGTAGTAGAGTCTGCATCATAGCTGCAAGTAGTATTTACTTTAATATCTGGAACATTGGATCCCCCAAAATATCGTCTATCTTTGTTATTGTTACTGTTATCAATTATCAGTAATCCTGCAGAGCTTTTTGTGTCAATACATACATTTTCATCTTCATCAGACTTGATTCCACTCTTCTCAGCAATTTGGTTCTTACCAATGGGTCTTACTTCATGTGAAAGTGCTTGTCCATCAACAGACTCAGGGGGCTTAACTTTGTGATTAACCAACTCAGGGTTAGAAATCCGATTCTTGTCCCTGGTCTGTGAAGAGATTCCCTTGCCAGACTTCCTAGGATGAGATCCACTGGAATGGAATTTCGTTTCATTTTGCCTCTCATTGTCGTACAATTGATCCAAAGATGCTGATTTACTTTGATATCGAGTATTTGGGCCATCACAATCTGTAAGACCGTTAGCTTGAACACCAGAAGCATCCATCAAATGGAAGTCAACAACAGAGGATTCAAGGGATCCTTGATGAGCCACATCTTCAGTTTTCTCCTTTCTTACTGTCCCAGACTGACAATTTCCACCGTCATCATCATCTGAGCATCTTCTCAAACCACCTTCAGCTGAAAAGCCAGCATTAACAGAGTCATCTTCTTTCTCAACCTGGCTCTTTCTCGCAGGTGTAATATTATCTAGCTTTGAACTTTTCATGGGTAAAGATGAAACAGATTCCACCGGTGAACCTTTAACATCATGAACATTGACCTTGGTCTTATGTGAACCAGAAACCTTTGAAGAGCTAGAAGTAGTTGCCGGAGCAGGATGCATCAATGCAGAATCCCTTCTTGAAGATTCCCCACCATCCAAGATTTGCTGAGACGAGATATTCCCCATCTCTTGACTCAGTTGCTTAGTCTTCCCATTACTACCTTTCTTGATTGTCTTACCACTGCTTTTACTTGCACTAGAGTCTTTACCATGAGACCCAGAAACCCTGGCCTTCTCCTTCCTTTGGTCATTCTCACTGAAATCCTTTGCCAAAATCCGGCTGTCCTGAAGCTGATTATGAATTTCCTTCATTTTCCTTCTTTCTGAACTATACTTAATATCACAAGCCACTATATCATTCTGAAAATCATCACAGGCAGTTTCATCAGTGTCCCTCACTCTCTTACCGGATACTTGTACCTGGTCCGTTCTACAATACTTTGCATCCTTGCGCTTATTATATTTAGGAAATGGCTTCTCCAATGAAGTAGAAGGTAAGCCATTACTTAAATTTTGACCTACTTTATCAGTAGCCCCACCGAGTTGAGACTCTTCCACAAAACCTTCAATTCTGATTTTCTTGGAGGCTCTGAAAGAATCTTGACTGTGGTCCCTTTTACCTTTCATCTTTAAGCGTTTTGTATCACCTGTGGCTTGTGTCACAAATAAATAGATTAGATCATTTAATTAAAACCAAGTTTACGAGCAAATGAAAAGAAACTTTTGAGATGTAATACCTTCATCATAATCAAGTACTTTATTCTTCTCTTTCTGCTTATGACTATGCTTCTCCATAACTAAATCACTAGACTTGTCCACTATCAAGTCAGTTTCACTTACTAAAGGAGATTTAGACACTTCAATTGATCTTACACTTGCTACTGATGCTTGTATGTTCTTCTTCACCAAGTGAGAAAGACCATCTCTATTCACTGGATTTGATGATTCTTTAAGACTATTGTTTTCCTTTGCTCCATTAGCAATGTTTGTGTGAATATGACCAGGATGAGTTTCAGTAATGGTTTCTTTGGAAGCAACCAAACCAAGATTGTTTTTCTGGTTAGATTTACTTTCAGGAGGAGGAACTTGATACAAGGCAATAAGAGCATTTGTTGTTTCTTCCTCGCTAAAGCTACACCGGTTCATGCGAGGCCTATATTAACAATAGACACATCAAACTTTCAGACAGAAAAGATTGTAAAACCAGAACCTATAATTTTCTATATTTTTATTTGGAATATCTAAATAATTGGAGTTTGAACATTGACACCGATAAATTAGGAAGGTACAGAATTGGAACTTACAGCCAATTAAGCATGCTGCACACCCACTTCTCCGGTAGATCATTAGGATTTTTACCAATTGGTAAAAGCCGCCATGTCTGGCATTTGTCACAACAGACCCAATTCTCTTGTATCAAGACAGGAGCTGTTGTAGCATGAGGAACATCAGATATAGGTCCATTTCCAGAGCGCAGGGCAATGTTTGGAGCTGCTTCTGGATATGTTTCAGGTAAAGCCTGCTTCATAATTTTTTTACCACTGGATCTCTCCTTTAATATTTGTGTTCCGTGCATGCTCCTGTCAAGCACATTAGAATCCTTTGTCCTATCCAATTGACTATCTTCTGGTGTACTTACCAGGCTCTGTTCTTGTTGAATATCTATGTCCCCAAAAAATTCTCTATACATGTCCCCAGCTTTTTCCGTGTTCTTTATTGATTTTAAGTCTCCCAACTCACCTTTAGTTATATGGTTGTAGAAATCGAAATTCTTCTTACTTTTGCTCACCAAGGAAAGGCTGAACTCCAAGCTCTCTTTCTGCATTCCTAAAATAATGTTGTCAGGACTCTCATTCTTTTCCATTCTCTTTTCTCCCTCGGAAGATGAAGATTCTTTTCCAGAATGTGATTTCATTTCATGCACAAGGGATTTAGCTTTGCCCTTGGCCTTCTGCTTGAAACAATCTTTCGCTTCAGAGGTTAGATCATTCCTCCGCTTTGAAGCATTTGAATCCACTTTAGCTGAGGTGTTAATTTTTTCACCTAAGCAATGGTCATCAATTCTTGTGTTGAGTGAAACACTATCAGAAGAATTATGTTTCTTGGCTGCCCGACCCTTTCCAATAACAGTGGTATTTTGATTTTCAAAACATCCATCCTCTTCCAAAATCGCTGGCTCCAATGTTTCTTCCCTTGTTTGTTCTGATGAGCTTTTATCCCTCAATCCACCTTTACACAACTCCTTGGATGCGTTAAATGCATTACCCATGCCTTTTGTTGCATCAGCAACATCACCACACGAACTGGACAGAAGTGGAAGCTTTAGTGTATTTGTCACAAGCAACTCACAAGCCAAAGTGTCAAGGTCTCTCTCTTTATTAGGAATAGTATCAGAACTGCACCGAGAATCCATGCCATTCTTGCCTAAAGAAACTTCACTAATATTCAGTGATTTTATTCTCTTAGCTCCTAATGTTCTCCCATGACCTTTCAGGGTATCAGACCCATTCATTCCAATTCCAGAACTTTCTAGGGCCGGTCTTGAGCTAGACAATTGTCTCTTGTCTTTAGGAAGCTCCTCCTTTTCTATCATGTGAAGAAGATAATCAGGGAGAGGTGACAGCAGTTGACTTCCATGCAATGGAAAGGAAGTCATTATCTGCACCAGAAAGAAATTAAAAAACAAAAGTTTCCTATCAGATCTGCTAATTATGAATAATAAATAAGAGATGGAACATTTTCAGTGAGATAACTCACCGAAAGAATTTGAGCAGGAGATTCAAATGAATTATCTTGAGGTTCATGGGACATCCCTTCGGTGTCTGAGGAGCTGTCATCCAGTGATGAAGATGGAGAGACGTCAAGGCCAAGACCACTGTAAATCGCAGCATTTTTTTGTGTCGACAGGTTATCAGAACCAACTTTGATCCGAACTCTCAACTTCTTCTGATCAAGTAAATTAGCTGGTTTATTGTTTCTAGGTTCATATGTTTTAGCAATTGCATTAGCTTTATGAGTTGATGGTATAGATGATTCTTTCTTGACAGAATCACACAGGGAGGATGACTCTTTTGATACAGGCTGCAATAATGCATTTGTAGAAGCAGTTTCAGATTTTGTTGATTGAGGTGCCATTGATGAACATAAATAACTAACAGCCCCACCCTATAAAAGATTATTTATTGAAGGGAGGTGGCATGACATAGTTTAAGATCAAATGGACAATATTCATATGTAGTAAGTAATGCACCTAGATATTGAAAACATGTTACCTCCATTTGAAAATTGGTCGGTGACTTAGAAGCATTATTGTGCTGGTTGTTTGGTGGAGTCCTTGGGCGAGACCAAACAGGAGACCGTTGATAGGTAGGTAAAAATGAACCATAGCCACCAAACTTTGCCCCTGTAGAAATTTAAAATCCCCAGATAACACATGCAAGAAGGCAGACTCATATGCAATGTAGTAGCTTACAACAACCACAATACTGTTCTCTTTCAACATACCCAAGTTCTCAGCCGAGACTCCACCTTCAAAATCTTTTTGAAAGTGTCCTAAGACATGTTGAAGTTTCTCTCCCTTCATCAAGAAAACATTATAAAAGAAAAGAGTATTATTTGTTCATGCCTACAAGGACAAGCTCTAATAGCACATGCAACAATTAACAAGTGAAGCGTTTAAACGATAATGTGCAACTACCAGCTCTAATTCAGAGCATTGCACTTAAGCACTAGGATCATACTACGAAATACCTTCAAACTTATGAAGTTATATCAAGGTATCAACAATCTTAAATACCCAGCTTCATCTGGCTTTCATGAAAAGTAATTTCATAACATGAATTTTAACAGACTTAGGCAGTTGAGCTCTTCATAAAACTCAGGGATACATTCATTAGCAGAATTCAAATGGTCCTTCATATTTCAGTCAATGATATTTTTAATAATCAATCTCTATCCCTTTAGCCAATCAAAGAAAAACAAGAAAATATATTCTCTACAGTGTTAGCACTAACCAATTGGTAGCATGAAAAGGCACTTCCCATACTACCTTGTTTCCATATCCAAAACACGTTTCAGAAACCATAGCCTTTCTTTCCTTGTATGTTAATTTTCTTCCATACATAAAATAGAGCGATAGCACACTACTAATTAGAATTCTAACAAGTTAGATGCTGCAAATAATCAAAATTAAGGATCAACAGACTATTAGCACACATAGTTTGGATTTAAAAAGGTACCCAAAGAAAAAGTCAACATAATATTTACCACTACCAAAATCTAACTGTCATGAAAAGTTACCAAAACAGAAACAAAATAAAACAGCGGAAATAAAACAGCTTACTATGTAAGAGAGATCAATATCAGGGTCCATGCTCGAATCATAAACACCATCATTATCATTATGATAGGAGCAAGCCTCCCCTTCTTCAAGCTCAGTATCCTCCATGTCCCGCCCCCCCCCAAACCCTAACCCTAGCTCCTTTATCGCATCCCTCCTCTCCAAAGAAATCATGTAAAACAAAATAAACCCTCAAAACAATCGAGAACAAAAAGACAGAACTCTCGCCCCACAAATCCAAACACAAAACTGGAACTGACCCATTCAACAAAACCGAAAACCCATCAAAACCCACCAAGGACTTTCAATGGTACGATTAAAACCGCGCCCGATCACAGAATCCCAATTAATACCACCGACCCAGAGAAATTGACGCTAAAATCCCGAGAACTAGATAAAAGATCTTCACTAAAACAAAAAAGATTATGTTCCTAAAGGCTTGGGTGTCGCTTTGTGTGCGATCTCTATAGCTGGAACCGAAAGGAAACTCTGGAATGGTTTTGCTGTATAGGAAGAGAGGTTTTTTTTTCTTTTTTTCTTTATTTTATTCTAATTTCCATTAATTTCCCTTTCTTTGTCTCTTTTCCTTTTCTCTTTTGAACTCTAACAACCGGAGGTCAGATTTACATTTACGAGAGAATATCTTTTCACTTTTTACATTTCGACCCCTCAACTTTTCGTTTTCTGCTTCACTAGTTTTGTCTGGCATTTATGTGAACAGTGCTAATACCAAGCCCACCGTTCGCGCGTGCACGTCACGATCTCCTTTCACTAAGCTGTGTATTTCTTCATTATAAACAGGACTGTAGACATACTGACATGGAACATGATTCATCCAAGTCCAACCCAATTTTCATTTTTAACTTTTATTATTGAATGTGTATTTTATTGATAGAAAGTATAAATATCTTCAAATAAACTTGTAAGATAACATCCAATTTTATTTATTTTAATAATTTTTTACATGATTAAACTATAATTTTTATTCTTAAAAAATTGTCTTGATATGAAAAAACAAAATTTCAAGTATATAAAAATTACTATACTTATATATTTAATATTTAAAAGATGAAAAAGTTAAAGATAAATTTTAGACACTAGAACTGCGTGTTGAGTGTTACCTGTCATCTTCATTTAAGATAAGGACCTAAAAATTAGCACTAGCTTTCATTATGTCTGTTGTTGAGAAATCGGATTAGGATGGCGCGTGGGAGAAGAGTCGTTTCCAACATGTCAAATCATTTTATTTTTATAAGAGATTTGTTTGGTTTTTTTTTGTTTTTACTTGTATTTTTTAATTTAAAAAATTACATTTTTGTTAATATTAACATTATTAATTGTATGATTAATATAATTTAACTATGATATATAAAATAGTTAAAATAAATAAAATAGTTTCTTCAAAAAAATAAATAAAATAATTATTCTTGAAGAAAAGTATTTTAAAATAAAACATTTATAGTTATTAATTTAAATGTGTGAAAGCTCTACCTATCTTACTGTGGACATAAAATTAAATTATATATAAAAATTTTCTGTCATATTTTCTTGTGGATTTATTTAAAATAATCTCTCTATTATATAAAAATAAGATTGCGTACTATTAAATCTTTCCAAAATTCACTACATTACGAAACTTTGAAGTGAGTGTGAGGAAGATGATTCATGCTTAAAAATAATTTTGGTGGACTCGCATCCCACGCCATACAATCTTTAGGACTCAGAATCTCTTTTCAGCAGTTAAGGAAGCCACCCCTTTCACGGGAGTTATCATTCTTACGTATGTGTTATCAATCTACACGTTTGTTTGAAGCAGTTGTGGCATTACTTGTTTGTGGATAACTAAAATGTCTAATGTGGAATGTTGCCTAGTCCCTCCCTGATTTTGTTGGGTTCAATATGGTAAATGGAAGTAAATAGTCAATACTTTGAGGGGTACATATATATATATAAATATACACACAACTTACCCACAAATAAGTCGCTGTGATAAATATGAGCAAGCGACTCACTGTTAGTGACAATGACATCAAAACCACCCCATCTTCAGAAACCAGTTGTTAAAATTGCTCCATTTTGACTTGGAAAAACTGGTCATACGTACACGTGTTTCTGTTAAGGAACAAGAACGCAATACACCAAAGATCTTGAACCTTGTGCCAAAATAGGGAATATATAGTTTCTGTGTCCGATGGCATATGATTCAGCAATAAGTCGCATGAGTGAATAATTTCTATATTGTATGTACACTTGAGGAGATTCCCATCTTTGCTTCTAGACTTTATTTAGGGGGCGTTTGGTTTGAGAGTTTGGGAATGAAAGAATGGAATGATTGTAAAAAAGAGTATTTGTTTTGAAGTTTTCAATTACAAGGGAATGGATTTATTCCATTAAATTTGAGAATCTACTAAACCCTCCAAATTAGGTGGGTATCAAGTTTTCATTCCAATCTAGTAGTTACTATTTATACCCCTCTCCCACATAAGCAATTTTTATTCTTA
>JAOTIZ010000009.1:16996304-17008278 GCA_027123425.1 Erythroxylum panamense
AATATTTCGGTCGGTGTTTTTAGCTTCGGCGCATTCACCGACGGAATTTCACGCCACCAAATTCCGTCGGTGATTGTATTCAGCGACGAAAATTCGTTATTTACCGACGGTATTTTCCGTCGGTAATAATCGGATTTCTTGTAGTGATATTAATGCCATAATTATTCTTAAGGAGTCTTTCTTTGAGATATGTGAAAAGGTCTCTTTATAATCAATGTCATCCTTTTGAGTATAACCTTTAGTAATAAGTCTAGGATTATATCGTTCAATATTGTCATTCGAATCATGTATGGTTTTAAATACCCATTTGCATCCAACTCAGTTATATCCTTTTAGCAAATCAACAAGGTTCTAGATATTTTTTTTGTGCTATTGAATTTAATTCATCTTTCATAGCATCAATCCATTTATCAAACTTGTCACTTTTTATGGCTAGTGAAAATAAAATAGGATCCTTATTAATGTCATAATCAAATTCTAACTCTTGTTAATAAACCACATTATCATTAAGAACAACTGTTCTCTTTATTCTTACGCGTTTATTTAAATATTGTCAATTAGTTGTAAGTTAGTTTCTTTATGGTGCTATTTCTTCCAAATATTGTCTAGGAGAATTTTGTTCTTCTAATACTGGGAAAATATTTGGTATAGATGTTGATACTGGGACAATTATGGGTAATGGAACATCATCCACAATATATTTTTTGGCACTCCTATTAACTTTACCATTTTTAATGAACTTGCCGTTAGCTATTTCAACAATTTAGACTATAGTTTAGATAATAAAACCTATACACTTTAGATTTCTCTAGGTAAGTAATGAAGTTACAACAAACTGTTTAAGAATTTAATTTATTTTTTGTGGATTATAAACTCGAGTTTTTACTTGACAACCCCAAATATGCGGATGCATTATACTAGGTTTGCTTCCAATATATAACTTAAAAAGAGTTGTAGGGACTACCTTATTAGGAATCCTATTCAGTAAACACATAATAGTTTTAAGTGCATGCATCCATAAGGTTTCTAAAAATGAGGAATTACTCATTATACTAAAAATGAGGAATTACTCATTATACTCTTAATCATATTCATTAATGTCATATTAAGCTTTTCTGTCATGCCATTTTGATGAGGTGTGCTTGGTATGGTAGACTATGCACATAAGCCATATTTCTCGAGAAACTTCACAAATGGACTTAAACATTGTCTTGATTAATCATATTTTTCATAATATTCACCACCTCTATCATATCTTACAATTTTCACTTTTTATCTAAATGTCTTTTAACCTCCTTTACAATTACCTCAAGGGCATTTACAGCTTGAGATTTTTCATTAAGCAAATAGACATATCCATAATGTGAAAAATCATCTATAAAGGTGATAAAATACTTTCCTTTACTAAAGGATGAAGTGTCAAAAGGTCCAGATATACCTATATGTATAATTCCAAGGTGCTGAGTACTTCTTTATGGCTCATTTATTATTATGTTTGGTTTTCTTTCCCTTAATACAATCCAAACATATATCGAGATCAATAAAATATAAATATGAAATAAATTCATTCTTTACATTCTTTCTTTGTATATATGACCCAAACGTTTATGCCATAAGTAAGTTGAATTATCATTCATTATGCTACACCTAGTTCCAATGGTATAATAAATAGAAAATATAGATTTAGAAAAATTAACACAAAGTTTCAATTTATATAAACAATCTATAATAATTTCACATCTAATAATAGAATTATGTTAAATAATCTGAAACAACAATCACTAAACTTAAAAGTAAACCCACTTTCATCAAGTTTAGAAACAAAAATTAAGTTTCTAGAAATTGAAGATGCATAGAGAGTTTGTATTAGATTTAGGTGATAACCAGTATTTAATATTAGATGATAAGCCCTTATGCCTTCAATTTAGACCTTTTTATGGTTTCCTATAAATAGAAAGTTCTTAGTTAGGTTTATGGTTTAGATTGTAAGAAATCCCTGCATAACATTAGAAACATGAATAGTAACATCAGAATCAAGTCCAGAAGGAACTTTAGTTAAGTTTAGTTCAGAATATACAAAAAGTTATATTTACCTTATATACAAAAAGTTATATTTACCTTTCTTTTTAAACTAAGCCTTATGCTTCAAATAATATTTTTGATAATATCCTTCTTTCTTACATAAATGACACTTATCTGTCTTTTGTTCCTTCTTGTTAACATTAGTAATAACCTGTGTTGCTTTAAACTTCTTAGCTTTTGGCTTATGAATCTTGCTAGCTCCTTAGTCCTTAATCTATAAGGTTAATTAAATGAACTCTTTGATTCTTTAGCCTTCTTTACTCCCAAATGAGCATATTGGACAATTTACGAACATTATATTTATCCTTTATAGCATTGTAGTTAACTTGAAAAGGTTCATATTTAGGAGGTAATGAGTTTATAATGTATTGCACTAACAAAGGGTCATTAATTGTCATACCCAAGGTCTTTAATTTTGTTGTAATATTTGTCATCTCTGGAACGTGTTGATGCATGCTCCATGACCCATCAAACTTCACGATCGTGAGTTTAGCCATTATTTTACTAGCGAGAGACTTATCTATAGTACAAAAACATTATTCCATAAATTTAAGGTATTCTTTAGCATTTTCAGTTTATGGAATAATACTTTTAATATTGTTGGCAATAGTCATTTGTATAAAATTAAGATATAATATGCTAGACCTTTCTCATACTTTATAGTTTGTCTACTCAACCTTAGTGCTTATATTTGTAATGGCAATAGTTTTTCTTCTATCAATGCTAAGTCAATATCCAAAATGCCTAAATAGAAATTAACTTGTTCACAACATTTAGAGGAGTTTAAAACATTAAATACTATAGCAGATGAAACATGCAAATGAAGAGAAATAGGTTTAAATACATAAATGCTCAATTTTATTGGATTCAAATAATTAAACATTTAGAAGATACTGCATGATTTCTTTTGGCAAACTTAATAATATATTATCATAAGTTTAATGTTATACAAACTTTGTCAAGTAATCAAACAAAACTTGTTAAATATGAACAATTTCTTTGGAGTCACAAAGTATTAATTTACCTTTAAATAAAATTTAAAATTATATCAATTAATAAACATCATTTCTCCATATAATTAATTCAATCATATGCATTAATATTTTATAGATAAATGACTATTTATGCACAAAAAACTCACTTTATTAGTTTAGTCACTTTGGTGACTAACAAACTATCTTTTTGTATTGTCATGTATAAATTTAACATATAACACATAATTTTTAATTTCAATAATAATTCACATAAATCTATTGTGTTTCATTTTTTTACGTGTCCAAAACATCAATAAAAATTAGTTGACAAAAGGTAACTATTTGAAGCACTTTCTTAGTTTAAAATGGAGCATAATGAATGGAGAGATAGTGTTAAAAGCCAATATTTTATTCTAACCAAGCACTTTATGACTATTCATTTAAGCAGTGCATCTTAAAAGTCCTGTTATGACAATACTCTTCATATTTTTAAACATATAATAATCAACCACCACTGAATAACGCAATGTCCCAGCAATAATTGAAAAAACTCAACTCTATTTTGTTCTTAAATATGTAAGTAAGGCAACATTACAAATATCATTATCTAAGTCAAAATCAATGCCTTTTGAACTATTCATCTTTATTCTTGCTTGGATGTGTATGTTATAAATTATGTGACTTTACTAATAATAAACAGATAACTTCAAATAAAGTCACATACATATCTCAAACCTTATATGTTATAAATTATGTGACCTTACTAATAATAAACAAATAACTTCAAATAAAGTCACACGCATATCTCAAGCCTTAGCTTATTTCTGTATTTTTCATAGAAACCATTAATAGTGGGCAATGAAAGAACTCTTCAAACACCCAAATATTTCCAATAATCATCAAACCATCATAGTATAATATATGGAAAAATTGTTTATTGAAAACACTTTCTCTGATATCATACGTAAATCATAATCATTTTATGATATAAAATCGAAATCGACATTTATAACTTTAGGATCTTCAATAAACAATTGTCATAAATCATTAGGGTATAATATTTTGTACCTAATGCAGAAGACTATATGATTGTAGAGAGATTAAGAAACTCCACTTGGTTATTGGTTGAATTTAGTTTCTTTCTGTTAACTCTCTTTTTGTTACATAGAACTCAATGGAACACTTTTTATAAATCTAATTAGTAAAAAGAAAAACAATTTATATGTCTATAACTTTTAATATGATATATCCATTAAGTGACCAAAATAAATGTTGAAATTTATTCCAATATCAAACAGGAAATACGGACCAAATAGTATAGGATAATATGTATATAGAATAGACCACTAATAAGTTCATATTTTAACATGTCAAGCTTATTAACCTTTGACTGAGAATAATATTAGGACAAATCGTATAGGATAAGCATGTACCAACAAGTGAAAAATTGCTCAATTGAAATAAAAATGCACCTACACTTAAGCCAAAAGCAATATCTAAATCATATTAATAGTATCTCTTATTCCCTTCTATTAGCACTACTACATATAGAGACAGAACAAATTGCTATATCAAAATGTACCAAACAAAATATGATTTTCCTATTTTTAGACAATCTATTTAACTACCCTCTTTCACGTAAAGGAACATTAGTTGTTTGTTTTTCTTATCCCTTCTCTTGTAAGTAAGTTCCATATCTTACAAAAGAAGGTTGGTCATGGCATATTATAGAAGTCAATTAGAATAAATAAGATGTAAACACATATTGTTTAATATTCCTTTAAGCACATTAATTACTAAACCACATTAACTTCCCTAATAATTCACTCATATAAGTGCAAACCATAATATTATAAAATGTTAAGTAAAAATGCATGTCATTATAGGGGCACATACTACCATGTTAGATCATATAATAATTGTTAGTGTACATCATCTTTTTGAAATCATAAATATATTAGAACAGTAATCAAATTAAACATAAGGTTTAGTTTTCCATTTCAATTTGTATTGAGCTTTATGTCAATTCATTGTAATAGGTGTTACTATTCTGACGTCAAGATCAAAAGTCGTGGTAAATCCTAGAAGATACCAAATCTTTATATGTTGATAACTAAAGAAAATAATATAGTTATAATCAATGTCTACTCTTTTTGGAAGAATAAGCATATGATCATAATAATCAAGTGAAGCATGAGATTTAGTTTTCCATATCAATTTGCATTAACAAGTGTTATTATTTTGAGAACAAGACCAAAAGTCAGGGTAATTCCTAGAAGTGACCAAATCTTTGTATGTTGATAACTAAAGAAAATGATATGTATAAATTCCAATTAGTCAATGTCTACTATTTTTGGAAGCATAAGTATATGATCACAATAATTATATGAAGCATGAGGTTTAGTTTTCCATTTCAGTTTGCACTAACAAGTGTTACTATTATGAAATCAAGATTAAAAGTCAAGGTAATTCCTAAAAGTTACCAAATCTTTGTATGCTAATAACTAAAGAAAATGATATGGTTTTAAGTTCCAGTCAATCAATGCCTACTCTTTTTAGAAGCATAATCATACGATTCTTGTCAATTTGCACTAAGATTTTTGTCAATTCATTCTAGCAAGTGTTACTATTTTGACATCAAGACCAAAAGTCGAGGTAATTCCCAGAAGTTACCAAATCTTTGTATGCTGATAACTAAAGAAAACGATTTAGTTATAAATTCCAATCAATCAACGTCTACTCCTTTCTATATTTCAAAATTTTTGTTATTATTTATAATCAAGAGACATAGATTTTAGCAAGAAATAGTTTCCTTGTTTAAGAATTTGACAACTATATATCACAATCTTCCTAAAAAATTAGAATAAGCACAAAATATCACTTGAAGTAACCTCCTCATCTTTAAAAAACCAAAAGAAACTATATGAAACTCATGTAAGTCATAAATTAAACTTGTTTAAAGCAAATAACAGTAGTTAGACTTAACATAGATTAATAACTAAACATCTTAATTTGGAAATAATTAGAACAAATAGGTTGGACAAAGTAATTCAACTATCAAAGATAGAGTGAGTAAAAATTGTACCTAAAATCTTCACTTTACCATTAATGTTGTACCAAAGCTAGCCATATGAAATTAAAATAATACAAAATCACATGGCTTGCAACTAATCAAAGTCGAAACCCTAAAACTAACCTTTTAAAGTAAAATACTAAAAGTGATTGTCTCACTTCACATAACTAAACTACTTGTTGCTTGTAACTCGAATTGTATTGCCAATAAAGGGTAAAATTTTGGACAACCAAAAAAATCTCCTAATTAACAAATGAAAGTTAGAAAACTATTATCAAGATAAAATTGTAAAAGTTGGCAAGAACAAAAAAAGAAATAATTATGTAAGGAGCACAAGACCAACTAATTTAGTTCTAACAAAAGACATCATAAAGTATCTTCAAGATTGAGGAGCATTAAGCCTTTAGTGATAAAAATTTAGAAAATTTCCCTTTTTTTCTTTTTCTCTCAAGTGAATGACAAAGTTGCACTTGTTTGTTGTTTGGACTAATTTTTTTGTATTCATTTCATACAACTCCAATTAGGAATTCATTTGACTCCTTAAGAGTAGTCCTTTTATTTCTTATGTTGCATCATGTATCATTTCAAGCATCGAATAAAAAAAGTCCTTAGACAACTTTTGAATTTATCTATCAAATCATTGTACGTTTTCAAAATATCACATGTTGATCAATCAAAGATACCACATAAAAATATTTTAAAAACAAGTGATAAATGGGGTTTCAGGAATATCCCCATTCATAGGTCCAATAAAATGGTTTTTCGGGAATATCTCCATTCATAGGTCCAAGATTCATAATGGGTGAAGTAGTTAAAAATATAGTTAGGTAGGTTGAGGCCTAATTCACTCGTCATAAATCTCTTGACATGTAAGAAATATGTCAATTCCCCATCTTATTTTAATAAGGTACAAATATGTCAATCTAATCATCGTTCATGTTTATTTTACAAATTATGAGTTATTTTTTCATTATTTCAATTCATATTACCTCCAAAATACGTTGGATTTTAAATATGATAACATTTTCTTATTTAACAAATAATCGTTATAACTTATGAAAACACAAAAATGACAACCCTTTTTAACCAAAGGGTTGTTTGTTTCCATTTTTTCTTTTATTTTTTGTTTTCATTTTTGTAAAAAGAAAAGGAAGTCCATAAAACATGTTTGTCTAAATATGTTGCAATTATTTGAAAAATAAGAAAACCGCAACAGTTTTACGGAAACAAGAAGATAATGTTTCTCTCAATTTTGACAGCACGTTTTATTGGATAGAAAAATAATAAACCCCTATTTGTTTCTCTATTATCGTCTTTAGTAAACCCATCTTGAAACCTACTGCTTATCTTTTTTACATCTAGTTTGAATCTGTAACTAAAGGATTAGAGAGTGATGTAATTAAATATGGGTATTATTGAATGTAAAGTTTAGAGCGCCAAATGCGATGGAGGATATGGAGGTGCTGAAGGTTAAGTCACAGCCATCTCCTCCTCCTTCCCCAGAGAAGAAAGTAGAGTCAGAGTCTGATTCGAGTCAATGGAGGTGACGAAAGAAGAGAAAGAAGCAAAAGAGAGAAAAGTGAAAGCAGTGAAAGAAAAAGAGTTAGGTATGCTGCTTATAAAAAGAAGTGTTTTGAGACTACGATTGCGTTGGTACATTTTTCATCATTTGGGTAATCAACAAATTTTATAGGACAAAGTAATCCGCACATGGTTGTGTTGCATCTGTTGTATATAATTCAGCAAAATCTATCTAGGTTTGGATTGGTTTTGATTTTGAAAGTTCTTATAGTTAGTTTTTGGTACAGAGCTTATGGGTTTGATGCTAAAGATGATGTTTCACTCTGTCTAAAAATGTATAATTTTTTTTTGGGTTTGGATTGGTTTGGGTTTTGAAATCATAGATGAATTACATTCGTCATATGATAGTTTGAAACTAGTTGATAAGGGGTTTTAATTTGGGATTCTTAGTGATTGGTTAGCATCATTTTGACAAACCTCAAAAATTAAGGACATCTACAGCTTTTGTTGTTTACTAATATCTTCTATTTCTCTATTTGTCCTTAAAATGTTTGATTGATTGAGCTTTGTACATGGCTCGCATTTGTTGTCTTTTCTGTAAAGGTTTTAAAATCAATGACAAGTATAAATCTTAGGTTGCCCAACTCTTAAATTCAATGATGCTTACTTCTAAATTAAGCCACACACTATTTGAGTAATTGGGAGCTAAGTGTGTTTGAGACGAGGAAGTAAAATACATGATCACTTGCGTGTGAAATTTTGGATAACCAATCTTTTCTTTAATATAGAACATGTGTTTTACAAACAAAAAGATGGTGATTTGAATTATCAAAGTTTGTCTGTTACAGAGTTTTAATTTTATTTCTTAATTATATAAATATGCATATATTTTATTTTTAACCATAATGGGAATTAATTAATTTAAAAATGTAATATATTATATTAAAAATAATTAACATGAGTATAATTAAAATTTAAAATAGGATGATAAAACTAAACATGTTTCCAAACATGTTTTTATTTTCAATTTGTATATTAGAAATCTTAATCAAATATGTTTTTTTAATTAAAAAATAAAAATAAAAAATAAAAATACTAAAAACCATAATAGAAAAACAGAAGTGGAACCAAACAGTCCCCAAACAAACAACTTATTTAGGGGGTGTTTGTTTTCCCTGTTTTTTTGTTTCTTGTTGTGATTTTTATAGAAAATGAAACTTCCTCTTAAAACATGTTTGGTTCGTTAATGTTGTAGTATGATGTTTTCAAAAATAAAAAACTACAACCGTTTTAAGAAAAAAAAATACATTTCCCTAATATTTCACAACAGGTTTTTGTGTATTCTAAAACAGTTTTTTCACAAAAACAAATTTTCTCTCCGCGCCAACTTCAGCATCTTCAGGGCCTTGCTGCGATTTTTCCGACGATTGCTCTAGGTTTGTGTTTGTCTCTGTTGCTTGTTACTATACTATATCTCTATTATTCTATTTCTACGATTTCTCCACATATTTGTTGTTTAAGTGTGCTTTCGTATCTACTTGTTGATTGTTTTATTTGTTTATGTGATTTCTTCACGTATTTGCGATGTTACTTAAGTTTTTAGCCTTTAGAAGATTGTCGCCTTTACGGAATACAACACGAAGGAATGAAAGGATTTATTTTTAATTATGCTATAGTACCCATGCATGTTACTGTAGCATTACTTGTTACTCATTGTTTCTACAATTTCTCTGGTTGCTTTACTTGTGTGTGTTTTCGTAACAATAGGTCGGAGCTGCTGCTGTTTCTGACAGTAGTCAGAGAAGAGGGGGCGGAGGAGGGTCGTTAGCATTGTTGTTGGTGAGCCTCAACGGCAGTGAAGATCCTTTTTTTTTACACCTCTACCTCTCTCTGGTCTTCCTACCTGCCCCCTCGCATTCTTGACTTTTGGTTTTGTGGGTTTTGTTACTGGCTATTAGCTTGTTGGGAGTTTAGCAAGTTGAGATTTGATGATTGACTGTTTACTATATTAGTATTTTGTCCGGACAATATGAGGAATCAGAAGATACCTTGGTTCTCTCGTTTTCATTCATTTATAGAGAAAAAAGCAAAGAAGATAACTTTGGTGGCGATGATAGGTGACGAGAGAAAAAAAGCGCAGAAGGTGAAGAGAATGGTTGTGGCGGCCTACGATTACAAGAACGACGCGTGCTGGGCGAAGTACTGGTCCAACATCCTCATCCCTCCTCACATGACCTCTCACTTCGAAGTCATTAACCACTTCAAGCGCAAGTTCTATCAATGCTACGTCGTTCGTATTCATCCCCATTCCATACTCACACCCTCAATTTGCATGGACTTTTAGATTGGGAATTATTATTTCCCATTTGTGTTTTTTCTAAGTTCTACAGTATCTGTTGCATGGTGTGTTGGGTTCTTCAAGATTAGTGCTGTGCATAGTCTTCTATTTACAAAATGTGCCTTTTATGCAATAGATACTGTTGAAATCCTTGTGGCACTTTATTCTATGTTTTAAACTTTTCATCTTATCTCAAGCAATCCTTATGTTCTACTTGTCTACTTTATACATCGGCCTAAAATCTGTATCTTTTCTACTATAATCTTACTATTGCATTCATGTCCACGCTCGCTATGACACATTGACACTATTGATTATTGGATATGATAGCCAAAAGGTGTTGCATGTGTACTTGTTGCACTTGATATCATTCAGACGTGTTTCATTTGTCTTCACATAATAGCTATTGTTCCTTATAAGTAGGGAGAGCTGAAGCATTAAATGCTTTGAATGTGAGTTCTTCACGTCATTTATTGTGAATCTTGTTCTTATCTTCACGTAATAACGTCATTTATTATGAAGCCTATTCCTGTCTTCACATAGCTTATTGTTGTTGATAACCGTGGGGAACATAAATATTAAATGCATTTGTACATTAGTTGAATTTGTTTGTGAATCCTGATGAACTGGCTTGTTACCTTAAGTTGAAGCTGAAATAAAGGAATTTGTAAATGATTTATTGTAGTGGTTTTGCTACTAGGTTTTCAATATAGTGAAAATTTAATTTGTGTACAAGTTTAGAGACCAAATAATTTTTAGAAATTATTATGATTGTCATATGTTTATTTTAAACTATATTTAGCATTTAATACTTTGTAAAAATTATTGTGATTGATGCAACTTATATATTATTACATTTAGAGATGGAAGGCTTGAACAATATGAATGATTACAATGATTGTATGGAAGTAAGTAAAAAAGATGGGGTATAGAATGATACTATAGAGATGTATTTCATCTCCTTGATGGTTGAAGACGTGAAGAAGGAAAATCAAACAACTACTACCTTTTCCAAATCTGGTTGGAAGAATATTAAAGCAGGGCTTCAAACAAAATTCAATAAGGAGTATACTGATATTCAGTTAAAGAATAAGTATAATGGATTAAGGGTTAGATTGAAGAATTTCAAGAAATTACTCAAAGAAATAGGAATCGGTTACAATTCTTTTACTGGTGAAGTTAACGCTACAAATGAATGTTGGGTAAATCTATTTAAGGTAAAATATGTCTTTTGTTTTATTAATATATCATATTATATAATATTCATTCTAATTGATCTTTTTCATCATTATAGGTGCATAAAATGGCTCACAGATTAAAGAAAAAAGGATATAAAGAATTTTTAGACTTGTGTCATATTTTTGGAGATACTACTACAACTAATGTGCATGCACGTCCATCAACTAAATCTCCATCGAATAGTATAGAAGAGAAACATGGAAATGATATTGATGAAGATTACTCATATAATGAAAAAGAAGATCAAGATAAAAGTTCTACGTTTAACATAAAGAAGTTTCCTAAGAATAAGAAGGCAAAAAGGACACATTCTAATATTGTAGAAAAAGCCTTACTTATACTTAGTGAACAATAAAGAAAGGAAGCATGGCTTACTTGAGGAAAAATTAAGTGAAACATCATTCACTGCAGAGAATAGATCTCAAGAGGCTAACATAATGATGGAATGTCAGAATTCTTTAGATGATTTGGGTGTTGACGGTATACAATAAGGAAAAACTGTGAAGGCTTTACATGATTCTCCACTTTATAGGGATATTTTTTTGAAGATGACACAAACAAAGAAGCTGGATTGGATTATTTTGCTTTAGTTATACTTTCATGTTATTGCATATCAAATTTTTATTGATTTGACACTTTTATATTAAGCACTATTCTATATTTTGAACAGTTTTAGTTTATGCTTTGTATGAATAGTTGACTTAATTTTAAGTTTATATTTTGTATGAATATTTTTCTATATTTGAT
>JAOTIZ010000009.1:17014153-17025263 GCA_027123425.1 Erythroxylum panamense
TTTCATGTTATTGCATATCGAATTCTTATTGATTTGACACTTTTATATTAAGCACTATTCCATATTTTGAACATTTTAAGGTTATGCTTTGTATGAATATTTGACTTAATTTTAATTTTATATTTTATATGAATATTTTTTCTATATTTGATTAAATATACTTGATTGAATATTTTATTAATTATTTAATGTTGACATTTTAGATAAATGGATTTCTTATCAGATTTCGAATCAGATTCTTATGATGAATGGAAGAAGGTAATCATTATTCCTGTAGTCGAGGGCGAGAACAAATATTTTCATTTACAAAAGCAACCATATAGAACTTCTACTATACTAGGTCATGATTGGATATTAGAACTTTTGAATGGGCATCCTACAAGGATTTATGAAAACTTAAGATAAGAAAGATAATTCTTTTAAGCTTATGTGATGAGTTGAAGAGTTTAGGAAGCTTAAAGGCAACAGATCATTTGCTGTGGAGGAACCAGCAGCAATTTTCTTGATGGCTATAGGGCATAATGAGACAACTAGAGTCAATGCAGAATGTTTTCAACATTCGACTTGGACAATTTCGAAGTACTTTCAAAAAGTCTTCTATTCAGTTAATCATTTAGCGATTCAACATAATTCCTGAGATTCAATATACTTACTGAGATTCAACATAATTCAATTTTTTTTCCATATTTTCAGGTACATTCATATGTTTAATTACTATTTTAATTATGTCCTTATGATTAAAAATTATTTTAATATATTTTTTAATTTTTTGGATTGTATAGGAGCAATAGATGGTACACATATTGATGCACTTGTTCCGACCGATGAACAAATACCATGCAGGGGCAAAACAATTAATCCAACCCAAAATATTATATGTTGTTATTCATTTGACATGTGTTTTACATATGTAATGGCTGGATGGGAAGGTACTGCAAATGACTCTCGAGTTCTTTTGGAATAATGACAAATCTAGCGAATCAATTTCTTATGCCTCCACAAGGTATTATATTATTTTAAATAAACATAGCAATTATGATTCATTTTTAATATCTTTTTGTTAATATTAAATTCTTTTTATATTAGGTAAGTACTATTTAGTTGACTCGGGCTATACTTATATGCCTGGATTTCTTTCACCATATCGAGGTGAAAGAAATCATTTGCAAGATTATAGAGGCAGAGGAAGACCTCAAGGTCCATAGGAATTGTTTAACTACAAGCGTTCTTCATTAAGAAATGTTATTGAAAGATGTTTTGGCGTTCTAAAAGCAAGATTTCCTATCCTTAAAAACATGCCAAGTTATGATATGATGAAACAAAAATACATCATTATTACTTATTGTGTTATACACAACTATATTAGAATGTGTGGACAAAGCGATGAATTATTTGAAAGTTGTGTTGAAAATGAAAAACAAATAAGGGAAAGTGAAAATGAGGATGCAAGTTCTCAAGTGGAGTATAATATCACTTCAGTACAACTTCGAAGTATGTCTTGGAAGCGAAATGAAATTGCTAGACAAATGTGAAGTGATTATATTATTTCTGATTGATTTATGTTTCTTTTTATAAATGATAGTACAATTATGTTTTTAAGAATTATAGTGTAATGGACATATTTTATTGATTAGAACGACTTAATATAATTTATAATTTATGTAATTTTATTATATACAATTAATATGTAAATTTTAATAATATTTGATTTGCATATATTTAATTTTAGCTATAATGATAATTAATTAATTTAAAAATATAATGTATTATATTATAATAATTGCATATAAGAGTATGATTACAAAAAATAGAAACATGATAATAAAATCAAACATGTTTTGTTTTCAATTTTTTATTATAAATCTCAACCAAATAGATTTTTGTTTTAAGTTTTTTTATTGCAAATCTCAATCAAACAGGTTTTTATTTTTTAGAAAAAAAAGAAAATAGAAATAAAAAACAATAACAAAAAATAGAAGTAGAACCAAACGATTCCTTTATTTTTTACATTTTATCTTCTTAATAATCTTTCTAAAAGATGCATTTTCACTTATTCTTCCATCATTGTCTTTAAAACTTTAATTAAAGAAATATATTATAATGAAAATAAAATATTTAACTAATTAAGAATAAAGTTATCTTTGACCATTAAATATGAAAACAATAATTAGAATATAACTAGCTTAAGATTTAAAACATTGATATATTTTTTCTTATTTCAATATAAACACGAAAAAAAGTAAATTACCTTAATATTAGGCTCTAAAATGATAGTGTAAAAATATTTTTATTTTTTATTTGAATTGAAATTATAGTCTCATTAATATATATACAAATTGTCTTGAAACTAAAAACTGAAATAAATAAATAAAAATAAAAATTTAAAGTACCCAAGTAGGCCCACAACAGTCGTAGTTATTGTGCATATTTTGTCGCCTAACGTACTTTAATGATAGAAATGCACAAGTTTCGAGAGTAGTTGAATGATCTGTCATTTTATTTCAACCCCTCAAAAACGGCCCTTTGGCTTCCTGCCCCAGTGCCAAACTTGGCGGCTCCCGAAATTAAATAAATAATTTACTAATTTAAATCAAATACTAAATTTATTTAAAAACTGGAATTAACGTAATACTAATTTTAATAGCTAAAATCATTTGAGAATGATGTATTAATATGGTAAATTATAACTCAACTCAACAAAGACTCAAATCCATTGTATTAAAATTTAATTTTAATAAAATAAAATTTGTAAATAAAGTCTTTTAAATTTAACAAACTAGCATTTAAAGGTACTTGAAAATTGTATTAGAGTTGGTATCTTATTGTTTAATAAATCATAAAATAGTTTCTTAATTTTGTAAAATTATAAATAGAAAATAATTATCTTATAATTTTAAAATAATTTAAAACTAGAAAATAGAAAATAATTGTCTTATAATTTTAACATAATTGTTTTATGTTTTATGTTTTATGTTTTATATTTCAAATAAAATTATAAATTTATTTTGATTTAACCTATTATTCTATGATATCCACCGAAACGAGGCTGGTGCTAGTCGACATGGGACTCCGAAATGGTATTATGTATTTTTATACCTTTTTCTAATTGGAGCGAAGGGAATTAGGAATAATAATTGGTAGGGTTCAGTTTAGGTATTACTCGACCCATATTTATATATATTTTTATGACTCAACCCATATCTATCGGTTTTTACAATTTACTACACATATTTAAATCTATTGGATTATTCGAGTTTTTGGATATCTTTGCATAGCACTTAAAAATATAACTTCTAAATAGAAAATATAAAAAGCATATATTTGCGAACGCTCCAAATTAAAATTATTTTAATAATGATAAGTCAAGATTTTGATTTATATGTCTTAAAAAACTATAAAATTGGAATAATAAAATCATAATCTCTAGTACAAAGATAACATATATTTTTCACAATCAAGAATTGGAATAAATACTGAAATATCCAAAACTTTAAAATGTTTTTGCGTGAACTTCATAGCATTCAAAGCTCCATCTCCGTATCATTTATAAAAAGATGAGGGCTGAGAAGTAAAGTGAAGATTTTAAAGTTGTTTCTTCTAAGAAAATATTAATATTTTTATTATATTTAACCATAAATATTCAAAAAGAGAGAGAAGAAAAATAGAGTTAATAAAAAACATGTAGAATATAAATATCCATCAGGTTATCACAAGATTCATATCCAAATCTATATCCACATTTATTTGTTGGCATCTACTTAAAATCTATTTTTTAACTTTCATGTTCATTTTTTCAGATTGGGTAATTTAGATATTAATCAGGTTGCCATCCTAAACGGAACGCATGACATTGCAGTAATGGATCTGGATTAACGTATTTAAGTATTTAACTGCCTGTAAGTCATAGAACCAAGTTTGGAAGTAAGGTTTATAACATAATATTAGATTAACTAAAAGTCACATTTGAGTTAGTCTAGGAATCTATTTTAGGATCTTAATCACAATCTCTCTCTAGGTCAGGTCCAAACATTACATGACATAACACGCTTAAAGGCCGAATCGCGACTATCAGCGTTTCCGTCCGGCGGACCTCATAATTTGGCGGGCAGAGAGACTATGAGCCTGAGACAGTCCCCAAACACGCGCACATTTTATTTTTACATAATTGTTGCAAAAAGAAACTCAACTCCACTCCGTTACTGTTAAAAAGCTATCTCTCTCTTTCTTCTTTTTTCTTATAGTCCAGTCCAGTTTAGTAGGAGGTCTTCCGATCCTCTAAGTTTGATTCTATAATAGTCTCCTCTCAATTCATTCTTTATAAATTGTACAGACTTCTCTGTGTGAGAGGGGCAACTAGATGGACTTGTACGCTCGGGGCCAAGCGAGAAACGGGTCGCAATCCGAGTGGGTACTCGCGGGCGGCGAAACCGGACTCGAAGGTAGCATCTTCGTTTGAATTTCGTTTCATTTCGCTTGCATTTACTTCCCTCCTCTCTTTTGTTTTTAAGTTTTATTTTAACTGTACGGAGGAGCATGCAGGAGTATAATTTTGGTTTCTAGGGTTTTGGAAATGTAGTGACTGCTTTTGGGGTTTGTGCAGAATCTATGTGGCGATTGGGGCTGGCTGGTAATGAATCCTACCCGGAGCGTCCCGGAGCACCGGACTGCGTGTTCTATATGCGAACCGGATTTTGTGGGTACGGTAGTAGGTGCCGTTACAATCACCCTCCCGATCGCGCTGCGGTATAGCTCTCAATCATTCGTAGTTTTGCTACATTCGCATTCACTGCTAGTGTGTCTTTTTCATCTGGGTAATCCGTACTCTAATGACGCGCATATCGCGTATGAATGACTGAAGCATCATTTCTTGGTGGAAACAACAAGGGTGTAATGTTTAAGTTTTTGTGTTCCAGATTCTGAAGATTTTCATAAGTTAATATCAGGTGGGCGGATTATCTTTGTTGGCTAGCAAATGATTAAAAAGAAAAAGGATTTATGATATTTTCTCGTGTCTTCATAAGCTGCGCAAAAAAAACCATAATTGTGAAATGTTATGGTTTTGTTGGATGGCTTAGATGTTTCTTGTTTTGATTGGTTTTCAAAACTGCTTAGGTTGAGGCGGCTGTAAGAGCTACGGGGGAGTATCCAGAACGAATAGGGGAGCCCCCATGCCAGGTTAATTTACTGATGCAAATGTTCCTACTTGATAATTGTTTTCTTTGGAAATAACTTTATAACCTCGCATTGACACAATGTTGGTTGTTTTAATGGGCAGTTCTATTTGAAGACAGGAACCTGTAAATTTGGTGCATCTTGCAAGTTCAACCACCCGAAACTTGGAGGTGGATCATTGAGCCATGTTCAACTAAATATACACGGATACCCATTACGACCGGTTTGAATTCTCATATTATTTCCCCTTCCTTATATCTTATATGCCTGCGTATTTTGGTCTTGCCTTCCATTTACCAATCCATTGGTTTGTTTGTTAGCGTACACATGCACATCCACCAGTTGCAATGCAAATTTGCATAATTCTATATAAAAATATGTGCTGATATTTTTTATTTTATTAGCTGTTTGACGATGTATTTTGAATCCTTTTTTACTCCATTTTGACAGGGTGAAAAAGAATGCTCCTACTATTTAAAAACGGGGCAGTGCAAATTTGGTATAACTTGTAAATTCCATCATCCTCAACCAGGGGGCACATCAGTGCCAACATCTGCACCCCAATTTTATCAGTCGGTGCAGTCAGCTTCAATTCCTTTACCTGACCAATATGGCACATCATCCACCAGCTTGAGGGTGAGGCCTCCTCTGTTACCTGGTTCATACGTGCAAGGGGCTTATGGTCCTCTTCTGTTTTCACCTGGAGTGGTTCCTATTCCGGGTTGGAGTCCTTACTCGGTAATGTGATGATCTTAATTGTTTTGAAATATGGTCAGCATTGACATTATGCATCTCTTATTCTGTCAATGGCTTATGTGAGTCAGGCGCCTGTAAGCCCTGTGCTATCTCCTAGTGCACAACCTGCAGTTGGAGCTACCTCTCTATATGGAGTATCACAACTATCTTCTTCTACGCCAACACTTGCAGGAGTTTATCCTTCTTTATCTTTATCTGCTGGTCCATCAAGTGGTAACCAAAAGGAACAAACCTTTCCAGAGAGACCCGGTGAACCTGAGTGTCAATACTACTTAAGAACTGGGGACTGTAAATATGGTTTGTCTTGCAGATATCATCATCCTCGGGATCGAGTCGTGCCAAGAACAAATTGTATTCTCAGTCCACTTGGTCTTCCCTTACGTCCGGTAGGTAACACAGCCAGTTTGACATTAGACAGCTCATGTTTAAAGCTTTAATTTTTTTCAGTAGACTCATTCTTCTTCTAAAATTAACTGTTTGAATTCTGTATTCATGTTATGCTAGATTACAGCGCATTAAAAGTAGTGTCTCATGATGCTTATTTTTTCCCAATTTTCGTAGATTTTCCAGTTTATTTTGTGGCCAAGTTGCACTGTATTTCCTAATGTTTTTGCTTGTTAGTTCATTTTTTCCTTTTGCACATCACATGGCAAATTAAGTTGTCCTTATTTCTGAAGTTTATATTTGTTTTTTAGCATACAATACAATGCTGTTAAGGTACCGTCTGCTTGTGGTTGTTTTTCTTTGAAGAGTGCACTGTCTCATATGTTCTAGCACATACATGGTTGTCATGCTACCTGGTTTCAATCTGTGGAGACCTCCATAGCTCCCTTTTTCCATTGGTTCAGCCACAAGGTCAGATTTCATAGCATTGCTAGTCACAATTGTACAGTTTAGAGTAATCATCTGAGGTTATACCAAAGTTGAAATCATTTGGAATATGAGCTCATCTCAGATGTACAATTATCTAGAGTTGTAAAATAAGGCTAAAAATGAGTTTGGATGGAAAAAGTCATTATCGTTGTGGACATGGACTTTAAATACATTGGTTGGGAGGGGAGCTAACCCATGTGAATGCATTAATTTAATCCTCATTCTTGATGTCATCTTAGGCACGACTTTAAATGGCTAATAGAGACCTTAGATATGTAGGCATATTAACTTTTTTGTCAGCTACCTTGAACATTCTTCGACTAATTGCTGATGGCATTTAATATATGTTGAGATGAAGTTTCTGTTCATGTTAATGTAGTTCCAGTTGTGACAGCTTCTTCATATTCTACTTGTGTAAAACAGGGAGCTCAGGCTTGTTCATTCTATTTGCAAAATGGGCATTGCAAGTTTGGATCCACATGCAAATTTGATCATCCAATGGGATCAATGAGATACAGTCCCTTGGCATCATCTCTCGTTGACATGCCAGTTACTCCTTATCCAGTTGGGTCTTTGCTTGCTACTCTGGCCCCTCCCTCCCCTCCTTCTGAATTGCAACCTGAACTGATTCCAGGGACCAAAAAGGATCCTTACCTAAACAGAATCCCATCTTCTGGAAACACATCCAGCAGTTCAGTTGGGTTGATTTTCTCTCAGACTGGGTCAGTTCCTCTATCTGATCTACATCTTTCAGGTCAGAGTTCAGTTTCTTTAACCAGTGGCAGAAACACAGGACAAAGTGTTGAGGTTCGTCGATCTAGTTGATTTTGCCTAGTGGTATCATTTCACTATCTGGTGGATGTGGTATGCCTAGCCTTTATTTATATATTCTCTGTAGAGCTAAGTAGATTATAGTTTGTGCAGAAAGGTTTGTCAAGCAGTCTGATCTAGTTTTATTTAGGACCACCTGTATGCTCATATCATTTTTCTATAGTCATCTATAGTATCGCAAATAAGCTTCAAGAAGCAGTACCCCTATCGCTTCTCCAATTTAGCCTGCATTAATTTGAGTAGAATGGCCAACCCAATTCTTCTCGTGGTACTTTGATCTTGTCTGTATTTGAATTTTAAAGAGCATACAATGAAAATCGTCACCAAAGTTCTTATGTTATGTCAGCACTACTTCCTGACAAGTAGGAAAAATTTCCAGTTTTGCAAGCCCTAGAATTGTCCCGGTGAATTCAGTTGGTTGGTAAGTTATCTGTCAGGCTCCACCTTTCAGGGCATTACTGATGACATTTTGAGTACTGTTGGCAGGAAGATTGTAACTCTGGGACTGAAGTCTTCTGTCAAGGTCATCTTCAGTGAATTGGCAAATATGTTTTTCCAGTGTAAGGTATATATAAAAATATATACGTATGTATATTTTGCTCCTTTTATGTGGTATTGACATTGCATTGTTAATGGGAAAGTAACTGATATTTTTCCCCTCGGATAAGCGTATTGTAGACCTCAAGGTTACTTGTTTACAGCATTAGGAATGTGCGAAATCCGTACAACCTGTGCCTATTGATTTTTTATTGTGTGTTCTACTGGTTTACGTGCTGGAATGGAACTCAACCTTTTGTGTGCGAAGCCTTAGACGGGAGCATCCCGAGTTAACATTATCACTTGCAAACCATTTCGTCGAATATATCGGATATGTGTTGGTCGCTCACTCCTTTGAGACCATTATTACTGTGTTGGGGTTGTCTGGAGACTACAAAGATGCCTTTGAGTCGCTCGTGTGGCAACTTAGTCCCTCAACTAAAGTTCTCAGGAAATTTTACCAAACACTTTTAAGTGCCCCTCACTTAATTTGCCACACAATTTTCAAGCACTCCTTTAAAGCATTTAGTCAAACATCCTTCAATCTTTACCCTTCAGAGGCGTAGCCAACTCTCTTCCAAAGGTTAAAAGTCTGGAATAAGGTCTCGAATTTCACACACAAAAGTACAATAAATTTGGACATCTGAACATGTAAAGGTCTCATTTCATTGTTTGAGGCGTTACATTGAACATGTTCTGTACGTTCGGCTTTATGGTGTTTTTGGGCAATAAATAACAATGAATTAGATCATGTACGTGTAACAAATATTTATTGATGTCTCATAACAAAGGTTGCACAAAATGAGGTCTAGAAAGAGGAAAAGTCAACCCATTTTTCAGCTACAATACATATATATAAGCAACGGTTTTGGATAAATTTAGGCTTTTTTTTCCAACTTTTATGTCTTTTTATCTTAAATTTATCCTAATTTCAAATTTGCAGATGTTTGAAACATTATGACCCATTCAAACATTCAGATTAGGATAAACAAATTATAACTCAATTTAATCGATAAACTGACATAATTGACATAATTAAAATTAACTTTCATTCCATAATTGTCATTTTGTAATTGTCATGATCAAAAGCTGAAGTAGTCTTTAGCTTGTCTCGAACATCATTTTTCAGTTGCTAGAATGCCATGATCATTCTATTTCTAAATGTTTCTGTATTTTATCAAAATGGATAGTTTGTACATTTCTAACTTTTGAGTGACTTAGTAATTTTCTAGACAGCCCGATCTGTCTAGCATGTTTGTCTTTAACTACTTACTACCAAAATTGGCCAATCTGTCACCTATTGTCCTATAAAAGTCTAACAACATATGTTGCGTAAAGTGTATACTAAAATAACACGTTCGTGCATGCCCAGGGACGGAGCCAGGCTCAATTCTAAGGGGGAGCCGGGGGTCAACATTTAAATGCAAAAATTTTTTTAAAGGGGGTCATTTATATTTATAATTTTAAAAATTTTAATTATATAAGTAATTTAAAAAAAAAATTAAAAGGAGGGGCCATGGCCCCCTTCTCCTATAACATGGCTCCTTCCCTGTGCATGCCATCGTCAAGATTTTGTGGTGACAGCTTTTGCTACCAACTTTAAAACTTCAACGGACAACAAACCTCCTTGTTACTAACGGAACAATCAAAGATGAGACTATTAGTCCGTTTGCAGCTCCTTATCACCACCGAAAGAAGTTTATATGAGCTCCTCTCTACTCTTTTCAATGTGCAGCTATCATATTTACTCATCAAAGTTCCTAAAACTCCACTTCTAGGTGCCTTTTTCCATCATTAATGGACTGATAAGCGTTACTTCATGGTTGTCCTCCTCTTCGACCAACAATTCATTCAACTTCGTTCTTCTCGAACACTCCCTTTCATAATGTGTTCCACTGCACATAAAGCAAGTAACCTTTCCTTGATTAGAACTTTGAGAGGTTTGCACGTTTTTACCTTTTTAATTTTGCTCAACGAAAATTTCTTCAACAACGTTGCCATTCCCATTACTGTTGGAAAGCAAGTAACCTTTCCTTGTCATCAAATTGTTTATGAATGTGTTCCAATGCTTCGGTTATTGAATCCAATAGAGCAGCCTCTTCTTCTAGAATTGGTTTAAAAATTTGCTTCAACCGAGCCATCATTTCCCTCAATTGCTCCATGTTTCCGCCTACCATTTTATCTCTTGCATTCCCTTGCAAACCTTATTCTGATACCAACTTTCACGATGTTGCTTTGAGGCTAGAAAGATACCTTCGAGTCCATCAACTAAGTTCACAGCGAAATTCCATCAAATGGCTTAAGTGCACTTCAGTTAATCAATTTTTCAAACACTTTTTAGGCACTCCTTTGTAGAATTTCGTCAAACCAGTGTTAAGCCCTGCAATCTCCACTATTTAGAGGCTTAGCCAACTCTCTTTGAAAGGTTAAAAGTGTTGGAATAAGGTCTGGAACTTCACATACACTAATAAAACCAAATATGGACAAATGAATCTCACTTTACTTTTTGAGACATATCTTCGAATAGGTTAGTACATTTAGTTTTATGATGTTTTGGGTGGTAAATAGTACGGAATCATATCATATATGTGTAACATACGTTTATTGATGTCATATGACTCTTTCAAACATTCATATTAAGACAAACAACTTACAACTAACTTATTTGACAAATTGACAAAATTAAAAATAATCTTCATTTCATAATTGTCATTTTGTAACTGTCAAAACCAAAAGTTGAATCGATCTTTAGGCTATCTCGAACTTGAATTTTCAGTTGCTACGATGTCCCGATCATTTAATTTTTAAATGTAGCTATATTTTGCCGAAATCATGGTTTTGAAACCTGGACCGGACCGGACCGGCCGGTCCGACCGGTGACCGGTCGGTGGTCCGGTCCGGTTTATGTCCCAAAACCGGTCTTCAATTGACCCGGTGTGAA
>JAOTIZ010000009.1:17028370-17045627 GCA_027123425.1 Erythroxylum panamense
GCTAATATTAAACAGCTAATTTTACCAAACATTTTTAACAAACAGCTAATGCAATCCGCTGGTCAAATCAGCTGATAAAATCAGCTATCAGCTAATAGCTAATAGAATCAGCTAACAGCTAATGCAATCAGCTGTTTGCCAAACAAGGCCATAGTAAGTGTTGAAATGAGTTTAAAATATCAGAATTTGTACTGGTCTTTGGACGATTCTGTTCTAGTTCAGATAATGTCAGAACTCAGCCATTTTTATGTTCTGTCGTTAGATTACAACGACAAACTGGATTTGCCAAACCCTCAAAGCCTTGAGGGTTTTCTAGTGCATGAATTGGTTGTGGGACTCGCATAAGGCCCTGTTTTCTAACCACATAACAAGAGGGTAGTCTATACAGACTTGGACTAGGCTGAATGGAGCCATATGTTCGAAACATGCTTGGGCTCTAATGGAAAAGATAAAAGTTTGTTTGGGCTTAAACTCCAAATATCCACAGAAAGTTCAAATCTTTGCAACCCTAATCAGCACAAAGAGTGGCCACGCTCCAATCTTGAGAAGAAATACCATTTATCCACGAAAACAGGAAGACATGACTAGTGCCCTAAACAAAGGTAATAAATGCTCCAATAGTTCTTCCTCTATTTTGCTTTATTTTCTTCAAGTAACAATACCAAATCTCATCTCACACAATTAATTTCACGACAGATCAGTTAAAGGGTCTCTCCTCCTTTTGTTACTGTCCATGACTGGACGTCCTGAACTAGCAAAATTTGTCGACCATCTAACATAAGTTAAGGGGTAAGAAAAAGCCAACGGAGCATAGGGGCATGATGTGGTCGTATAGGGTAGGATTTTGAAATGGTGGGCTCTAGTGTTTCATAATTGTAGCCACAACCTTTGCACACCTGTGCTAATGATTCAGAGGGTCCTTTTCCCTTCATGTGTAATTCCCTTTTGGCTTTTACTTATTCCTTTTGCTCACTCCAACCTTCATGCCTCACAAAACCATACATCAACCTTCTTTTTACCCCCATAGATTTTGAGCCAAATTTCCCTCTTTTTTTTTTTTGGCAAGAGAAAGAAACAAAACGATTACATCATAAATTTCAGGAAATAAATCTCGGTTATATCCTTGAGGAGAAATGGGAGGCACCCTGTTGGTGTAAAAATGAGAATGGTCATAGCGAAATTATAAGAAGCTGCTAAATGAGCTAGCCAATTCGTGAGGCAAATCGCATTATTAATTTTTCGAGAGGCCGTAACTTATAATATGTTCCTAGTCTTCCAGAAATTCAAACGATACGTATATATATAATACGTCTGTGCAAATACAATAATAGTAAACACACACACAATAACCTTTCTGATGCACGTTTGTCACAGTCTGAGGACAGTTTTTGTTCCTTTTTGTCTAAAACACTGCTCATGTCATTTCTTGTCACTAAGACGACATGGCCGAGAAACCTGGCAGCATTCTGGCTGTTTTGCATGTCATTTTGCACTTCCAATTTAGACAAATTAGTCCCGAAAATTTAGGTACTGCTTTAATATTATACACGGACGACTGCAGATTCCTACACAATTTAAACCATTTGGCTTAAAGCTATGCTAAACCATGGTGGACCTCTTGGGATCTCGCTCTCTCTCATCTGCCAACTGTTTAAAGCCAGTGAGGGAAGAAATGTTACAAAGGCTATAATGCAAAGCCTATAATGCAGGTGTACTGATCTTTAAATGGTACAGAGAAAAGATAAAGCTGATGAGAAGCAAGTTGTATAAATGATCTTAACCACTTGATTAGTGAGGCCTAATTGGGTAGGTTTTAAAGAACCCTAGCAGTCGACCAGCCGAACAAAAGCACGAACTGATGGGATCATCATTACCACTTGATCGTGTGATCCTAAGCCATCATTGATCCAACAACCAAAATAAAAACAGTGCATCTTTATTACTTATGAGAACTGTATCAATTCTATGCTTAGAGAAAGTGAGGCTGTGGCTAGTACAATTGCAAAATTCTTTATTAGAAAGTAAAGAGATCATCAACTTCACTCACTTTTCCCTTATCTTGACGTAAGATTTGAGCTTGAGAGCAAGTGTAGTAGTTGAAGGTTATGTTTTTGCTGAACGATTGTTAACCTCAAGTTGGGAGTTCCTCATGGTTAGGTTTTTGGGAGCTCCTTAAGTGGATTGCTTTCTTCAAAAGCTTGGCCTAAAATGGAGTATATTAATCTCCCACATAAAGCAAGCTAAGTCGAGGTACAGTGGTTCTCATTATAACCTGTAACCCAACACATCATCTTAAGTTTTCCACTTTGGTGTGCTTTACACATACTATAGTATTAAACTAAGCTAATCTTTATGAGGGTAGCTTTCACTAGCCATGATTATATCACCCAAAAGCACTGCAACTCTTCAGGATTCCTGCAATTTTCTCAAAACAAAAATCATGGGAAACAAAAGGCAGGTCTTACATTGCCTTTCACCGAAAAGTGCAACGCACACCTACGATTTTCTTGACTTTAGATTAAGGGCTACATTATAAACACGATTAAAGTATGTTTCAAAGTCATCACCACTCCTCTAATAATCTTGCATGGGTTCATGTGACTTTCACCTCACTCCAGCTTTCCTTTCCCACACAGAATAGAATTATACAGATAAAGAAAAGAAAGGTGAGGTGTTGAACTTGCTAGCGCAACATGTCAGCTCTGCAGAATAATAAAATCATATTTTGGTTAGGAGTCGGTTGTTAAAAACAGTTAGATTATATTCTTGAAAGACAGACAACTGTTAGTGGGATTGGTGTTGCAGAACTTCCACTCTCTATCCAACAGAAACCTAAGGCTGAACTGCCAGAAAAAAATGGGTGTTGTTACTGTTGGTGAGTTGAAGCCAAGCATATCTGGCAAGAGATCATTTCGTCCAAGTTCAAGTATAAGGCACGCTACTGAATGGTAACCCTCCGTCTCCTAGTTTTTCTCTCACTTGATAGCTGTTTTTCCAAATACTGCGCTTGATTTTGGTTTGAAAATGATGATTGCTTATGCTGGAAAGGATTCTGAAACGTTGTATGACTGCTATTTCTTCCCTGGAATTTTGGAGAAATGTTGAATATTTTAAGCAACTTTTCTCTTAAACTTCATTCTCAAATTTGTCTAAACAATTGATACTCAATTTGCCAAAATTAATCTCCGTTTCTGGGGTTCAATGGAACTTTGCAATAAATGCTTAGTTGGTGTCTTCTGACATGGAAACAATCTCAGGAGTATGCCTTCAATGAAAAAGTGGATTCCCAGAGAATATAAAGTTCCTTCTGTTTATGTTTTCGTTTCTAAACTTCTCAGAATGCATTGGCCTTCTAATAATCAAATTGAAATAAACTGCATTTCAGTAGTTCTTGTAGTAGAATTTAGTGTTTTTACATATTCCTGTAGTGTTGCAAGATTTTCAGTTTGGATTGATCAAGAATAGAATGATTTGCATAAACTAAAGGTAGATAATCTTGGCATGCCAAATCAAAGCCTTATGTTTGAGTCACCAGAGTTAGCACTAATTATTGCAACAAAACAACACGTCATGGTATCTATAAAGTATGGGAGTTTGACAACGAAACTATGATCTTGACCTTACAAATAAAATTTCATTTCAACGACAAGGGCACGAGCGTCAGCAAGAGTTATCACCTAGCACTATCAGAAATTGCCAACTGCTATTAATGTTTTGCCGCTCAATAATTTGTGAGCATTTTACTCTTCAAAACAAGTACGGACATCGTATTGAAGTTGTTGAAAATGACAAAAGCTTGCTGAGAAAAGCATAGCTATGTGACGCCTAACAAAGGCACTATCATTCTGCGATCTTGAGTTACGGCGCTTTGTGGGAGTCAAGAACTGAAACATTACTGCCTGCCGTACTGCTTCTATAGTCCCAGTGAATGTGTAATTATTGGATTATGATTTTCCTATCTGGGCCATCTGTGTCGATTCAGAATCTCAAGACTGTTGCTGTCTATGGATCTGGGTGGCCACCTTAAGATTTGTAGTACAAGAACTTATGTAGTTTCTGGGTTATTTTACTGTCTATGGTCAGACTATATTCTTGGGAAAACCTGTTTGGTAGTCACGGTTTCAGAAATGAGTGTACAGGTTTATAGCAGAAGTTCCTACAGGACCTCGAAATTATTAGGACCGAACAGCATGTATGATTGTTCGTTTTCTTTCTGCTTGGAAATTTCCTCGTCTTTTCAATTTCAATACTATTCTAGGAGATAATCCAGATCTGATCTTTCCCATACCATTCTACCATCTTGCAGGCCAATTTCTGATGTCTCTAGTGATCTCACTGTTGAAGTTAGAGCATCAAGCTTTGCACTCCATAAGGTTCGTATATCTGCTTCTACTTGCTAGTAAATGTTTGACTGCCAGATTAGGATTCATCGTATTTGTCCATTGTTAAAAGGAGATTTATGTGCTGATAGATGTTGAGGAAACGAGTATAGACAGAAATTGCAGACTATATACTACGGAGTTTTGTACTCGAGGCATGAATTTTAAACTCTTTTGCAGTTTCCTCTAGTTTCTCGAAGTGGAAGAATAAGGAAAATGCTGTTAGAAGCGAAAGATTCAAAGGTGTCGCGCATAAGTATCCCGAATGTCCCTGGTGGACCTGAGGCCTTCGAGCTTGCTGCTAAGTTTTGCTATGGCATAAACCTTGAGATTACACTATCAAATATTGCTATGCTACGTTGTGTGGCTCACTTCCTGGAAATGACTGAAGATTTTGCAGAAAAGAACCTTGAAGCCCCAACAGAAGCTTACTTGAAGGACATGGTGTTCCCAAACATATCGACCTCAATATCAGTTCTTCACCGCTGTGAAACACTCTTGCCTATTTGTGAAGAGATCAATCTGGTTGGCAGGCTCATCAATGCAATTGCAAGCAATGCATGTAAAGAGCAGCTTACATCTGGCCTGCTAAAATTAGACCATAACTTCCCCGCAAACAAAGTGTCAAACTTGGAACCAGAAACACCATCAGATTGGTGGGGGAAATCACTCACAATGCTTAGTTTGGATTTCTTCCAAAGAGTTCTATCTGCAGTGAAATCAAAGGGTCTAAAGCAGGAAATGATCAGTAAGATTCTAATAAATTATGCCCACAATTCCCTTCAAGGACTCGTAATAAGAGACACTCAATTAGTAAAAGGGAGTCTCTTGGACTTGGAGTTGCAAAAGAAACAAAGAGTCATCGTTGAAGCAATTGTTAGCTTACTACCAACCCAATCAAGGAAGAGTCGAGTTCCAATGGCTTTTCTTTCAAGTTTGTTGAAAACTGCAATAGCAGCATCAGCACCTACTTCGTGCAGATCGGATTTAGAGAGAAGAATCGGGCTTCAGCTAGATCAAGCAATTCTTGAAGACATTCTAATTCCAGCAAACGCTCATGGGAACAACCACTCCACCTTGTACGACACGGACTCAATCTTAAGGATCTTCTCCATCTTTCTCAACTTGGACGAGGACGATGAGGAAGACAATCATATGCGAGATGAAAGTGAAATGGTTTATGATTTCGACAGTCCTGGATCTCCTAAGCAAAGCTCAATTCTTAAGGTGTCAAAATTACTTGACAACTATCTTGCAGAAGTTGCATTAGACTCAAACTTGCTGCCATCGAAGTTTATTGTATTAGCAGAATTGCTTCCAGATCATGCTCGCATAGTTAGCGACGGCCTGTACAGAGCAGTGGACATCTTCCTCAAAGTTGGTAACTTTAATCTCTCTTTCATGAAAGATACAACATCACTGAATTCCATGGAGAGGTCGTAACTTTGAGAATTTTTTTTAGTACAGGTTCATCCAAACATTAAGGATTCCGAGCGTTACAGACTTTGCAAGACCATTGACTGTCAGAAATTATCTCAAGAGGCCTGTAGCCACGCAGCACAAAACGAAAGACTTCCAGTTCAAATGGCAGTCCAAGTTCTATACTTTGAGCAGATCAGGCTGAGAAACGCCATGAATGGGGGTCACAATCAGTTCTTTTTCGGAGCAATGAACGGCCAATTCCCTCAACGTTCAAGCAGTGGAGCAGGAAGTGGAGCAATATCTCCAAGAGACAATTACGCATCAGTGAGAAGAGAGAACAGGGAGTTGAAGCTTGAAGTCGCAAGAATGAGAATGAGACTGACCGACCTAGAAAAGGACCACGTATCCATGAAACAGGAACTTGTAAGGACTCATCCTGCCAACAAGTTATTTAAATCTTTCACAAAAAAGTTGAACAAACTGAATTCCCTGTTCAGAATAAACAGTTTGAAGCCAATTGGAGGAAAGGGCAATTCAGAAACAAGGTTCTTGTTCCAGAGGAGAAGGCGTCACTCGGTTTCATGATCATCATCAACTTGTATAATTGTGTGAATAGGTGAAGGGGGAGAGTGTATAGTAACTAAAAACAATCTAGTAGTGTGTCCAAATTAAAACATCAGCTTTTTCTTCTTCTTCTTGTGTTGATTATGAGTTGGACAGTGTTGTATTGGATTAGTAAGATTGCTACGTTACCCTTTTGACCAACCAAAGCATCTATTAGATTATGAATAAGATGAAGATTTGTGTTTAATAACATCAAACACATCACAAGTTTGGTTTTGTAATGAATGTGGTCATAACCCATAAAAAAATAATCCAAATTTCTATTATAAAATATGTTTTTAATAATTTAAAATAGCATCTTAACCCTTAATTTCCACTACTTGACTCCAAACGACATAGTATGACGGTGAAAGCTGTCTGTTGGAGTAAGAAGACCAGTTCGCTCTTGCCACCTGAGCCGAGTATCATCATCTGACTGTGGCCGTAGAGAGAGAGAGAGAGGAACGACAATGCGTATTTCATTGTCTGGATTTCCAAGATTGTTCAGGTTCAATATATCTTTTTTCTCATACTTCCAAATCATTCAATTTGTCACTTAAGAGTTCCCTGCTTTCTGTTACATGAATCTTTTGATTCCGTTAACATTATTATAACATTACAGGCAACTGGAGCAAGAGATTGAAACAGTAATTAGGGTACTTGAACCTGGGCCATTGGGAATTATGGAGCACAAGTTCTCGGCTGACGAAATTCGTCAGGCCAATGCTACTGTTCGTAGAGCTGTTGATAATTGGCGGAGAAACGCGATTCTGGAGCAGAAAATTGGAATTCTTGATGACTTCATCCAAAAATAATCGATTTCGAATCATGGGTAGGATTGTTATCTCTTCACAGCTACTGTTCCTCGTGTCTTGCAGGTTCCTGCTTTTGAGCAAAAAGACGTGTTTTAATCTTTCTTTGTCTTGATTGAGGTCTTATATGTACCAATTAGAGTTTGGTCCTTTTCTGTTTCTCTTTTATGTTTTATCTTCTAAAACACAACTGAAGAAATGATAGCTTATGCTGAACCTGGTTGGCGAATTAGGTAAAATCTGGAATGTGCTTGTTCGCTGGCCTGAATCAGGAACACGAGAAAGAATAAATGCAACTAGAAGAATAATTGCTGCTTGTGGAAGGTAACCCCAAACCTATTGGGCTATAAACAGTAAAGCCAATTCTAATTCGTCCCAAATGTGTATTTGGTCTGTACTTTGTAGTTGGTGGTTAATGAAATTTCCCCTTGTTATGGATACCTAAGCACAATTAACTACTTGCTTTCTGAAAATGGTTGACATGCATTCACAATCCACGCAGAATTGGAAATCAAAATAATCCGGTCAGAAACCATAATAGAAGTGTTAGGGAGAAATATAAAAGCTTGAAGCTTCTGTCGTAGACGTGGTTCTCAGCTACAAGATGTTAATTATTCTTCAAATGTGCATTTAGGATTTGTTCACGATAGGCAACAGAAGGTGAAGTTAAGTGGCCACAAGAATTCCCTCGTTGTTGAGACGTTGCTTTCTTGTACTCTGTCGCGTTAGTTAACTATTCGATTGATGTTACTTTTACATTCTCTTATCCATAAGTCCTTTTGAAAGGGAATCCACGAGTGGATTTTGATAAAGAAATATGCTTATTGAACTTAAAATTTCTTTTTTTGAGTCATATCGTCTTCCCTACTATCAGAAAGTCTAGAGATAGTTCAATGGCTAGATAGTTGGGCTTAATCTATTAGTCACTGCTGTGCTTCAGTTCATTTCTTTCCAATCTGTTATAGGTTATGGTATCGTATGATGATGATCTGAAAATAGTATGATATCTTTATTGTAGATATTACACAAGTTACGTTTGTCGAACACTGGAGCTTATTGCATTAGAAAGTGTAAAGTCCTAAAAAGTACTAAACAGGGTTGGAGCTCGCTTTAAGTAGATTGCACCTTGCCGACGATAGTTTATGTTCTTAAGAATACCGGGGAAAAAAGAAGGGAGAAACCTTTAGCTCACTGGGAACAAGTTTAGACTCTACTTCTTCCAAATCCACATGGCTCCAGCTTCTATCAGCAATGGCACGAGCTGGTTCTGGACGTGTAGGGTCATGATCTGCTTTTCACCTCCAATTAGCTTCTGTCCTATGAACACAGCAGGTACACTCGGTTGGCAACCTAGTTGCACCAGTGTCCCTTCAACTTGGTGTCCGTTGGGAATTCGGTCGAGCTCATAAACTGTTGGGTTTGCTCCAAATCCACTTATGAGTGACTTTATAGAGTGGCTCATGCAACAATTACTCTTGCTGAAAATCACCACTGGCTTATCTTCAACCAACCCGTTCACTGCGTCCATTGTTACCAGCTGGAATGATAGATCCTATTGAGGATTCTTGTGATTGTTTGAGCTGCTTTGCTTTGAGTAACCGGAACACAAACGAACAGCTATTTATAAAGGTCATTGAGAGGAGTGGATTGAACATAGGACCATGGAATAAAATGTTCAGAAGATGTGTCATAATTCCACATTTACTACTCGTGATCACCTGATGAATATATCTGTCCATATTTGATAACAAAAACGTGGCAATCGTTGTTGAGATTAGCTCCTTTGTTGTCCCATATTGGTTGGAGACAATAATTGGAGCAATGTTCTTACCTATATAAGGGGGTTGTTACCTCCTTGTCTAATGCACCAAATAAAGTCAAAGATTTATAGTACAAATTTGACTCTAGTTAAATTCTTCTTTTGAGGTGAGAGTTGGAGAGTTTGTTTTGTGTATTTCTTTGTGGGTGTGTCGGTGTATTAGGGGATTGGGTGAGAGGAAAAATTGTATGATTGTAAGAATTTTTTACATAGTGAATTTTTTTCTCGGTGTCCGTGATTTTTTTTCGATTTGGAAGTTTTCACGTAAATCCTCTTGTGTTGTTATTTTCTAATATTTTGATCTATTATATATTTTTGAGTGTGAATTTAAAAGGTCTAAATTTTTAACAATGATGAGAACATTGCCAGACTGCTCATTATTTAAGGGAACGGTTTTCCTGTGTCACTGTCAGTGAGATGGAGTTGCATGAAGCATTTCTTGACTTTTCAATTTTAGTTATTTTTTTATGGAGCTTATTTCAACATCAGTTCTATCTGCTTTGAGCATCTGCTGAGTTGGAGAAAGGGTTGGGGTTTATCCATTTGCTTGGCACTTCCTTCCCCAAAGCGAGATTCGCGTAAGCCCAGCTCAAGAAAACCAAAAGCTTATTTGAAAGAAGTAATTGGAGGGAAAAGATCAAGCTTTTGTAAAAGTTATTCAGAAAGGGAATTTGCTATTAATGGCACGGCAACATAGTGAAGGGCCGGGTAAGGTCCGTACAAGGTCATGGAGATGAATTCCTGGCCCACCACTTGGTCTGTATTCTTGCCATAAAGCACGTGTTGGTCGTAGCACACATAAACAATAACGTTATAGTTATCATCTGGTCATTCTAGATTTTAGTATCTAACTTACATCATCCAATGGTCGGTTTGACTGTATTGACTTCACCAATATCTTTATAACCTATTCTTCAATCAACACTAATTCTAAGCATCAGCCATGCAAAAGGATTCTACAAATTTTCAGAACTGCATAGCAAGAGGACTGAAACTTAAAGACTATTGCATAGTAGGAATGGTGTATTAGTTGTAAAAATCTAGAATTATCTATTTTTCTATTTGATTTTTAACTTTATGTTTGATTGACTTAATTTAATAATTGTTATTTTTAAACATTAGTTCATTAATTGGTTGTCAATATTTGTAAACTAAGATTTTTTTTATAAATTAAAATCCCTTTTTTAACTAAACCTCAAATTCTTTATCAGGTAATGAAAATTTCTTTTAATTATATTTTAAATTCTTTAATTTTATTCAATCTTTAGCATGACTAAATATTAGTTTAACCTTTCAAACTTAAACCTCTTGTCTTAGCGAGTTTACTTTTCAGATTATAAATTATTGCTATTAATTATACCAAATCCCGTAGATATTTTTTTTATTTCAATCCCGCTATTTTAAAAATTATATCTCCAAGTGATAACCTTTTAGGGTAATATTATAATCCTAACATAATGTGATATTAAGCCTTTTTGTTTTGAATAAAAATAAAAATAAACTAATAGAATCTTACACAAGAAATTGTAAATCAAAATATGGTTAAAATTAAAAAATCAAATTACAATGGAGACGCCAAATAGAGACCTAGGCAACATAGAAAGATCTGCTTTGGTTGATAGTTGCATGATTTTATAAATTATCCTCAACTAAGGGAACGACCTGCTTTAGCCTTGGAAAAACGGACAAACCTGTGGTTACGTCCACTTTTTTAATTCCTTGCAAATTTTGTGTGGCTAGAAAGACAAAGGAGACGATCAATTACTTTGACCGACACGATATTTGGAGCTTACGTGATTGAGTTACCCACTAATCTTCTGAAAAGTTTGACATTAACTGAGAACTTGACCAAACCAGGAATGATGATAGTGGCTGCAAGTAAACGCATTTAGATATGGCTTATCACCTCACCAATCTGATGTCAGATGATATCTATAGACACACAAATTAAAGGTCAAAAAGATATTCTCATTCTCCATTTACATAGAATAGATTAGCCGGTAAAAATAGCCGGGAATTAGAGCACGCCTGTTACAACCGGTCCAGTTGCTATCGTTGTCACTTTCATTTATGGCTTTTCATCATTTTATAGGGCTTGCGAGCTGTCATCACGTCTTTACTAAGCCCATCAGTGCATTCTGCTGAAACATTTTGCCATAAGAATGTTTCCCATCTATGCTTTTCGTTTCTGACATTGCAAATGATGATTGATCATACTCAAGGTTGTTCTTTCCTACTCTTACATTACGTGAGTGTTGATCAACCATCTCACCTCAAGACTTCCTTGTTATCAACAATTATGTTGCTGATAAAAACCATCAAGTTTTCTGAAATGTTCCAACTGGAAATGGCATATGTACCACCTGGCTTATCCAGAAATGATTCGGGTTCCAGCACCTTAAAATGAAAAAGACGCCCATCTTCTCTCATTTCAGAATACTGGATACACCCTGGAGGAAATTTCCTTTTAATTCATACGATTTCTGTGTTTCTTAACAGAAAAACTTTTCCATGTCCGATACGATAGATTCTATCCTTATATAATGACTGCGGGTCACTCAAGAGACGATGACATATGGGATAAAATGGCTGTCAACATGTTGATTTGTCCTGAACCACATGGTGGAGAAATATCGACCACTGAAATTCTAAAGCAGAATGCAAGCTCGGTTCCTGGCATCACAAATGAGGATTAGATGTTGGTCCTTGAAATGATTTTTTCAGCTTTAAACCGATCTACTTCGATCTTATTCCTTCATCAAGTACAACTTCTCCTCTTTCTCTTTATTTCTAGATTACATATCATGATATTTGAAAGATATGCAAATCCCAGATAAAAATTCTTCAATCTGATCTGAAGTCAATTCATCGGGTGCAAGCAGGATATGTACACAGGACGAATCAGGGGATTTAATTGATCTTGAGTACAACTGTTGGGATTGTTTAGGATAAGGAAATGGGGTCACGTAATTGTCCGAGGGAATATGGCATCTGTGAGCTTTACCTGTTGTTTTCTTCTTTTAGAAATTCACCATTCCCTCTTCTTTTTGTGCAACAATACTGTCTTCCTGTTTTCTTTTCTTTTCCCTTCTCTCCTTGAGAACTGTTGTGTGTTGCAGCAAAATCTCGACAGATTGATTTGCACTCTTCCACGCTAATTAGTGGCTAAATAACATTTAAAAAATTAGAACAGATAACAGCTTGATCAAAAACAACACAAGGCAGAGATCAATCTGAGATATACCTTCCTTTTATTTAGCTAATCCTAAATTATTTATTGGTGCGTAGGAATATTTTAGATAATATTAATCATCGTGATATCGAAAATCATCAAAATGATGATTCCTTGAAAACAATAACCGAATCTACCCCAGCTACTAAGCTCTTTAACAAACTCTTCTGCTCACAAAGAGGTATGGATGTGACAAGTAGGCTTTGATTTTTCAACATTGCCGAGAAGTTGAACAGTGGAAAAAAGCTTATGATGAAAAGCTAATTTGGCCCTTATAAGACTGAAACGCTACTAGGAGTGGAACTAAAGTAAGATGTGAAGGCAACGTGTCAATGATCCACCAAATCGTTTACTATGCATCACCCTGAGGCCTTCACATTTAGTTGCTATTCGGATATTCTCTACGTTAAACACACGATTACTTTCTTTCAATATCGTCACCGTTTTTCTGCTGGGGAAAGAACTCATTTTAGCATCCGGAGACAGGCGTATTTAACTTGTTAGTGTGTCGTCTATGCCAGGATGCCTGAAACTGTGGCTCATTCACTTGACATATAGGATACAACGGATAGTTTTAGAATCCCACTTACATATTACCCGGCGGGTTGTTCATTTATACTCTTACATATAACATTGCTTTCTGATTTCACAGATTCTAAGAAGCTCGAGCACTGAACAATTATGGATACATCCGTTGTCGCTAGCCATTAATATAGGTCATTCACCCGTAGTAGAAGAAGAAAGTCAAGGATTAATGTGCTGAACCAGCTTCTGAACCTATTAGAAACTATAATTCACCTTCTAACAACTAAATATAGCTTTATTCAATTCAACAGAAGACTATGATACACAGGTAGCTATTCGTCTCCTCTAGCTTGTATTAGTAATTTAGTTCTATACAAACCTGAAATTAAGAAAAATTATCATGTTTATATCAGGAAATACTACTATAATACTAATAGAAAAAAAGACTTCACATTTTAGATAGGCTCGACCGATCAAGCAACAATGCATGGCTGGTTCTCAGCACTTCACGTTACATCCGCAGAAGAACTTTATTACGGCCTCTCCTTGTTTAGAATAGCAGCATTGAGGTGTTAATTTGAACATGGAAATTAGTTATATATACTTTCAAATCCAGATTGCTCCTGCATTCTTCAGTAAAGCGCCGAGCTGGTTCTTGATTTGCAGGCTCATGACCTGCTGATCACCACCAACAAACCGTTGTCCGATGAACACTGCCGGTACACTTGGATGACACCCCAGTTGCCGCAATGCTTCTTCTACATGTTGTCCATTTGGAATCTGATCGAGTTCATAAACTGTAGGATTAGCTCCAAAGCTGCATATCAGTGCCTTAATGGAGTGGCTCATGAAACAAGTGCTCTTGCTGAAGATCACTACTGGCCTCCCAGCAATCAACCTCATAATCGAAGCATCCATGGTTTTGAAGGGCAATTCGGAGCAGGCGATATGAGTGTGTAAAAACTTGTTAGAGAGTTGGAGTGTTTTGATGTGAGGAACTTGACATCGTTGGGGATCTATTTATAGATGCCAGCAGTGTGCAACTTATCAGGATGGTGAGCTACATTTCTTTTCTTAGCTTGTTATTACGATAGAATATAAGCTGAAAGAGAATAAAGTTTCAAGATATGTCATTTGATTCCTGAAGTACCCTTGATCATTATTTGAATGATGTATCTGTTTATGATGCTTTAGAGAATAACAATTCGTATCAGCATACTTGCCAAAATGCACAAACGTGATAAATAGGTAGTTATATTCTCAAATAACTGTAATGATCTTGAATAGTTGAATTGTCCTTTACATTCCAATGTCAACTATTTCTTTCGGAATTTCGTGATCGAATAATAAATAACATCTTCCATATCTTTGTTCATTTATGCTTATAGTTTACATTGATCTCACAACTCGAGTTCTTTCAGAAGCACGTGTGATGTGTTTGCTGACAGCTACTATAGTGATATCATATGATAAACTTGTTCAACTCTTTTTTTCTTTTCCCAATGTTTTCTGGGTTTTCTTTTGTGTTCTTCGACTAGTGTAAGAGCAATTTCTTTCCTTTAGAGCTCCGCTGAGATGGAGGGTTTAACCAAGTTGTGTCTTCTTTTCCTACTCGACCAAGATTCCACGGTAGCTGACATGCAAGAGGGCGGCGAAGAAAAAGGGGAAAATTTGAGAATCATACAAAGAAGAAAGAAGATTTCTTCAGGACCCACCTAGCTGACTTCTACACATTGTGCAACTTGGAAACAGCTCGTGATGAACAAATGCTCTTTCCTTTGAGCACATGATTAAATCAAGTAGATTTTAGTATTATCCAAATCCCCAAAAAACAATTTCTTATCTAAAACTAGAAATTAGTTTTGCATATTAGACTATAGAATCATATTTTATACAACTACGGTTTCATGTAGAGCTTAGGTAGAGCATTGCTTGATAGTTAATCAAGTTGAAAATGCTAAATATATGTAATTAGTTTTATTGTCTAAAATAGTACATTTTTAATTGAATTCATTATTCTTATGACCGTGGATTTTGAATTATTTATCAATTATACAATATTAATTGTTATTATTAATGGTTTATAAGTCCAATTAATATGTAAGACCAAGGTTTGCAACACTAACATTAAGGATATTCTTTGCTTACTGCTGCGGAAAGGGTAAAACTATATCCAATCCAAAGATATTTAGAGATGAGATATGTTCATAAATGTCAAACACATACGTGATGTGTGATGATTTTCATGTGTCTGCACTTTATTCTTCTTAATTATTAACTAATTAAAATTTAGATTTATACTTATCTTTTATACCGAAATCTAGTATAGGCCACCTAATATAGACAAAAAGCTATTTTTAATTTTAAAACATCAAAGTAGGATTAAATTAATATAAAATAATTATGTGACTGAACTCATCGTTTCAAAGAGTACGTTATCAGATTTTTTGATGTTTTGGATTAACTTGTTCTCATTCAAAATTGCTCCATTTATCGCTTATATCATTCAGCACTTGCAGTGGTAGAATGAAAAAGATCGAGGATTAGCGTGTTGAATCAATTTCTGAAGCTATTGATCAAAGTAACCATTCTGCAGTAACAAAAATATGTTTTTATTCAGAACAACACAGAAGACTAGTATACATGTAGGATCTAGTAACTTTAGTTAATGATACGAACCAGCATCAGAAAAAGTTTTCAGGTTTCTCTCAGGAAAGTCAAACCAAAAAAGAAAAAAAGAAGAGGAGTTTTATTGTTAGATAGACTCTATCAGGTATGTATAGACTGATCCTCAGCACTTCACACTACATCGAGAAAAAGAAAACACCTACTGAAATATTTAGCTAGCTTGATTAGAAGTAGCGGCATTATATAGTGTTCAAGCCTAAGAAATCAGTACTATAGTATTTGTTATTCAAATCCAAATTGCTCCTGCATTCCTCAGCATTGTTCCAAGCTGATTCCTCACATGCAGGCTCATCACCTGCTGATCACCGCCGACAAACTGCTGCCCGATGAACACCGCCGGTACGCTTGGTTGACACCCCAGTTGTTGCAATGTACTCTCAACCTGTTGCCCATTTGGAATTTGATCCAACTCATAAACTGTAGGATTAGCTCCAAAGCTGCATATGAGCGCCCTAATGGAGTGGCTCACGCAACAAGTACTCTTGCTAAAGATCACCACTGGCTTTTCTGCAACCAACCTTGTGACTATATCCATCGCTGTGAATATTTCAGAGACTAAGAGAAGACAGTAGGAGTCTAGGGAACTTCTGCTCAAAGAGTTTCAAAAGTTTGGCTGCGACGAACTTGACGCCATTGGAGGTGTATTTATAGAGGCCACTCGGGGGTGGTGCGCTGAATATAGTTCTTATTATTTTTCACTTCGTTGCCATATGATAGAATATAAGCCGAAAGGAACAAATTTTAGGACGTGCCATTTGATTCCTGACGTACTCTTGGTGATTATTTGACAGAGACGTAATCTATATATGATAACAACAGAGAATAACCAGTTGCTATTAGCATATTAACTTATAAGCAAGCATGATTTGACAATTCTTCCTTGACATTTCAATTTCGATATAATATTTCAATGAACATAGCGGCATCTTCCGTACCAGAAATTGTTATCGAATGTATCTTTTCTTCCCAAGGCTTTACACACAACTATGATCTCATAGTCGTGTGCTGCATGTAAGGCAAACACACGAAGTCACACGATGAACCCAAGGTTCACTCACGTTCCCTTCTGTCACTGCTGATTTCTGATCCACTTGCTTCTGAAACTGTTGACTACAGATGCCAGGTCGTATAGATAATTCTAATATACGTTTTTTTTTAACTCCACTTGATTTGTTGCTATGATATTAAACATACTCTCAATTCAAATATTTATAATTTAAACTTCACGTGAACAGTTTTCTTTTCTTCACTTTTTAAATTGAATGTTTCCCGTAGTAATAATAAAATGCAAAATAAATAAAGTTAAATTATGTTTCATATCAACCTACCAATATATTTTGATCAAATTGTTGATTGAACCGTATGTTCAACACAAGTTGTAGAAAATGAACGGTGATGCATGGATTTCTCGAGTCACTGCATGTCATCGTTGTTTAAGTAGTGGCTTCCACGGTTTTATCGTTTTTTTTCGAAATGGGAATTGGTCAGGTCGACCGTGCAGGGCTCGGATCCAATCAAGATCACCTATGGGTCGATCGGTCTATTCCTACTTGCCACGCCAGGTCCAAGTCCGATCCACATTCCCTGCGGCCCGTTCGTATGGGAAAACCTTCAATGCAGAGATAGAAGTCTACGTGAAGACCTAAACTTAACCGCAGAACCATATATAAGGTATAATTCTCCCACAATGGAGGTAGGTGATCATAACCTAGTTTTTTCTCTGCGTTCAGCAGCCTCACCTTCACCAAAAGACTGACTTGAGCGTCGGAGGGGCTAA
>JAOTIZ010000009.1:17075855-17092493 GCA_027123425.1 Erythroxylum panamense
GAGATAGGTTGGGTTCAAATCGTTAGATTTAAACTTCTTGGTATTTATGTTATAGATGGGCTCATTTGTAACAAACTTAATGTCTAGAGTATAAACACCACAATGAAAACATGTGCCCTTATCATTGCTCTTCTTCTTGACACCTGCTTTAGCCTTTACTACATTAATAGAAGCCTTTTGTTTCTTGTTCTTATTCTTTTTAAAGCCCTTTTTCTTACTTTTAGAAGAACCAACAACAAGTATATAATTGGCTTCCTTCTTAAAGCACCCTTTTGCGGTCTTGAACATATTCAGGCAATGCCATGTCCTTCTGGTTCGTGTTGAAATTCATGAAAAACTGTGAAAAGCTCGAACTTAGAGACTGTAGCACCAAATTAACACTTAACTCGTGTTCCATGACAAAACCTAATTGGGCCAATTTTTTAATATACCTAATCATCTTCAATACATAGAGGTTGACTGAAGATCATTTTTTCATCTTGCATTGAAACAGTGCCTTGGAGATTTGATATCTCTCCACCCTACTTTGTGCACTAAATAACTCCTTGAGATGTAGTATCATAGTAGGTGCATTCATGTTCTTATGCTACCTCTGAGTTTAGGAGACATGCTAGCCAACATCACATATGTAGCTTGTTCAACAACATCATCATAACGTTGATATTTCTCCCAATCTTCATCAGTTGCATCTAAACAAGGTTTTGACAAAGCAGGAGGATCAAGAATGTATAACTTCTTTTCTTGCGTAAGAACTATTCTTAAGTTTCATAACTAGTTTAAAAGTTGGGTCTAGTTAGCTTGTTAACATCCATAATGCTTCTCAATGTCAGGTTGGTGGTCCTCATCTTCAAATTCAATAATCGAAAAATATAAAAGGAGCAAATATTAGTTTATGTCCAAAATCAAATAAAATAAGGACTTCAAAATTATTTGATTACTCCCACTATTAATTCAAAATAATAGCCCTCACTATTATATCAAAAATTGTCAAATAATTTTCTAATGGGCTAGCATCCTATATAAAATTAGTTGATTTTGAGTTTGTTCAACAAATCAATTAAAATAAACTTAGGTAGAAAACTACTTTTCAATCATATCTTACGTGACTTCTAGAATTATTAGGTGACAACTTTTGCCAAAATATATCACATATATTATTCCTAACCCTGCCTTTAAATCTATATGATTATGAAGATCATATAAATTTAGTTAAGTAGAACCCATTAGTTTAAGATAAAATATATCCAGATTAAAGTGACCCTGAGTTCTCAACAAGCTAAGTAATAAACAAAATTCTGGTTTTATTCTCAAACAATGGAAGGCAACTGTCACATTCCTAACGTGTACTCAATATTTTATTGAGGGATTTAAAATTTTAAAAATTTCCAATCTCATAAAAAAAATAATCTCATTATATTTATAACTTCAAACATAATCTAATTATGAAAGAAATTATTTAAAACTTTTTCTTGATTCTAATTTATTGATTTGATAATAAATTTAATTTAATAATTCAACTCTTGAAAAATTAAATTAAATTCCAAAACTTTACCTAATAAAAATTCCCTTTGAATTTTTTTCCAAAATTTAGTAAAACACCTTATAATTTTATTAGGAGTATATATTAATTTAATCTCATTAAATTAATATAATATTGAAATTTAAGGTTTCAAAAACATTAAAAACAAAAAAAAGAGATGCCCTACGGTGAAAAGGTGGTTAACTGGTGTGTGCAGTGCATACGCACTCCGAGGACGATAGCTTCCATCTGCTTCCGCAACTGCCTCCCACGATTTTCCAACCGCTTCCCACGTTTCTTCGACCTGTGCTCTATGTTCCTCCAACTGCTTCAACTGTCGATTGTCAACCCTCCACATCGGTAAATTGTCACCACCGAGTTGTTCACTGCCTGCGTCTATATGGGTGATTTTTCACCCATCGTGTTTCACGGTGGTGATGCCAATTAGTGGCATCATCGATTCACAATCACCAGCGGCATTTCGCCGTTGGTGAGACATTTCTCAAGTGGTTTTTAAACCACTTGTTTATATAATCTTTAAATGCAGTAAACACAATAGTATCAACAGGGAACACACGTAGACAGAAACAGAACAAGGCAGATGCAAATCAATTTGTTTTAGAATCCATACATGGGCATTCTAGAAACATAAAACGTAGAAAAGAAAATTCCAGATGCAATCGTGCATAAACCTAGGCAGTGCGTGAATGCAAAATTAAGTTTCAGAAATCATAATATACGTATATACAGCACACATCATATGTGAGCATTCTTCAATATTCCAGAAGAAAAATAAAAATAATCGTGGAAACATTCAAAGCATGTGTAGGTACGATTACAGAACACAAAAACAAAATGCCCAAGAACGTATAAACCTTAGTCTTGCCAATTATTTAAAATCAGAGCAGAGAAGAGCAGTCGCAATACAGTAGTATAAACATATTCAAAATCTTAAAACCTTAAATTTTTAATCAACATCAATAACAATCAAGCCTTTAGTTTAAGATAAATAATTAAAGGAGACTCAGTGTTGGGTCCGTGTTTTGCGCACTCACCAGGCTTGGGTCCCCGAGTACTTCAAGTTTGCACGCGACCCACATACTAATTGGTATTGTCCTCTTTGGTCAGGATTCGAACCCCTGACCTCAAGGTTTTGTTGCTTTCTAGCAGCACGCCTAAGAGGCGTGCAGTTAGATGCAACAAAATCTTGAGGTCTCGAGTTCGAGTACCAAAGAGGACAATACCTTTGAGGGTTGTGATCGCGTGCAAACTTGGGGTACGCTGGGCCTGTTCGCCCAGGTACGCAAAACACGGACCCAACATAGAGAATGCGGCAATGAAGGCTTGAGTGGAAGTGTTGCGTTAGTGAAAAATGGGAGGAGTTTTAAGAAATGGTTGCAGCGTGTTTGTAGAAGGTTGAAGTTGAAGTGGGGTTGTGGCGTGAGTGGAGTGGGTAGCAATCTGCTTGAGTGGATGCTGCTTGGGTAGGAGCTAAGTGGGGAGTGACAGCTGTGGCTTTGGTGAGTGAGTGGAGGATTATGTTGAGTGGGGGCTGCTATTTTTTGTGTGAGTTCCGTGAGTGAGATGCTATGTTGGTGGAGGGTTTCGTTGAATGGCTGGTACATGAACGTGAACTGGAGTGTGGGGGCTATATTTTGAGTGGAGAATGAGCTGTGCATAGGTTGAAATAATTAACAGGTGGGGTTATGTTGTTAGCTGGAATGGGAGCTAGATGGGGGTTGGTCAATCATTTGCTGGTTGGTATGAATTTTTCAAGGTCAAATTCGACAGCACATAAAACTAAACGGTGATGATTTAGAAGCTCAAATTTTATCAGTATCTTCGTCTTTGAGTTAGCTTCAATATGAGACTTGAGTCACGGGATTTCGCCATCTGAGTCAAAATTTATGATCAAAATATCGTCGAATGGTCATTGTAATGATCCAAAATCTGACGCAAATTTCGGGAATTTATTTCTCCTGAATTCCAGCTAAGAAAATTCTACAATTGGTCCCAAAAAATCCATCAATGAGTTAAGAATTTAATTATAAAATTTCATAATTTTTAGCTAAGCTAATCTCGAGATAAAAACCCCACAATGACCAAAGTCAAGTCTGTCAGAAACCCAAAAACAGTGCAATTCGAGTCTATTTGTTTCATTTATGCATTTTACATCAATGAAGCTCGAATAATGCTAGAAAATGATAAACCAGCTATAACTGAACATAAAATGAACATAAATGACTCTGAATTAAGTCCTAAAGATATATAAAAATATGAGTGTATCAACTGAATAAAAAGATTATTAGAGTTTTATGAATGAATGATTTAAATTATGACAAGGAGTAACTTCAAACACCTTTGAGTCTTGTGGAGGAGAGTCTATATACGGGGGACTCATTATGCATGCACATGTTTGTCTTTTAAGTTCATTCTCGTTCTTCATTGCTGGGGTTTGATAAGGAGTGTGATTGAATGCCCAATTGTATGAAAGAATCATACTCGATTAATTTTTATTTTTTGAGATAATTAAATTTAAGATCTATTAACAGTAGACTAAACCATCGACAAGGTTATTAACTATGTTAATTACCACTAAACATTAAAAGAGAGGTGAAATGTGTTAAAAACATCTTTCAGATATAATTTTTCAATCATAAACACAATATCCTGTTTAAAAAATTTACATTTAGAATGTTGGAAGTAATAACTCGTGATTAAAATGTTGCATTATCTCAAGAGTTTCAGCAACTTCGTGTATAGGTTGAAACAACTGCACTGCCATACAAGCTGAAAAGGAATGGATCGAAGCTCTCTTTTTCTTGCTTTCATTCTCTTCCCCCAGGCCAGTTCGTACATAAATCAAAGTGGAAACAGATGATAGTGGAAGACTTGGGACACAGGACATGCCATCATGAGATTGCCACCGACATTGTTCGTCACAAATCTATGACAAGATATCCCACAATCATGAGGATTGCGGAAATGTACCTAAAATTCTGGATTGCCTGTGGCAATCCTGAGTCTGAATCGAGTGTGGTCCGATTAAATTATGTCAACCAAAAACGATTATTGTTCAGTAGCAAAAAAAAAACGATTATTGTACAAAACCGGACACTTTCTTCGCCCAACACATAATTAGAACCATTTCAACTGTTGCTATTGGACGTTGTGGTATGATTTAGGTCCCTGATACAATTGACCTATTTTAGTTGGTAATATTGGACCCTGCAGCCTCTTATTAATACTCATATTACCAACCACAGGCCCTGATTCAAGATGACAAAATGGGATAATGAAGAAAGGGCCTTATCTCAGTTATGACCCATCATGAACAAAAAGGTCAGTTCTCCTATTCAGCAGAGCAGATGTGCTTCAACCTGCTTTTTCAAAAGGTAGTTCAAATAGCAAGATGAGTCTTAAGTCAGTTCTCCTATTCAGCAGAGCAGATGTGCTTCAACCTGCTTTTTCAAAAGGTGGTTCAAATAGCAAGATGAGTCTTATTATTGGACGTTTTGAATTTTTAAGTTAGAGGCTTTTACAGTTTCTTAAGCTTAATCCATTGTTCAACTTAGTATACGTTATTATATTATTTTAAGAATTTATTTATTATCATCGCAAGGTTTGCTTAAAAATTTATATCTTGTGGACGAGTTACTCAATCTTCTAATCGGGCCTTTGTCAGTGACAGACTTCGACCTACTTGCAGGTTTTCATTCATGGAGGGAAGGCAAAATCATGACGCTCGGTCCCTTCCTGCTAGAATCGGGTCACCAACTTTTTTATTGATGTTCTTCAACAAATCCAGTTGCACCAAAGATCTTATTAGTATACAATCTAATATCCAACTTCGAACAGCTTGTTAATGAAAACTGGAGATCCAATTTACTTCACGTAGTTCTGTATATTTTCTTTCTTTATTACTAATAATGAAAGCTAAGTTTTATAAACTGAAGCATAAGTTACATAATTCCATGAAACTTCACCAGCTTCACCAGTCAAAACGTTGCCTAGTTAAGAATGCATCATATATATAGCTACCGTAAAGCTTTTGATTTATGCAGAGCCGAGACAATTTTGCAATCAAGAACATGAAATGGACTCAAAAAAATTAGATTTTTGTTCCATGGACAATGGCCAAAGTAGGATTAGATATTTAAAAGGTGTGTGTAATTAGTTAGTGATCAACACTTGAGAAGAGTTAACTCGGTAGACGACTCAGCATAGTCCGCTTGCCAATAACTCGGCCTTCCAAGGGTAAACTCCAGGTTAAGCAACACAGCTGGTGGTGGTGACAAGGAGCTACAGTCCAACCTGTCCTTCTCTCTATCAGACACATGGAGGGCTTCCTTGGGACCGTCCTCCTGATTATAGAAAACAAATAGGTCATGCAACTTAAGTACAAATTAGCTAGATCGATCTCAATCTATGTGAAAGACTTTTGTTTATATTGATAAAGTTAGTACCTTAAAGTGAGAATACGTCAAAGCTTCATCAGGACTTGATCTATTTTTATCATTTCTATCTGGTGATGATGACCACGAACCTCTGTTCATGATATTGACAAGCTATCAATGTAAAAATAAAAAAGAAAAAACGATGGAAACCGCAAGTGCATAAGCATCTAGCGGAAGTTATACTAATTAGACCTTCAAATCCCCTCTGTTTTACAGGAGGTTGGATCATAAAAACGCAAGAACATTTCTCGCTTTTGAGCTTAAATATGATGGTTATGATCCAAAATTATAATAAGGCTCTCACCTTCTGGTCTGATCATATATAAAGTCAACGAAATCCAGCCAAGCCAAGAAAGCATTAATGACTCCATCTACTAAAGACACGACTCTTTGAAGGGTGGGATTAAAATATGACATTGAGATTTGAACCATGACCTTAACGTACCCGCATACATATGGGGATGAAGTCACGATGACAATCTAATATATCTGTTAAAAGACGACACCGTAAATCACTGTTTCACCACTGCCCTAGAAACCCTAAACCATTAAGATCAATGTGAAGCAAGAGATTTTTACTAGTCAAACCTGTTGTCTTCGACGCTAAAGCCAAGGCATGAACTACTGTAAATTAATGCGTATGTATGTTTGCAATGGTTTAACGTATTCCTTTTAAGTTGGGAATTTTTAATAGATACCGAGTTGATGGAGAGAATAAGATTGCACATCCTGACAACAAGAAACAAGAGGGAATAGTAGTAGAGGGAAAGCATGCGAAGCACTCACATTTGGTTTTCCTGCACGGTCGGTAGTGGTGGAGAAGTTGGTGGTGGGATGAGAGAAGAAGGAGAGTTGTTGGTATCAGCTTTTCCACAAGATAGTGATCCTGCATTCACATCAATAATCCCATCCCTTTGCTGGTTCATACCCACATCTGTGCGGGACTGACCTACAAATTATACAATCATAGTTTTGATGAGTCATTGGGTATTAGAATCCCAGCAAATAATTCAACTGGACTGATCAGGACAATCCAAGTTGCAGACAAAAACAGTAAATGGGTTCGTAAGTTTTGTTCACACCTGTATGAACAAGCTCTACCCAAGCAAAGAGAATAATATAAGAGAGTGAAAAAGAATAGCACTTGAAGGACAAGATTCTAAATCTTTTACCTGATCCTTTGTCAGTGCTCTTCACTGTTCTATACATCTGCATGAATACCCATAGCCAAAAAAAAAAAATTAGAAATGAATGTATAAGGTGAATAATGCTAAAGATTAAAGATACCCTTTTGTCCTTGAACCAATATTGTTTACCATTCCACAGTCCCAGAGCTTCTTAATTGTGGAATGCATAAAGATAAATTCAGAGAAGCTGAAAATAGTGGAAAATCTAACTACGGGAATCTTAAAAACTGTCTATCTACACGCAGGTTAAAATAGGCCGAAGATTGAACACAGTAAACCCCACCTGCAAGTGACTCTTCACGTGAGCTAGGGTTAGATCCTTCACATTCATTAGCTCTAAGACTGACTTTGGCGTTGCTCCTGTGGCGTACGACAAGGGAAAGGAGTCAGCTGTTAGCATTTAACATAACAAAGAACAACAAAGATGTTTCTATTCTTAGTAGAAGGAAATTGAACTATACAGAAAACAAGCTTGAAATGTAGATTTTGTTTTGTATTTACTTTCATGACCACCAAGAAGTTGGACAGCGTGAACAAAATGAGCGTGAAGAGTTGTGGTCCATCTCATTCTCGGAGCCCTTATGCTTCTTTTAACACAATTGATCGTTCTAGCATTTCTCTTGAACTCACGGCCATAGATTTGAGGTTGATGGTGGTGGCGATGGTGGTTCATATTTCTCGGAGCTTGCAGTGATCGAGGACCAGAATCAGCCATTTCAAATCCTAAGCTCAAAGTTGGCTCATTTCGACCAATAAGAGTAGGACTTCTTTCTTGGTTAAAAAGGCCATTTTCATGACTCAAATCGCTTCCACTGCTACCAGAATCTGTAGTTGAGCTTCCATCACTACGCAGTGCTTTTCTGATTAACCCTTCTCCAGCATAGCCCACGTCCTTTGCTTCACAATCTGAAACTGATGGCAGGCTGATCTGCAACGAGAGATCAGGAAAAGCTGATGATGTAGTTCTCATTACGGGGTTGGAGCTCGAAAACATAAGGAGATCTAATTTAGTCAAGCTTCGAAGTAGTCTAGAGGATGAAACAAAATGAAAGTAAAAGGAAAAGAAGAGGTTTAAAGGGTACAAATTAGGAAACTGAAATAGAAAGCCAAGAACTAGTTAGAACTTTGAAGGGAGAGCTAGCAACGGGAGTATATAGCTGAAAAGGAGCAGAGCTGTAATTGTATGATTATATCATGAGTGCCTTATGATTTGCATGGAGTTTGAGAGAGAGTAAGAGATAGATAGAGAAGAGTAAAGTAGAAAGAAGCCATAGGTAGGTACCTTTTAATAGTATAGCTATAGAGTGAGTAGATAGAAGATCAGAGGAAAATGTTAAAGAAAGGCTAAGGAATTGCAGAGGGAATACCAGTCAGGTTATATATATAAAAAAGGAAGGTAATAAAAGATAGCAAACAAGCTTTTTTTCTGGGGATGATGGTTTAGATCAAAAGTTAGTGAAAAGGGTAAGTTGAATTTAAGAGTGCAGAATGATCAGAGACTTGGACAGTGAGAGCTATGTCTGCTTTTAATTTCTTTATCTCGGTATTAATGGAGAATGAAAAAGGAGAGGTTGCAGAGAGATTATAATGGGAGTGTTTTTGCAGGGAATGGCTGGAATTGGAGAAAACAAATGTGGTACTGTTCAATGGAATATTTGGAAGGGAATTTAGCTGAGTCTTCACTTTCCAAAACCCCATCTACGTTGGTGGATGGTGACCCTTTTAGACTCCCTAATATTTCTTCTTTATTCATTAGATTTTTCTTAATACTCACTGTGATTTCTAGGCTTTTGCTTTTATTAGACCCAAAAAAAAAATTATATATCTCCTTTTTTCTCACATTGCATAATATAATAACAATACATATCAAGTATTCCTTAATCTAGTCAAAATAATTTTAAAAAAACAATTACATAAGTAATAAATTGTATTTGTAAACTAATAATATTTAATTATTAAATTTTTTAAAATTTTAGATTCATTATCTATAATTATACAGTTAATTCTCAAAACATTTATTTAATAAATATCAATTTTAAATTTTTAACTTATTTATTTTAATATTTTTAATTTTAAAATATGTTTAATAAATAATTCTCAATTTTAAAAAAATAATTACAAAATTTTAATTACAAAATAAATTGATTAGTTAGGTTGTATTAGAAGTTAATATTAAATTACTAATTAGTATTTATTTAGTCTTTGCTACTAAAAGCATGTGTTGACAGTAGGGCGTTATCAAACCTTTTATACCTACCACGCTTTCGTTGGAACCCCGTTTCAACTCACCTCGAGATCAGAAGCAGTGAATGTGCTGCAACTCGAACACGAGACCTGGGAACAATCCAGTCCCATATCTGGATGCTCTGATACCATTTTGTTACTGAAAACACGTATTAACAGCAGGGCGTTGTCAAACCTTTTATACCCATAATGAGAGCGATCTTTTAAGCAACTAGTAAAGTTATTATTTTGTGATCGGAAGCTCACGAATTTGAGTCAGTGAAATAGTCTTTTTGTAAAATACAAAAGAAGAGATGTGTATAGATGATTGCAACTTTTTTTAATAAAATCATAATAAATAAATAAAAAAGAAAAAATCAAAATTAAAAACATAAACTAACATTCAACTAGAAAAGTTTTTCTTCCTTAAGTTTGAAAATTAAAAAACACGGGAAAAAAGAAATGCAATCAAGTGTGCACTAAATTAACAACAAATTTGATGTATTGAGTAGTAATTCAACCATTGATATCCTCTTCTTCTTCTCGCGGTGGAGAGGCTCTTGCTTACATTCTCATTCTTGTAGCATAAGATTATGATTAAGGTAACCTTATTGTATATAAGATAACGTTGGAATTGAGTACAAGTGGTGCAACCTTAAACAGTTTCCTAAACCGACCATTTGATTTGGTGCCAGCTAAAGTCAAGTCAAACAGAGCTCCTATAGTAAGGGGTTTTATTTTTATTGTTTTTGCAATGAAACGACGTTGTCTGCAGAAGGGCGAATGAGAGAAGAGCGTGTATATATGCAAGGGTTATATGAGGAGCGGCTGATTGGCTGGAGTGTCCGGTACTCCGGTGACACCAGGAACGCTGGTGACCATTTTCATTACAAGTTTAGCCCCACGCGCTTTTAAATACTCTCTCCTTTCTGTATTTCTTTTTTAAATAATATTTTAAAAATTGAAACCGAATACTAAACCAGTCAATGAAAATTTTAAATTTTAAATTTTAAATTTTAAAAATTTAACTGATAATAAATCACTATAAAATTAATAGAAAAATGACTAAAATTTAGGACCTTGACACTCTAAAAAGTCAATATGACTAGCATTAGTCCGAAGAAAAAAAACTCCCCGTCTAAATTCCGATCAAACATATTTCCATGCAACTCAAAGCACTTAAGCCTTAAAAGCAGCTCAAAGCTCCGAGGAATACAGAAAGATTCAGATACACCAAACTATTCAGCCCTTATATTTTATTATTTATATTGACATCGGGTAATAATAGTATAACAAGTTATTAAATAAGTCGTCGTCGTCATCACCCAGTTTAAAATTTCGCAATTTAAGTAGGGTCTGAGCTTTTAAATAAGTCTAAAAATTTAATCAAGATACTCACACGTAACATTTTCATATAAACTATATTTTATTAATTGAATCACTTCTTAAATCAAAATCTGAATTGAGATTAAAAAAAAAGCAGGCAAATTTTAATATTTTATAGATAATTTTATAAATAAATTATAATATTTTAAAGTCATCTAGGTTAATATTTTTAATCATCATAACTTCTAAAAAAAATATCAATATTAAGTGTGAGTCCCATGAGACGTAAGATTTTGGAAAGTCTAATAATACACATTCTTACCCTTACTTGATAGAGAAGATGTTTCTAATATATTCGTATATAATGTAACATTAAAACATTATAGAATTATAAATAAGTATTTATAAAAAAGATAATACAATACAAAATAACATTTGTATTCGACATGTTAAAGATAATCGTCATAACTTCTGATCCCGTTAAATTTGTCTATTAGAGTTTATTTTGTAAGTAAAATTTACAAAATAATATAGCAACCTGTAAAAGATATGAATCTTTTATATTGTTTTTCTTATTTTTAAAAATATAGTTATTATTTTAAATCACAAAAATATTTTATGATCTTAAAAATTCTTAAACTTTTCATTTATCAAGTTTTTATAAATTTATTTTGACATAAATTATTGTATAACTAATTATTTTTAATACCTAATGAATTTCTAATATCATAATTGTTTTTAATACCGAGGACATGACTCGCAAAAGAAAACTTTGGCATATTATGATTTAGATAAAGAATCCCTCATAAAGAAATCTATTTTGTTCTCTTAAGTTTTTTAACTCTTTCCTTTTATAGTTAACCTACACTTGTAAATAGGGAGTAATACCTCTTAGGGTTTTAGCCAAAGGTTTTTTTTCCCTACCGTTTTTTAGTAGTTGTTTGTTGTTATTATTATTATTATTTCTTCTTTCGTACAGGTCATTTAGAAATAACCTTTCTATTAATTAAGGATAAAGCTACGTATTACTAAACCTTCCCATATTTCAAGTATTAGTAGAATTTTTACTAATTGTTGTTGTTCTTTAATAAAGCTTTAATATTTTAATAATAATAATTTAAAATAAAAATGTATATCTCTTACTGTTAAAGAGTAAATCGTTATATAACCCTAATTAATTAAGAGCATTTATTAGTTGAAATAAAAAGGTTTAAAGAGTCGACCGTTACATGATATATACACCTAAGAATCCCATATGATTCATGTTTACGTTATTGATATGAATTTTCAAATTTTCAACAACTACATGTTATAGTTATATTAATATTTGAATTCTCAATTCCCAAAAAAGTAATGAGATAATCGTAGCATAGTAAGCGCGTGAGGGAGGAAACCGTACTACCACCTAAACCTTAAAAATCAAAGGGATTATTGATCTGTCCAATCTGTAATCATCTCCAATATTCCCTCCGAATTGTCTAAATATTCCATGGCCAAGCCCAGCTGTCGAGCCCACCCGCGCGTGGAAACCCACGGAAAACATTAAAAATTAATAAAAACATGCCATATTCCTCGGCGTCAACATGTGTTCCGGTCACGTGACTTACGGACGTGACCTTGTCTAGGTCCATATGGTCTCTTCTCTTGATCTGCTCGTGTCCTCCGTCTAAATTGTTGCAATCCTCCGTTTCATTAATTGCTCGCAGCCCTATGGTGTCTCCGTTTCTTTTAGAATAACAACAAGAAGATGACTCTTATGTGTTTCATCTTTTGTTAATATACAGTTTTGGAAGCCATGGTCAGCGCCTGATGCGCTCTAGATTCTCCGGGAAAATACAAAACTTTTGCCTTTGTTATTATTTTATCTGCTTGATTGGATTATCGTGGGATTTGCTTGTAATGTGGAGTATGTGATCAGCATGTCTCCTTGTGGTGTTGTTAATTGCAGTTTGACCCTGCCTACACTCCATATTCCTTCCTTGTGCTTGTCTCGTGAGCACCAACTTCTATTGCTTTAGCATTTGTACTCTTAATTCGTATCAACCACAAATTGTTTGGAATTTCAAATTAAAAACTTAATTCATTTAAAATTTTATTAAATCCCTTAAATTTTAATTAATTATAAATTTATAAATAAAAATAAAAATACCCTTTGCTTCAGACAATTTATAACACGCACCTTATTTAATTAAAGGACCGAAAGAATTGTTAAAATACAATTTGCAAGCTCTTTTTTATTTAATAAAAATTAAAGTTTTATAAATAAAAAGTGAATTCTTAATAAAAATTCAAAGACTTTATATAACTATTTTCCTTTAATTTACAAGTGAAAATTACAAAAACGTGTTTTACATATTGTTTAATGATTCATCACCTATATGACCTTTGTTATAGACATATATTATTGCACATCGCAATTTTCTAGCCAGAATTTTGTGCTTTACATGTGCAGTATGTCAATATGTACTGATTTGTTAGCTTTATATAATGAATATGGCCCAAATCAGTTTCAAAGTTGAATTCCGTATCTTCATAGAAAATAGTAACACAACACAACAATTCCTGAAGTGAGAGATGTTTAAAAAAGTTCCTGTGCTTTATAGGTTCCTAAGCATTAAAAGCCGTAAACGCTGAGTGGCATTAACGACAGTGGGGTTTGAGGCAGCAACGGTGACTTGCAAGCCATGGCAACGCCTCATCTTTTTGTCCAAATGTGCAGTTTATGTTTATGTATATTCTGTCTCCTGACAGCCATTAAAATAGTAGTGTAGCATTTGGAAGAATATTAGCTTCTTCGTTGTGAATCGTGAGATAAGAATAGAGTCATGTGTTGCGTCGAAATTCGGGTTTTTACCTTCTCCCACACCCTTTTCGAGAGTACCATACACATATATATATATGTATATCCAAAGAGATGACAAAAGAGAAAAGGAAGGAATCACCGAAATCTACGCCGTTTAGGCTGACGTGCATCACCCACGACATTAGATCATAAAAATATAATAGTTAGCAGACTTGCGTTGCATGGCTTGTTAACCTACTTTTGGAACTTTTTGCGTCTTTGTTTCATTATACTTTATCGTGTCAATAAGTGTTTAAATTAAGAAGATGCCCACATTAGAAGGTTGGTTTTAGTTATTTCTTTCTTACGAGACTTAAAACAGTCAGAGCTGGAATCTCTCTTAACAATCATGAGTCCTATGATGAAATATTGGGTTCAAAGCCAGGACGAAGGTTGAAAATGGACTAAAAAGAGTAACTCGACAGGCACACATTTTAGAAAAGCGTAACTGAAAGCAACATTTTGCAGTGTAATAAGGAACTGGTGATAGGGTCAGGTGCATCCATCCCCAAGCCGAAGTTTTCAAATGTTGCCAGCAACAACGTTAGCTGTGAAACAAAATTTCTTCTACTAATATCTAGCAAAATGTACTTCAAAGTTCGAACCTTGGGACTTACAATCTGGATTCTGGACCAGCTCCAGTCTACCGGTTGATTTGCTTCATTAATTTCATTTAGTTTTTGCTTTCCCAATGTTAAAGCTCACCAGCCAGCGATCATGTCAGTGATATACTCGGCTGTGACATTAAGAAAGTTATTGCATGAATAAGTTAGAGACAAATATGAAAAGGTTGTGAAAGAGAGAAATAAACGATAGAGACAAAAGTATTTTAAAATACTTATTTCACTTATTTTTAAATATATTAATTATTTTAAAGTATTTTAAAATACCAAAAAGATATTTTACCGAGTTTTTAACTACTAAATCCTTGATAATATTTGTATGACCCTTTTTATTTGAATTTAATAGTGAATTATTAAAATAAGTAAATAGAAAATTTAAATTAGTTACAATATTGAAAATATTTTAAATAAGAAAGATATTTTTTAAAATGTGTAAAAGATATTTTTTTCTTTTATCCTATTTTAAATAAGAAAGATATTTTTTAAAATGTGTAAAAGATATTTTTATCTTTTACCCAATATGATAAATGTTATTAGGGCATGAAGGATATTTACTTTACATCTTTGGAGGTGAGAGAGAGAGAACAGGAGGGTGTTGTGTGAGTTGTACCTCTGCCGTTGACTGCAACACAGTTGAAACTTGAAAGTGAAATCTCGTCGATAAGATGTATACAACAGGCACATTTTACATTCCATACGTAATTGACAATACTGGAATAAGCCCCTATTCTCTACCGAGGAGAGTGAACTGAGGTGATTGATAGCTGCCTAACTCCTACTACCATTAATACCTGACCTGTCCTCTACAGTCTACAGACATCTCCCTGCATCCCCGCTCTGCTTCGTCTACTACGTGATTAAAAGATCAGTTTCTTGGAATTTGAATAAATATTTTTTTAATGATACTGTCCTGTAAAGAGTGAACTTTGACAGGCCGCTTGTTGTCTACGAGCACTCGTTATGTTTGGTGAGCCTCGCCAGGTTTTTCCCTTGTTACCGAAGAAGTACGGGTTTGGGCTTTCTGGCTCGTAACTCAAAAGTTCAACAACCCTCTTGATGAGTTTCTGACCACAGATTGGCACAGAAATATAATGTTAAAGACCCCACTTGCAGGTACATTATCATGTGCCTGCATGCAATCAGTTCATGTTGGTGGTGATTTTTGATTTTGAGACTGAAACGTGAGACCAATAAGATCTGTACCATTTTAAAGTTCACACACAAGATAAGCAAATACTTTTGAATACTGACACTTTCTAGCAGACGCTAACACTTTATTAAGATGTAGAAGAAAGAAAGTACCGGTCACCAACTTCTGTTTGTTAGGAATGAAGCCTCTACTAGTTGTATTCAAGTTGCCCCAAAACTTACTCATGTTACTCGTAAGTCTGAAATATTGATGATTTTAAATTAAATGATAAATTTGGCTTAATTAATAAATACTAAATAGTTTTTTTAAACTACAAAGAAAGATTGTATATAATTAATATCTTCTCCTATTTTTAGTAAAGCAGAAAATCTTGTATACTAAAACGTATTGTTGTTGTTATAAAGGGTAATTAAGTAATATATTTGAATTAATTAATGAATAATACAAAGAGTATTTAAACTTTTCAATATGAAAATTTTGCAGAAGTTTTTAAAAGTCCTCAATCGAACCCAAACCTTCTATATGCTTTCTATGGCTTTTCCATTTGGCAGATTCTGTAATTGTAACATCCTTGTATATGCACCTGTTAGTTTAATGCTCAAAATGGCTTCTGAACTCAAGTTTGCTGGGAATGCAAAGGAACCTATCTCAATCACATGTATCATCGCTTGGATTTATCTATCTTTTCGGCTTCGTAACAATTCCTATTTCCTGTTTATGTTTGGAGAAGGTGACTTTATTTAAACATTCTCGTGACTCTGTCGTGTGGACAACTAATGTAGAATTTTTATTTTATTTTATTTTTTTATGTTCTGTCCAAAGGTTTGCATATTGCCTCTCGTCTCTACCTTGTTTTGACTCTTTCAAAATATCCGCTAGAAAAAATGCCTTTGGGTTGTCCATTTTCATGTTATAGTTCCTAATATTCATTAAACATGAAAATATTAAAATATTTATAAGTGGTAAAAGTCAACTATTCAAATGACTAGTTTTAGTCATTTTGATAATAGTTGACCAAGCTCAATTATTGTTAGTGAACTCTACATTGTGTCCATATTTAAAAATCTAATATGATATCAGAGCTGATAGTTTGACAAGAGATGAGTATAGAGATGGTAGTCAGATCCTGTGATTGCTCCCCCATGAAGAAGATTAAGAAGACTCCTAGTAGGCCTAAACTGTTGCATGTGAATTGGCCCATCCACAAGTCAATGATTGGTTGCATGCATTCAAAGGTGGCTGCATGTTAAACATCAATGGCTGCTTGTTATAAGTCAAATAAGGATGCACCTAACATGGCTAAAATCTTCA
>JAOTIZ010000009.1:17118337-17130737 GCA_027123425.1 Erythroxylum panamense
ATACTGTTAAGAGGATTCTCAGATATATCAAGGGAACCTCAGATGTTGCATTATGTTATGGAGGATCAGATTTTACTATCAAAGGATATGTTGATGTTGATTATGCAGAAGATCTTGATAAAAGTAAATCCGCTACAGGATATATGTTTACATTAGCTAAAGGAGCTATGAGCTGGGTTTCAAAATTGCAATTAGTTGTAGCTACGTCAATAGTAGAAGCAGAATATATGGCAACTATATAGGCTAGTAAAGAAGCAGTGTAGTTGAAAATGTTGTTGGAAGAACTTGGGAATAAACAAGAGAATATTACTCTATATTGTGACAGTCATAGTGCTTTACATCTTGCAAAGAATCCATCATTTCATTTAAATATAAAACACATCCAAGTTCAATATCACTTTGTTGGCGAGAAAGTGGAAGAAAGAACAGTGGGCATGTAGAAAATTCAAACAATAGATAACCTGACAGTTTTTATGATAAAAGCAATCAATGGTGACAAGTTTATATGGTGTTAATCCTCCTGTGGCCCAAAAGAGATGTAAGCAACATGAAGTGACAAGGTAGAAAGGATAGTGTGAATATCTGATTGACTCTCAATCAAATCTTCAAGTGGAAGAATTGTCATTCAGTGCCTAACATACCTATTAAGACAACAAAGAATGGTTGGCCAATTTGACAAACCATATCTTCATTCTCATGCTTATAAATAGGCAAGAGATGAACAAAGAGAGAGCATGGGCATAACAACAAGAGAGACATGAGGCGAGAGAGAAAAGAGAGAGAGACAAAAATATTCTATGTATTTTTATAGGTCTAATTTTTCTTCTTGTAATTCTCCAATTTTTTTAGTAGTAAAATTCTTCTATCCTTGCCTATAGTTTTCCCCCTGATTTAGGAGTTTTTCACGTAAAATTTGGGTGTCTGATCATTAGTCCTTCAGTCCTATTTAGTTATGAACTTGCTCTAATCTGCTCATTTTTCACAATAGTAGCAAGTTGTTCATCAGTTGTTCATCATTTTAATCAAATTTTACATGAGAGTTCTACACTTGACAGTCTTTATTCCCTAGGGGGAATTAGCATTTGGTGATCCCTAGCACACGCAGATTTGTTATCATCTTATGGTTGAGCATTGGAACTAGTTTTAGGGAGTTAGAACATTGTAATTTTTTGGTAATAGTAGAATTCTCTTTAGGCCATAGTTTTTTACTCTTACTCACATTAAGGGGGTTTTTCCACTTAAATCGTTATGTCTATTATTTATTGTCTCTTACTATTTTTACTTGTCTGACTCTCGAATTGTTTCAAGTAACTAGAAAGATTTAATTTGGTGTTTTCTTCCTATCATATTTATCATAACTCTGTAATCATATTTTTTCATGAAGATCTTTTATATCACTTGTGAGCTCACTAACTTAAGAGATCTAATAAATGTTTTATGTTTTTGGGTGGAAAAGATTTCATATCAAGAATGGAAAGAAGTAGTTCTAGTTTAATTAACCCAGTTGATTGTTATGAACTTCAATCTAATCGTTTCAGCTAGGATGAATACCATGTTAGGAAATCAGAGTGAGATCTTATCCTTATGCAAAGTGTAATAAAATAAAAAAAATTTGTTTGATTTTTTGACATTTAAGATAATTTTAAATTTTATAGCAAGATTAATGGATGAATATAATAAGTATAAACGTAAATCGTATCTTATTATGTAACTTGATCATTTTCTTTTTGTTAAGTATAAACGTAAATCGTATCTTGTTATGTATCTTATCATAACAACCATAGTTGTATACATGTTTAACCTTTAATGATATCCGCACGCATAAGTTGAGAGAACTCTATAATTGATATAAAGAGGGTAGACAAGAAGTGCTAACTTCTTTAATTAGAGCCAAAAGCTATTTATGATAACATTTGGATTTTTTAGTAATTTAATTAAAATTAATTAGAATTATAATTAATTCTAATTAAATACCAATTAGAACCCAAATAAAATTAATATCTTATATTGGTCTTTATTCATTAAATATCTTATATTTAATTTGGATAAAAACACAATAACTTTTTGTAAAAGTCTAAGCAAGTCCCTGTCATTTTCTCTAATACTATTTTGTACCCTAACATTACTAAAATAACACTCATTACACCTTGAATATGATGTAAAAGTGGTAATAGAGATAATAATAGAGGCTTATTTAAACCTTCTGTGAAACGTGAAGGTAAAGTCTCATCTTTAGACAATGTTTAAAGAAATTGTTTTTAATATCACATCAACATTTAGTGAGTTTAAATTACCTAATTTTAATATCACATAGGCTAACTTAATGGCCCATATATTAGAAACTACAAAACAAACTTAACTTTATTAAGATTTATGATATTACTATTACCATTTCAGAAAACATTAAAGTCTAACGTGATACTATAAATAATGTTGGGGATTAACTAAGATCTTTTAGGAATTGTTAAGGGACAATTCGTACCTTTTGCCTATTTAATCTTAAAATTTTTCAAACTTTATAATCAAGTCTAACTTAATTAAAAATATTTTCTTAATTAGAAAACTAATTTCCAATATTAAAGAAAATTATTCTTAAAATTAAATTAAATATTTTAAATTTAATTAAAAATCCTTTTATTATTTACTTCGAGATAGTTCCTTAATTAATTAGAAAATCATTCCTTAATAAATTAGAAAATAATTTTGAAAAATATTAAAGAAAACTAATTTTCTCAATTAATAATTGAAAATAGCTTTTTCAAATTTAATCAAGGAAAATGCATTTTCAATTAAATCAAGAAACTTATTGTTCAAATTCATAAAGAAGTAATTTCCAGATAAATAGAACAACAACTATCTAAATAAATAAAATAATATATTTTAATTTAATTTAATTGAAATAAATAACTTCAGTTAAAAAACACCTTTCTTAATTAGGGAGTCCAATCAATTAATTTTAACATAATTTATTATAATTTATTATAATTCTTGAACAACTTTCTTTTAATTTAATTTAGAATCAATCTAATTCTTAACATTAATCATAGTAAGAAAAATAATTGATTTATTTTTTAAATTAACATTAAATTTAAAACTATTTTAAATTTTATTTAGATATGGGATTAAATAAGGAATACATCATTATATATTTAAAATAACTTTGTTTAATTTAAAAATTACTTTAATCCCAAAACTAAATAACCCTATCCTAGTTTTAACCTTAGACAATCATATTGCTAAACATATTTAACCCAAACGAAGAATATATAATTCTTATTACCAAACATACCTTATTCTAGAATTAGGTTTAGACAATCATATTACCAAGTGTTCCTTATTATAGGGCAAGAATTCCTTATCCCTAATCTGGAATAATATAAACCAATAATAAAACATCCCTCTTCTTCCTTTTTAGAAACCTTCACTTCACAAGAAAACAAACCCTAGCCCCATAACTGCCACCCCCAATAATTTACTGCCACCAGTGATTACTCTGACAAACGCACCTGACATAATCGTGTCAACCCATGCCACCAATGTTGTTGCCTTTCCATGTGTCTACCGTCGTCGCACTTTATCGCCTTCATATGAAAATTTAGTTGCCGCCAGATGTTGTTGAGGAATGCTAGTTCTAGATGCATCTCCAATGGCAACAATTTTGAAAACAATTGACTCCCTTTTACTCACTCCACTAGTGGCCACCAAGAAGAAGACACCAGCGTTGCTAGCTCCTAAGCAGTAACGCTTCAACAACCATCTCCATCACCACTACGCCGACCAATGAGAGAGAGCCACTGGTTATCTTGTGAGTAAAATGACGTGAGGTCTGAGAGTCCACTTATAGCAACAGTAAATTTCTTTCCATTTCACCAATGGCTACAGAATCCAAATTTGTGCAACCAACCATCCTTTGTTTTGATGGTCATTATGACCGCTAGAGTATGTTGATGGAAAATTTTTTGCGATCAAAAGAATACTAACAAGTAGTTGAATTTGGTGTAACAGCTCCTGTAGATGAAGCTCTTACAGAAACATAACAAAGGGAGTTAGACAACCAAAATTTGAAAGATCCTAAAGCCAAAAATTATTTATTCCAAGCAATTAAACACTCTACCCTAGAAACAATTCTTAGCAAAGAATCCTCCAAGGATATTTGGGACTCAATGAAGAAGAAATATCAAGGCTCCTCTAGATCCAAGCGTGTATAGCTCCAAGCCTTGAGGAGAGATTTGAGATCCTACAAATGAAAGATGGTGAATTTGTCACAAACTTTTATGCAAGAACTATACAGACAACCAACAAAATGCATTTTCTTGGAGAGAAAATAGAAGATGTTGTTATCAAAGAGAAGATCTTATGCTCTATGTCTCCTAAGTTTGATTATGTTATTTGCTCAGTTGAAGAATCTTATGCTCTATGTCTCCTTGATGAACTTCAAAGTTCCCTGCAAATCCATGGATAGAAGATGAATCACAATTGAAACATAGAGGAGAAAGCTCCCAAAGTCTCTACCCTATTCATCACTCAAATGTTAGAGGAAGGGGGAAAGGAAGAGGAAGGAGAGACTAAGGCAGAGATGGCAACCAACAATTCAAAGTGGAGAATGACCAAATTTAAGGCAAAGTATGAGGGTGTGGCCAAAATTTTGACAAATCTAATATAGAGTGCTATAGATGTCATAAATTTGGTCATTATCATTTTGAATGTTACACTAAGCTACCAAAGATAAAGAAAAGGGAGAGAAGTCAAATTTGCATAAAAGAATGAATTGGAAACTTTATTGATGGCTGCTGAAGTAAAAAAACGAGCACCAATTTGATGTGTGGTATGTGGATACAGGATGCAACAACCATATTTGTGGAAGTAAGTCTTCTTTTTCTTTCTTAAATGAAGTCTATCATTTTATAGTGAGTTTGGTGACAATTCTATTGTGAATGTAATGAGAAAGGTGATATTAGTCTAAAAACCAAGAATGGATTGGTATAAAAAATTTCTAATGTGTTGTATGTTCCTAGCAATTTGTTGAGTGTTGGCCTATTGTTAGAAAAAGGCTAGGTAGTAACTCTACGGAATGGTGCTTGTGAAATTTTTTATTATACCAAAGGAGCTATTGTTTTTATTCAAATGAGTTCAAATAAGTTATTTCCATTAAAAATTGAAAAGGCAACACAATGCTTGTTGGGTAAAGTGAAAGACTCATCGTGACTTTGGCATTTTTGCTATAGCCACATAAACTTTGATGGATTAAAGACACTCTAGCAAAAAAATATGGTGACTGGCCTTCCTCCATTTGACATCCCTTTTAAAGTTTGTGAAGAATGTGTTCTTAGCAAACAACACCATTCTACATTTCCTAAAGGAAAGTCATGGAGGGCAAAAAATATATTGGAGCTAGTTCATTCCGACATTTTTGGCCCAATCCATCCATGCTCTAATGGGGCTAAAAAGCATTTAATTACCTTTATTGATGATTACACCAGAAAAATTGGCTCTATTTTTCGTAGGAAAAATTAGAAGTTTTAGTGCATGTAAAAGCTTCAAAGCACATGTATAAAATAAAAAAGGAACAATAATTAAATCCTTCCGTTCAGTATCATGGTGGAGAGTATTGCTTAAAGGAGTTTGAAATCTTTTGCAAGGCACATGGAATTAGAAGAGAGCTAACAACCCATTATGTACCATAACAAAATGGTGTATCAGAGAGGAAAAACAGAACCATATTTAACATATTGAGAATCTTGCTTGCCAGAGGAAAAGTTCCAAAGAGTTTTTAGCCAGAAGTTATAAATTGGAGCATTCATATCTTGAATAGGTGCCCCACTTTTCTATTCAAAATATGACACCTGAGGAGGCTTGGAGTGGGAGAACATTAGTAATTGACCACTTCAGCATTTTTTGTTGCACAACTTATGCCCATGTTCCAGATGAGAAAGGAAAGAAGCTAGATAAAAAGGGTGAAATGTGTCTTTCTTAGCATTGATGAAGCATCTAAAGCATACAAATTATTCAACCCACTGACAAAGAAGATTGTAACTAGTAGAGATGTTGTTTTTGATGAACAAAGCACTTGGAATTGGGATGAGCAGCATGAGCAGCACCCAAATCAAATTGTTTTTGAAACTGATGTTGAAGAAGAAAGACAACAGTAACAAGAACAACAAACTCTAACACATTTTGCACCTGAATGTCCACCAAATCCTTCACCAACAATAGAAGAAATATATAATACAGGAATTGCACCTCATCTTATATGAAAAAGGCTAGTATGGATGTCAAACTATAAGCTAATAGAGATTGATCAAAATGATTTAATCACTCACTTTGCATTATTTTCATATTGTGATCCTACATCATTTGAAAGTGTTGTCAAAGAATCAAAATGGTGGAAGGAAATGGATGATGAAATAGAAGCCACTAAAAAAATGACATTTGGGACTTAATTAAACTTTCAAAAAGGCACAATACTATTGGTGTAAAGTGGGTTTTCAAAACAAAACTTAAGGAAAATGGTAAAGTTGACAAGTATACAACGCATTTGGTGGCTAAAGGATACAAAACAAAAGTTTGGGGTGAATGATAAAATGATTTTTTCTCTAGTTGTGAGGCACAACACAATCAGAATGATGATTGCTTTGGTAGCACAGAATTCATGGCCTATCTTCCAATTAGATGTCAAGTCAACATTTCTGCATGGAGATGTAGAGGAATAAGTATATGTTGATCAACCTTTTGGCTATGTTAAAATAAGAGATGATCATAAAGTGTCTAACTAAATAAAAAAATCTTCATGGACTAAAATAAGCCCCACAAGCTTGGTATAGTCGCTTTCTTAAATTTCCATATGAACATACATTTTTTGTCAAAGTTGGAGAGAGAGGAAAAATGTTTGTTGTTATATGTGGATGATCTTATTTTTACTGGAAATGATAGTGCCATGTTTGAAGACTTCAATAATTCTATGATGGTTAAATTTGAAATGTTTGATCTTAGTACGATGCATTACTTTTTAGTGCAATCCTTTAATGGAATTTTAATTTCTCAAAAGAAATATGTGGGAACAATTCTTGACAGATTTCAGATGAAGATTGCAATTATGTGAGCACTCCAACTGAGTTTGGCTTAAAGCTAAACAAAGATCATGAAGGAAGAAAGTGGGCAACACATTTTACAAACCAATTGTGGGCAGTTTGATGTATTTAATAGCAACAGGACCAGACATATTGTATCTTATAAGCTTAATAAGTAGATACATGGAGAATCCAATTGAGATACACTTATTAGTAGCCAAGAGAATCGTTTGTTACTTATAAGGAATTAAGGACTTTAGGTTGTTCCACAAAAAGGGTAGAATCTCAATTTTAATTAGATTTACTTATAGTGATTATATAGGAGATCAAAATGATAAAAATAACACTTCAGGGTATGTTTTTGCGCTAGGCATAGGGTCTATTTCATGGTCTTCCAAAAAAACAACCTAATGTTACTTTGTCAACAATTAAAGCTGAATTTGTTACAACAACAACTTGTGCTTGTCAACCCATTTGGCTAAGGAGTATTTTTTAGGAACTATAATTCTAGCAACCGGGAGCTACTACAATTTTTTATGACAACAATTCAACAATTAAACCCTAAACAAAATCCTATTCTACATGGCAGAAGCAAGCATATAGATGTGAAGTATTAATTCTTGAGGGAGCTTATGCAAGGTAAAGTAATTGAACTTATAGTCTCCAAAGGTGATGGCCAAGCTGCCGTCATATTCACCAAATCCCTCAAATTATCATCTTTTATGAAGATGAGAAGATCGCTTGGTGTTTACTCGATGTAGAATCTAATTTTAGGGAGGTATTTTTTTGTTAAACCAAGTCTCTATAACATCAGTTCAAGGGAGGGTATGTTGGACGCGTAGGAGTGTTGTGTTGTCCTAGTCTATAGGGATCTAAGTGTTGTGTTGTCCTAGTCTATGGGGATTTATTTTATTATTCCAACACATGGACTTATGTTGTCCTAGTTTATAGGGATATATTTTTATTGTTTCAGTACATGGTTGAGTTAGTTTTTTATTAGTGAGTTAGTGGGTTACTATGTTGAGTTAAGTAGTTTAGTTTGTTGCTATTTTGTTGGATTAGGTTAAGTAGTTTAGTTTGTTGCCTTTTCGTTGATGTCTTATGCCTATTTAAAGGCTTGTTGACTGCTGAATAAATAATAGAATTGCAAACAAAATATTGTTTTATTCCTTTGAGCTTGTTTTTGCACAGTGATCTTTATTTGTAACAATAACTATATGAAAAAAGAAATAAAGAAATAAATATACTCAATAATAAATAATTAATATAAAAAAGGATACATATTAAAATGATAATAAAAAAGATATAAAAGATAATAGTATAAATAAATAAATAAAATTAGTCTAAAATTTTCAAATTTGTTATTTGACTTTTATAGTCAAAACTTTTAATTTTAATTCCAAAATTTATATTAATAAAAATCAAATAATTTCATTCAAGTTAAAAAATTAAATATAACTCTAATACCACTATTAAAAATTCATGATGGGATCTAATCCTATGCACAACATAATAAGAAAAAATATTTGTTTTAATTTCTCAAAAGTGAAGATCACTTTAAATTTTATAACATGATGAACGCATAAACATAATAAGTATAAACATAAATTGTATCTTATTATATAACTTGATTCTTTTTCCTATTATTACCCTCAAATTTTTTCTAAATTGGTTCATCACAACTATCATATTTGCACACATGTCCAACTTTATTGGTATCTATATAAACATATTGAGAAAACTCTATAAGTATAGAAAGGGTAGGATAGGCAAGGAAGGCAAGAAGTACTAACTTCTTTAAAGTTCCAACTTATTTATAATAAAATTTGAAATTTTAGTAATTTAACTAAAATAAAATTCTAATTTCAATTAAACTTTAATTAAAATTAAAATTAGTTATACTAAATGCCAATTAGCACTTAAATAAGATCTAATATCTCATGTTAGTCCTTATTTATCAAATATCTCAAGTAAAAGACATAGATCTCCTATGTAGCTTAAGAAATCTTAGAAAAACTCCTTGATTTTAAAATTCTAAAAAAAATTCTTTCAGTTTTTAGTTTTTTTTAAACTCCTTCTCTTAGGCTTCTGTTAAAAATAACAACAAAATATATACAATATAAATATCATATGTGGACTAATCAAATGCCATTATTATAGTGACCCAATTTAGCTTTTAAACCTTATTTGAACGAATTAAATTTGATTTAAATTAAACATTTAAGATAAATATAATAAATTATTAGGTTGATTCATATTTAATTAGTTCGATTTGAATTAAAAAGCTAAATTGAATCATTATATAAACAACATCTGATTAGTCTATATCTGATGTTCGTATTGCAAATATTTGTTGTTATTTTTTAACCAAAGTCTAAGAAGATTTTTTTTTAAAAAAAGGAATTTAATTTCTCAATAATTTTAAAGGTTTTTTTAAATATTTCTTAAACTATATGGGATATCTATATCTTTTACCTTGAATACCTTATATTTAATCCTACAATTTCTTAAAATTTATAATTAAGTCTGACTTGATTAAAATACTTTTTTTCTCTTTAACCATGACCCATTTGATTCTTAATAAATTAGCAATGGATATAAATTGTAACCTGAATCATATTTAGACTTAGATAAATTAAACTCTCCAATTTGTCTTTAATTTTTTAGTTAAATAATTTATATTTATAGTTCAATATTGACATGCATCGTGACTATCCAAATATTAAGAATATCAAAAAGTGATTTTATCTACCTTTCTTTGTATGATTTTTTCGTATAATTCAATCTTTCTATTATTTAATGTTTTAATTAGACATGGAATATGGAATTATTGTTTATTTTATTTGAGTTCAATCATATTAGCTCTTTAACATTAGTAATTGGTTATATTAATGACATTTGAAAATTATGTCTAAAGTGTCATTCCATTTTAGAAAGGATTTCTTGAATTAGTATTCAATGAGAATAATAGAATAATATCCCTAATCATTTTAAGTTGATAAATCATGCATTGATCACTTAGTTGTATTGATCACTTAGTTATCTCCATATAATTCATACTATATGCAATAAATACTAACTGAATTACCTTAACAAGGATAAGTCATAAATAGTATTAAAATATAACAATCTCATATGAGATACTTTCGATCTCAAGTCAAATGATTACTTATACATTCATTACAACGAGAATTTTTATAGGCATATAAGTAATGTTTCAAATAAAATTATCATATAGAGTCAATTTACTGAACTTGTTTTCTAGCAAATACTACGTGTTTGTTCGACTACTTTCTTTATAAAAAAACATAATGTATACTAATTTTTTTAACGTTTTATTATTGTTCAATCTCTAGAATAATGATTGGAACAACTTAAGGATAATACATAAATATAATATGAGTCTTATAATTATGACCTTATCATAATTTTATCTGTAACATACGACTAAATATGTGTAAAATAAAGATTGTCTTTAGATAATTAAGCTATTATGTTACAACCAGTTGATTGGTTAAATAACATAAATCAACATACAAAATGAAAAATCATCTTCCTAAGTCAATTAGAAATGCAAATATTTTCATTCTCTGGAATCTAATCCTGAGATAGAAAACCTTGAAGAGTGGATATGGGCATCTACGAAAACGATCAGTTTGGTTTATTCTACATAAATTCAACTTCACTGCATAATAATTCCACCTCTCCGTCTTCTACGTAAATGTGTCATTTTGTTACAAATTACAAAAAGGATAATACAATATAAAGCCAGTTTAAGCTTTTCACGAATATTCACTTTGTTTTTTTGGTAAATCAAAGAATAAAATTAATCAAAAAGGGTTTATGTACAAACCATGGGGTTGTCTTGAAGGCCTTCCCCTCCTAAAACCATAAAGGTAACTATGCTCTTAATAAAGAACTTGACAAAAATAGATCCCTATGAATCAAACCAACGACCACATCCTGCCTACAGAATACCAACCAAAGTGACCTTTTAAGAAGGCACATCTAACTAGCTACACAAAACATTTACAAGGTTCCATAGTAAGGAAATAAATAACTTCTACTATCACATATATGGCTTAAACCAGAATTCATAATCATTTCCATGCCAGAAACTAGAAGTTCACATCTACCTTGTAAGAGTTAAGCCTCTTAGCTACATTTACTGTTTTGTTGACAGGTGGATGTTCTTTGGTGAATTACCGAGGAAGATGAAGGTGTTGCTTGCTTGCTCCTTTGTTCCCTGTTACCTTTTTAACCCTTAACAACTTAGTCCCATGTCTGAGTTCTTCGTTATATGCCCTCTTGAGTCTCACCCATCCTTCTTTCGTCAAAACCGTCTACTTGCTTCTACTTCTCTAATTTCAGGTTTCAATCTTAGTTCCATCCAAAGGGAGTGCCTTATGCTATTTTGATATATGAGCATCTTGGCTTACACATCTTTGATGTTTCTATGAAATTCTATTGGCTGCCAACACCTTGCTGTACTGATTTGGAAATAGACTTGTCCTGGGGCTGGATTCCTTCTGCCTTCGGTTTAAGAGATTTCCCTTTTTGCAGACCTAAACAAAAAACCTGTAGAGATATTGTTACTTAATAAAAATAATAGCTCCTACCATTACCTTCTCTCGATGTTTGCATTGAGATGCTTTATAACTTGGAAGATCACCTTGGAGTTTAAGCTCTCCACCTCCAAAGCTTCATTTTTGAAGGTTTGAGAATTTATTTTTTTCCAAAGATTATAAACTGTAACTGAAAGGAAGATAAGAAAAATATTGGGGTCACAGGTTCGAAAATTTGGCGTTTGATTCAACCAATTAGGGATGGAGAGGAGGTTTATCTGAGTTGGAAGGGTGAGTTCGAAATGATTGAGGTTCTTGACTAGAGATTATTAGCATTGATATTATATTATTAGCATTGATACTGTTATCCTAAAATCTCTCTTATAATTGAGAGATTTCATAGAATTAATAGCTAGATTACTTCCTAAATTGTAGCGCCCCCTCACCGTAGGGTACACATCGGGACGCCCGAAGGTCGCTCCGACACGTATCTCATGATAAAGGTGCACTACCAAGCAAATCGACTAAAAATTCACATGGCATCGCAATAATAAAACCACAATATCAGAAATCACTAAATTTTTAAAACCATAATATCATTCTCAATACAAATCATCCAGCAGCAAAATAGACAAGTCTAACAGTCTCCTAACAAAACTCAAAAAAGAAACTGATACAAAAGTCTATACTAGTCATCCTCAACATCTATCCTAGCTGACCGACCTGTGTGCCATCGCTTCTCTTGCCAGCACGCTCGCACGGCAGGAA
>JAOTIZ010000009.1:17139908-17158043 GCA_027123425.1 Erythroxylum panamense
TAGCATCTTTAAGAATATGGTATTCAAACATATGATATGTCTCTGAAATAGAATTTTGTGTTGAGAGCAACATTGAAGTGGACCATTAGTGATTTTTCGGCATATGCTATGTTGTCTGGATGGAGCACAGCAGGAAAACTGGCTTATCCTTATGGTGGCAATGACTATGATGCCTTTTATCTTCCAAATAGGGGTAAAGTTTGTTGGTTTGACAGTCACATGAAATTTCTTCCTCCAGATCATCCATTTAGACCCAATAAACAAAAGTTCATTAAGAATAAGATGGTAAAAACACCTCCTCCCCCTTACAAAGCTGGTGAAGAGGTTTTGCTAGAGCTTGATCAATTAGGCTTGTTGAAAGTTACAGAATTTAGAACTAATGAAGTTAATACAAGCATTAGTAAAAACTTTGGTTAGAGAAAATGAACCCTTTTGGGATTTTCCATATTGAAAAACTATACGTGATATTCTAGATGTGATGCATATTGAAAAGAATTTTTTTGACAACTTGTTCAATACCATATTGAACATTAAAAGGAGGATAAAAGACAATGCAAAATCACGAGCATATTTACATCTTTTTTGTAGAAGGAATAAGTTACATAAGGATCTTCGAACCGGTAAATATCCAAAAGCAAGTTACACTATGGACAAAGAACAGAAGGAAATATTGTGTGAATGGTTGAAAAGTCTAAAGTTTCCCGATAGTTATGTGTCAAACTTGACATGATGTGTGGACATGAGGAAGTACAAATTATTTGGGTTGAAAAATCATGATTGTCATGTGTTTATGCAAAGGCTAATTCCAATCACATTTTAGGAGTCTACCAAATAAGATTTGGGAAGTGATAACAAAAGTTTTTTTTTAAGTTTAACATCATCCGAAATCAGTTCACTGAAATGGAAATACTAGAAAGGGAGATTCCCGTAATTTTGTGCAAGTTAGAAGGAATTCTTCCTCCAAGCTTCTTTAATTATATGGAGCATTTACCTATGCATTTAGCACACGAGGCAAAACTACCTGGTCCAGTTCAATATTAATGGATGTATTTGTTTGAGAGGTGATTCAAATTCAAATTATTGTAATTGAAGTAATAATATGTTTTAGCTATTAAATTGTAATAACCATATTTTCTAATATAGGTATTTGCATCACTTGAAGAAAAATGTCAAAAACAAGGATAGAGTTTAAGGTTCGATATGTAATGCTTATTTAGTAGAGGAAGCTAGTACATTTTGTGGATAATATTTTAAGCCACATGTTCACACAAGAGAAAGAAAAGTTCCTCGTAATGATGATGGGGGAGGAACCAGTGATGCTGATGGTAACTTATCCATTTTCACATATCCTGGGTGACCATATGGACGTGCAATAAGAAGAATGTTAACAGAGCAAGAACTTGAGGCTGCCCATGATTACATTTTATTGAACTGTCAAGAAGTTCAACCTTTTGTGCAGTAATTTGAACATGATTATATCAGTTTTCAAATTTTGTCTTGTTCATAACTAAAATACATAATAATGTATTTATATTATACGAGGCATTGTTACTAGAGATCATGCCAGACAACACACAGGATGAAGTAAATAATGAGGTTGGAAGACACTTTGCACGATGGTTGGAGAGATATGTAAGTTATTGCTTACAAATATTCTCATCATTGAATTATAGGATTTAAGTGTTGAAATAAAATTATACTCATTGGTTTGAGTATTTCTTTTTATGTAGGCAATCAAAAATTCAATAGAGAATAAGTTCATTTGTGATCTTACTAAGGGACCTCTGCAAACTATTAAATCGTATCCGATGTATTTCATTAATGGATACAAATATCATACAGAATATCATAGTCATATTATGGCAACAATAAATAATAGAGTTTTCATACAGGGTGAATTGATGAATTACTATGGTAAAATTATTGAGATACTTAAAGTTGAGTACCCTGCATTGCCAATCAAGTGAACTGTGATATTTAAGTGTGATTGGTTTGACTCGACTCTAAATTTTGGAACAAAAGTGCATAATAGATACAATCTTATTGAAATCAACAACCGAAGAATATTGAGACAATTTGAATGATTCATCTAACGAATATGTTGACATTTTATCTAGAGAGGGTCAAAGATCTGAAGAGGAGTCAGAATTTGATTCTTATTCTTCAGAAAATGAAGATGATTGTAATTTATAATTAAGTTATGATAGCGATTAATTTTTATTTGTATTTGAATATTTTATTCAACAAAGAAGATCATGTCAAACTTTTCAATATATTGTATCAAATATTTAATTCAAATTCTTAATCAAGGAATGTCAACATGACGCCTAGTGTCGGATGGTAGTAATTCATTCCATTGGGAGGAACGTGGAAAAATTTTCCCTAGTGAAGGATTACACAAAGCAGCAAAAAACTCCACTTCTTTAACTAATGATTGTTTGCCTTCCATGGACAATCTTCTACTTCAAGTTGTATAGCATCATCTGGACAACGTCACTTTCCCTATTATGTACATCTAATTTCCTATTATGAAGATAACATATTTATTCACATTTGATGGTATATACTATATGTTTTTTTAAGCTTGCTTGTATGTCGAAGATGGCATGTATGGCAAAGGAGGCGGGAACAGTGACACAACGGTTGATAAAGGATTAGGAAAATCGGTTGCTTTGGAAAAGTTGGCAATTCCATAAAGCTCATCTGGACATTCATATACGTATGAGCTTTCTTGATAGGTTCGTTTAAAGAGTATCTAATCTGACAATATATTAGTTCTATACTAATTGTGTTATAGGTAAACAGTTTCGTGCCGTCTCATCTACAAGTTTAGCAATGGTGGAAACGTTGTTGCAAGAAGGTGTTCGAAACCTTACATATGAGGGAAGAACTTTAACTATTTCCATTAGTGCGCTCGAACATGCCAGGACCCTTCTCGAGAATTTAGCCATCGAGGAATCATTTACCTTCATCGACTCTTATGTCACTTGGAATATAAGAAAATAATTATATCATTGTGATTTATCTCTATAATACACTAGATTTAACTTCAAACTAATTACATTATTGTTCTATGACTGTATCAATTACTCTCATAATTGAATTCAAAGTTTGTACTTCAATATGATATTTAACAAATTGCAATATCCTATTACATATATTGTGTAAAATATTAGACAACCACTACAAATTCTTATATTTCTACAAAATTCAATAAACAATGAATTTCAGTTAGAAATATGGGACCAAAGAGGCAGCGTGATGTAATGCGGCCCAGGTTCAGATGCATATTAAGTGGTACTTACTATGAGGGTGGACCATCACAGTTTCTAGCTGCAACAAAATCACCACCTCCACCTCCAAGGCCTACAGTTACAGATGAAGCATCACCTGCTGCTCCTGATGCTTCACCATCCATCACTCATATATCATCCACTACCCCTATAGCAGATGAAGAAGACGACTGCCTACCTAGAGTTGAGGGACTTGATGGAAGAAAGTGTATCATAATATTCAATCAAATGCAAGTGAAATCGTATGAAACACTATATATGTTTATAATCAAGTTATAGGTTTAAATTTTTTCAAATGGTATAAAATTATTTTTTCTTCTATTAGGTTGATTCCGCCTAGACCGTGCTCCAGATATATGACATCTACATTTAAGGAGAGGATTGATCCTGAGGGTTATGTATGGAAGAAAATCTCTCAGGCCATAAAGACATTTTACTTTCAAGAGTTTAAGGTACAATATGTAAATAATTTATTTTTTTCATTTATTTGTATACATAAATAATATTGGATTATAAGTTATTGAATTTTTTCCTTTTAATTTCAGAAATAATTTTATTGGGATTTTGGTATCGACGGGGTCATACATGGTGTATGGGAGAGAAGAGCTCGTACACGTTATCATAACTTTATTAGTGCCATACATAAGGCTGGTGTACGACCATGTTATATTTCTAAGAGCATATGGAGTTATTGGTAGGAGTACTAGACATCACTTAAGGCAATGTTCATATCAAGGCATAGCTCAACCAATAGACGTGGAGGCCCAGGGGGAGACAATCTTCCTGTTTATACGAGAGGATCAATTACTCGCTATGAGCATGTAGAGAGACCTATAAGTATCTAACTATTACATTTATATTCTAAATTTTTCTTTGTTGTTTTTCAATTTAAATTGATGTGTGAATGTTGTGATGATGGATAATGATCATGGTATAAAGTCTGGTGCCATATATGACTATAGTGAGTTATTTTCTTTGTTCAACAGGGGGCAATATCATAGAAATAGAGGAGACTCTGTCAAAAATTTTATAAATTATAGTTTAACTTAGAACATTTTATTGTTATGCAGGAAAAGTCTATGGGAATAAGGCCTACACCCTGTCAGTTATTTTTGCATACTCACACTAAGAAGCATGATGATGTGACATTCGTCAACAACTAATGTAGAGAACTAAATGTATGTGAAATTTATGCTTTAATATTCATTCTTAATAATTATGACTTACTAATTATAATATAAGCATTGCCCCCTAATAGGACCAAATAAAAGAAGCAATACAACGATAGTCTCAGGGAGAACAAGTTATTGATGAGCTTCAGACATATTTTGATGTAGTGGGTGGTAAGGATAGTTGTGGAAGGATCTTCAGGCTATGCTCATTTGGGAACATGTGTTATTCATACTCCTCTACATCCAGTACAACAGTGAGTACACGGCCGATAGTGGAACGTATCAATTAGCTTGAGAGCACAGTGTAGGCCTTGACAAGTCAGTTGCAACAAAAAATGGAGTACAAGAATGAGCTCCAAAATAACATGGAGCAGAGGAAAGGGAGGGGTGGAGACTCAGATCATCCGCACTCACTAGGACAATAGGATTGTTGTAGTCATTTGGTTTCAATTTATGTACAATTTAATTTTTTATTATCAATGAAGAAAATTTTCCCTTTATATGATCAATTAATTTTCTGTTTAAACAAATTCAATATATAAACAAATCAAAAAACAATGCAAAAATAATTTATAGCTGTTGAAATTATCCAAATCAAATTTAATATTGAGATTTTAAAAAAGAAAATACTTACAGAGGGAATTGAGGTTAGATGTGTATTGTCCTTACTGAAGGAATTCAAGTCTCCGTCGGTAAGTGAAGAAATCTTTACCGATGGTTTGTGCTAAACCGTAGGTAAACGTTTAGGGGGACAATAGTTTGGGTTGTTGTCAATAATTTGAGCGATATTTACCAACAATTATTAACAAACCGTCGGTATATGTTAACATTTTTACTGTACATTCACCAATGATATATCATAAACTGTTCGTATAAATACCGAAAGAAACTGTTCGTATAAATACCGACAGAAACGATTGTCTCCATCGATAAATTTAATGAAAGATGTAATGTTATATCAGTAAATTTTTAGAAGGAATTTGTGACGAATTTTATCGTCGATGAAAACCGTCAAAATATCAAATTACCGATGAAAAGTTAACATTTTTTGTCTATAATTTCCGTCGATAAATGTCCTTTTCCTGTAGTGCATTGAAAAGGAAAATAAATAATTATTTTTATAAATTCCAAGTGACATTAAATCGGTCAAAAAGGTAAAGGAGTTTTCAACGTTTGGATTCCCAAGAAGACTCTTTTGATGTTCCAAGCAATTAATTAAAACAATTAAAGATCTTCCCTCATGGCCTAGTTTATTAACACGCCCTTTTAATAACTTATTCACTTTAACTAAATTAGCAAAAGACGCAATCAGTGATTTCCCAAATGATGTATGGATGACAATTTCAGATGAACCGTACATACCATACATTTCACATAATGAGCAAACAATATATGAAAAGCTAAATTAAAATGTAATGAGAACCTAAATTCGTTGACATGTATACTCAGCTGATAAACTCCATCATTGTCACAATAAGCAGACATAGTTTTTGTAATTGACCATTGTTCAAAAATAGTCGATTTCCCTAATCCTATTGGGACCATCTGGACATCACCACTTCCTCCATTTTTATCTAAATTCTCTTAAAGATTCAAGGAAGCTTAACACAATATATAGTATATAAAATCAGGTGTTCACATAATAGCTTCTTAATAGCAAATGAGATACAGATAATAAAGAAAGAGAGGTAGTTCAGATGATATTAAAAATCTTGAAGAAGAAGATTGGTCATGGAAGGAAAGCGGTGATTAGTCCTTGATGAGGAGATTTGATTTTCATTATAGAGCATTTTGCCACATGCCTTTTAGTGACGCTCATTTCCACCATTGGAAACTATTCGTCACGTCGACATTCTGCAATGAATTAATGTTAATAGTTTTATTGTAAGAAGTCAATAGAAAAATTCTTATCTGAATGTTCCAACATTCTAACAATGTTGACTTTTTGATCCATTAAGTGAAAACACGTTTAATGATAAGGTTGAAAAATGTTAAGAGTGTATTTACTATGTTTAGGGGATGTATAAACATCCTTTGCAGCTTTGAAACATGATTGTTTCTATGTACATAAACATCCCTTGTAAAATCCTCTAATGTAAATACATGTGTAATTGTGATTACCTATATATGTTTTGATGCCCTGCTAATATTTATCGTTTTGACCATTTGACTTTTAATTATTATGTGTAATCACAATCCGTTTAAATAAAGTCCTTATGATGGATATATATGTAAACTAAATGTGGTACATATTTGGTGTAAAAGAAATCGTATGGTAAATATGTATATAAACATTTGTTGCATATTGTGCATTGATTCGCTAACAGACCTGTCATTAAACACTTAGTAGGGTTTCCTCAAAGAAGCATGGAAGGTGAAAAAATTAGTCTACCCATACACGTCTAACACAGAAACACAATTCACCATCTTCCAAACACAAATAGAAAGGGAAACCCATACACCATTTGTAGAAAAGAAAACTGACATAAAGTCTAAAACATAGCAGAATAATAGAGCACAATAAGGAGGGTTCTTGGTAATAGAGAAGAAGAACTAGATGTACCAACACAGGACTGGTGCTTCTTTAATGGTGACTTAAACAAGATAGCAAACGACCACAAAAGAGGAGACCATGCTGCTTCAAAAGATTATGAAGAGGAAATACGACGGCTAACACGAAAATGAAGACACTTTTGTTTTTGTGTTAACAGCCTAGTTGAAAATGATGTCAATTGTTGTTAAGTTAAACGACGTCGTTTTCGATTAAGTCCGAAGAAACGTACCATTTGACGATGATTCAAAAACCCATTGCCAATTGGTATCCCATTATCATTTAGGTTTACCTTTGACTAACATAATTATTAATTATATATAATATATAAATTATATTTCACAACACCTAATTTTATATAATAAATAGAAAATTATGATTAAATAGACTAATATATTACTTGAGTAAGATTTGAGAAAATTTATATATTATGTAATAATTCAAAAATCATTTTGCTAGTTACAATTATTATCTATACATTTGTATAGCATTATATTAATTACCATATATATGATGATGATGATGATGATGATAATAACATTTAAATTAAAAATTAAATTACAATATGGTAAAAATGGAAATCAATATTAAATATTAATATGATATTCTTAAAAATCAAATCTAATATTAATCCCAATGATTGTATAAGTGTAAACATAAATTTAGTTAAAAATGTTATTTATTCTTTTTATTAATCTCTTTAAATATATATGATTTTAGAATTTTTATGTGGTCTCACAAAATTGAATTTATTATGTATAAAATTTATAGTAATTTATGTATATGATATATTAATTTAGCAAAATTGGAATATGTAATCAAAGGCATAGTATTGGCGACGATTATAAATTAGTAGCCAAAGATTCGACTATTGTTGAACTTTTTGGTGATGATTTATGGGATGATCGCCAAATGTTTCAAAATGTGAACCCAAAAGGTGATGATTTTGTAAATTGGTAGGCAAATATTTGCACACCAATTAACATTTGGTGATGTTTTGTGGAATCATCACCAAATGTTTATTGTATGAAAAAGTTTACCTAAAGGGTGACAATTTGCTAAATTGGTAGCTAAATCGTCAACTTCTTATTAACGTTTGGCGATGATTGTTGTGATCATTACCAAATATTGCTACATGAAAACAAAGTGTATACGACGTTGTTTGTTCAACAGCAAATGATGTCATTTTCCAATATGTTTTATCAAAGACTCGACTCCCCTTAATTTATTTCACTCTCTCCTTTCCTACACCTTTGTCCTTCTGTCTTCTCCAGTCATCGACATTTTGTCTTCTTCATTTGCGTCCTTTTGTCTTTTGCCGTTATCCCTTGTGTCCTTTAATCGAGGTTAGTTGTTAAGTATTTGTTCTTTGGATTGTTTTGTGCTTCCATTTTTGGTGTTTTGAGCTGTGATGTTGCACAATTTTAGCATGGTTTTTTTAGTTGTTTGTGTTTATTTGGATTGTCTATGGTTGGATTTTATTATGGATGTCTTAATGTTGGTGAAGAAAGGGAAAAGACGTGATTTTTCTTAGTTAGTTTGGGATGAATTTCTCATATTTGTAAAGTGTTTGATGAAAGTTCTATTACGGTTTTGTTAAAGTGTTGCATATGTTCTACACATGTAATTGGTATATATCGCATGCTTCTATTGACATTATATCAATAATTGATTGTAAGAGTTTCAAATGTTAATACTAAGATGTTGAATGCATATGCGAGTTTGTTTATAGTGAAATTTGCCATAGTGAGAAGAGAATAAGAGTTAAACAATAACCAATAAACAATCATTTATCTGTTTTCTAATTAAACTTTTGTAAGTTATACTTGGTGTTCAAAATATATAACCTATAACTAAACACTTTGAAATATATAATCCTTCGCTTCTTCTCATGTCAAAGCTCATATTAGTGTTTCATCTATAGCTGGTCTTATATAAAATTAATTGGATATATGATATGCGGTTGCTATAGCTATTACTCAGAACTACAATGGGAGTTTATATTCATTTATCATTAAGGTTTTCATATCTTACAATGTTCTATTTTTTCTCTTTCAATAACTCCATTTTATTGAGGGGGTCAATAGTTAAAAACATATATTTTGGTTTTGTTTGTTATTTAAGCAAACTAACACATAAATGTTAAACACTATATAAAATACTACTTGGATGTGTTAGGATTCATTAGCTTATTAAATCTTAGACATATTTTAGCCAGGACATAGTTTGAAAGCATTGGAAAGTGATTTCAAAGTCATTATACATCATTTATTGATCAATTGGGCAAGTTAATGTTGGGAAAATGTTAAGGATTTAACAATATAGATAACATTTTAAATTAAGACCCATGATAATGATCTCTTACTCTTGTTTTCTTATTTTCTAGTTGTTATTTATTATTTAGTTATGAAATAATTAGGTTGATAATTTAGGTTGGATGGACCCTAGGATTTGATATATTAAATTCATGAATCTTTTGGTTTAAATAATTCCTAACTTTCTCGAGATTTATCTATCTTCTACAATTGATTGAATTGAGGAGAAAAAGTGAAAGATTAAGTTATTTTATACATACATCAAGATTTGAGAGAAGAGATGTATGAGAAGATCACAATATAGATAACGAGAGTTAACCATCTAATATTAAAGAGAAAGCCACAAGATCATACTTTGTTTGTTTAGGCTGGTTTATGTCCATGACTTTGTTAAAGCACCTATATCTTCACTTTATAGTTGTGTATATCACTATAAAGTGCCAATATCATTAGTGAAACTAGGATTACGGCGTTGTGAAAAATATATAAATACAAAACTATTGAACAATTTATCATATTAAATACAAAAATGTCATTTTCATAGGCCTTGTTTCGTGTTGAAGAGTGTCGATAAGTGTCTAACTTCGTCCTTCTTCTTTGTACTTTGCGGTTGTTTGTCTGTCTAGGTAAGTCATCTAACTATTGTGTATCATATGTTCTGCTTTAATAGTGCCCCTATTTGTGTTTGGATTTTGTCAAGTTATCAAACTTAGTATGTGAACTTGTAATTGATAATTTGGGACTAGTAACATAATGCACCTACAATTATAGACACTCCTTTGAATAATAAACCCTAGGATGGTATATAAGCTAGAAACTTGTGATGTAGCTCCCATGAGGCTTATCGGTAAAATATTCCACGACCCTAGGAGTCACAACGAGAACTTACTGTCTCGATTCATGTGATGTAACAATGTCATGTACCATAGTGTTGTTTAGATTCAAACTTAATTTATGAACTTATAGTGATTAATGGAGAAGTATTAACATTAGAAATTCACCTACAATTATGAACAATCCTTACATAATAAACCTCTTGGATGGTGTATAAGCTATAATGCAGCTCCCATGAGGCTTATTAGTGAAATATTCCACAAATCTAAGAGTTACAGCAAGAACTTGTTTTTTCGAATCATGTGGCATAACAATGCCACATACCATAGTGCTTATTTGAATTCAAACTTTGAAAATGAACTTGTAGTAATTAATCATTATGTTATATAGAATGAGGATTGCATTTAGTAATTAAGTTATTTACTTTTAATTATATAGTTAGATGGACAAAATTTGGATGTCTCATAAAAAATGGTCCACTGAATACTTATAAGAAGTTAAAAGTTTCATGCAATTGGTAAAAGATCACATGGGTGTTGAATGTTGTATTCGTTTTCCATGCATAGATTGCTTAAATGTGACACTCACAATTAAGATGTGGTATATAATCAATTGCTAATACGAGGCATAGATAAATTCTATACTCCATGACTTCATCATAGCGAACATTTAGAAGCAAGCAGTAGTAGAAGTGTTGCTACAAATGTTGATGATAGTAACAATAACATTTAATTATATTTTATTGTTTATATAGAATGCTTCTAATTTATAATTATATTTTCTTGTAATAAATTATAAAAACAGAAAATATAAATATTAAATACAATAACATGGATTAAAAATGTCACCAATAATATGATAAAATTTTTAATAATAATGTTTATTAAAAATTAAGAACGTAGCTAAAAAGATTTGTTTACGTTTTTAAAATCGTCTCAAAAAAATTTTAGCTATATTTTGAAAAATTTCACTAATAACTTTTGAATGTGTTTCCAAAAACACAACAAACTTTTTTTTGCTATAACTGCTATATCGTTGCCTATAATTTTGGGTAACGATTCAAAATTCATTTTCAAATATTATTAGCTACATTAAAGGTAATGTAGCTAATAACATTTAGTTACGAAAACTAAGCATACTAAAATATTATTGGTGACGATTTTTTGTATCGTCGCTTATCTCTTTTCGCCACGTATGTTGCTCGTAATAAAAAAAATTTCGTGACTATTTATTAAAAATGTCACCTATACTATTTTGCTACTGGGATTTTGTGATGATTTAATATCATCGTTAAATACTAAATTTTGTCGCTAAAGTCCCTTGTAGATTAAGAATTAGTTTACTGAATTATTTTAATAGACTTTGCTTATAAAATTTTGTTAACACACTCATACAAACTTTATTACGTAATTAACAATTATTTATATCATAATCTGTGTCAAAATTAAAAAAATAAAATATATTCAATCTTATAAAGTATTTTTTAAATAATTTCAATATGAATACTTAAAAAAGTAAAATCTTTTATGAAAGAAGAATATCAATACAAAAGAAATAAATTTCACGTGCATGGTTGTACGACACAAGAATGGAAGAACGCGCATTTTATATATGATGCAGATGATCCATACATGTATGAAAAGGAATGACCATATAAGCCACGTATAAATGGTGAAGACGCATCAATGAAATTGGCCGACATATATGTGCGCGTGGATAGAACAAGAACAAAGAATTAATGCATATTCGTGGACATGGATAGAAGTACTCTAGAGTCTGTAGTGTATTTTAAGATTAGGCAGAACAGGCAAGGGAGGGATGCACTTTACGCCTGAAAATTCCGTTGCATGTGGAGTACGTGGCAGTGCCAAGTAGCCAACAGTGGCGTCCGTGCAATTTCAGCCATTCTTTTCATTACACAATTTACTTGGCCTTTGCCATCTTCGTAAGGACATGTAATTTATTCAGCAATTTAACTACGTGAACTCTAACTCCATTAGTGGAAATGGATAGAACGGAATCTGAATATATAAGTGGATAAAAGTAGAGAAAAAAAGTAAGGCATGTTGCTGAGGATGCATTTAGAATTGAAAGAGATCCGATAGCAGATTCAAGCAATCAGGAAGAGAATTCATCGAGCTTTGAGAGATTTTATATTTAACCCTTCTTCCTGTTGATTTTTAAGTATCACCATCATGTAACAAAGATCAAAAGATTGAGTCATATACATGTATAATATGATTGAAGAAATATATTTAATACCAAGAGGTCAATTAGTTATCATATTCATTTTTTTATATAGGTATATGCATATATATATATATAGAAGAGAAAGAACTCATCTTTTAACATCCTTATAAATTGTAAGCAGTGCACAACATAAGCAGTAATACGTACAATCATTGGGGGAAAAAAAAAGAAGAAGAGAAGCACTAGAATCAAAAGCCTCTCTTGCTTTCCCATTAAAAGAAAGGCAAGGACAATACTAGAATCAATATATAGAATTATTGCTCGATTATGTGATAAGGTCTGATAATTTCATGGTAGTGAATTAGAATGAATTTGTCCCCAAATTTTGTGTCGGCTAATTTTGTATGCGAGGAATACGTTGACGGGACCAATGCCTGAAAGTTGGAAAAGATTGGATAAACTCTTATCTTTCCCACATCAGCCAATTGATGCTCTACAAGGACAAATAACCAATAATACGCATGACATGTATCCTGGGAAAAAACGACTTTAAAGATGAACAGCTTTTTAGGAACCTATACGTCATACATGCAGTCATGTTAGGCTTTGTCGAAATAATATTCTCTACTTTGATGATGAGGCAAGACGCAGACACTAGTCATTATCATCATGAGTAGGTTAATGTTAATCAATGAAGGGTTCATTATAAGGGAAGAAGAAGAACCCCTTGGACCTTCAACTTCAAGAACCCTTTGACATTCCAAGCCAACTTCTGTTAACATTCGTTGTGAAATTCTTCCCTGTTGAAAGATTTAAAGTTCTGATCAAGAATTATTCTTCATCCACGTTCCGTTATCCGTATGGTTTTGAGATCTTCGATGCATATCTAAAGAATTTCTGTATGCAATGGAGTTGAACCGAAAGCTTGTTGATCTACAGTTCTATATTAATATATTCGTAATGTTCTTATTCTTCTTCCAATGTTTTTATTTTTTCTTAAGTTGTACGGATGATCTTGAATGGGCTTTGGTTAGGGATGATCGAAGCCGACGGCAAGTTGTTTATAGCATAAAGTGTCACCGTCAAACAAATCATGAGTGGCCATTTTTCTTATCCAAATAAATATCTTTAAGGAACTTTCTCTTTTTATCTTTGTATTATAATTCTTTGAATAGGATTTGGTTTTTGAAATTGATCTGGCCTTTACGGATTAAACAATTCAATCCACCACCCTCACCATCCCTTATAAATACGACCAAATGAATCTCAGACTCCCACATCTAAATCTCAGTAGTCAATACATACATACAAACTACTTTGTAGTCTCACTAACTTGTCCAGTTTCTTTCTTGACATAGCTTGTCAGCTTCTTTTAACTAATTCTTTTCTCCACAGCAAATTTAGTTTTCTTTTCATTTGCTAGGTGTTTCAAGCAAAAGGGTTTCTTGATATGGACAGGGTGAGAGATTTGGCGTCGAAGAATGCTGCTGTGATCTTCACCAAGAGCTCATGTTGCATGTGCCATAGCATCAAGAGACTTTTTTACGACCTCGGAGCAAGCCCTGCGATTCATGAAGTTGATAGGGATGCAAATGGAAGAGAAATGGAGTCGGCTTTACGAAGTCTTGGGTATAACCCTACTGTTCCGGCAGTTTTTATTGGTGGAAGATATGTTGGTTCAGCTAAAGATGTGTTGTCCCTGCACTTGGATGGAACTCTCAAACAAATGCTCAAAGATGCCAATGCAATCTGGTTCTAGCGCCGTTTCAACAAGATAGCCCCATGAATGTCTCTTTACGTCTACTAAAGTAACGGAACTAATAGCGATATATTATTAGCCACTACACCTATATAAGTTGAAAACAATGTTGTAGTAGGGGCTTTGCTTTTTCTTCAATTCCCTGACTGCATTGTAATGCGAACATGTAATGCTCTACAATAGTTCCCCGAAAAATTTCGAGAGGCACTTCTAAAAAATCTGCATCGACCTTTCAAATCTGTGGATGCTGTAGAAAACCTGGCAAAACATACTTGTCGAGCGCTATTGCAGGTTCATAAACTTTATCAGATTCTTACTTATCAACATAATATAATAAGTGTCCGGACAACAATTAATTACAACCTAATAATAGAAAATCCATGCTTAAAGTCAGTTGGGTGAAATTCTTGCAGGAAAATGCTTACTAGAATTGTCCCTATGTGTGCAAAGTAGATCTCCTATAAGAATAAAGTTCTGCTATGAATGGCTTTCTGATGCGTAAATGGAGATGCTCCATCATACACTTGTCCACTAATTGCCAAAGTTGATCCCCATATCTTGAAGTGGAAATTGCAGTATTTATCATAGCTAATCCACATGGTGATGCAGATCCATCATATCAGTCTGACAGAAAATTCTTGTAGTTAAACTAATTAAATTTGTTGTTCTTCATCACTTACTTCTTCTTACCTCGTATTTTTTAAGATTTCCCAACTTCCTATTCTTAAAAGTTAGTTATTCATTTATTTCGCAAATGCCTTGTCTCCGCGGAGTGGATGAACAGAAAGTTGATTCTGGAACTTCTTTGTCTCCCATGTATTCTCCCATATCCAAAATGCTGCTTCTTTTCTAAAGCATGGAGGCATACTAATACCATGATGCTCGAGCATATATTGGTGTGCATCGCATGAATCATGATTGCATCGATGAGATTGCAACCCCGTCTATTCGCAACAGTAATCCTATAAATATATTTTAGCATATATGAAATAAAAAGCCCCCTATAGGGCGGTTGAGTTGGTGGAGTGGAGGAGCATGGAATCAAAAGATCCTGTTTTTAATTTCTCACATATACGCTCTCTCGATCGAGCTTGTCGTACAGGACTTGCCTAGTACGGAGTACCCAGTTGACATGATTTGCAGGTTATTGCATCAATTCGAAGATTTACCCGGTGCACATTCAAAGGGGTAGTAGCTGTGAGCTCCTCCATTTGAAAAAAGAATAAATAAAAGTTTAACCTTGCCAATAGGTCAACTTGGGTCTGAACTTGAATTTTTTAAATAATTCAATTGATTCAAAATTTAATTAGACTTGATTTAGTACGCTTGATTCATAGCTCGATGGAGCTTTGAATTGGCTTGAAAAGTATGAGATGGATCAGATCTCGAACCAAAATTTAGGTTTAGATAAGTTTTAGTCGAAATAGGTCTCGTAAATTTAAAGCTCAATGTTCTTATTAGACTTGAACTCAATTTTAAACTCGATTAAATTAAATTTTGTTTATTGATTTGAAGTTAGGTACAAACCTTTTTCTAACTTAAAAAAGTTACTTATGCAGGACAATATGGCTCTATTAGTAAGAAGATTCTTTAACAGTTAGGCCCTGTTTGGTTGACGAGAAAGTAAAGTGAATTTGGAATCTGGTTCATAAAAAAATAAATCTATAGAAAATAAAGATATTCACATATTTGGATACTTATAAGAATTCTAATAGAAAAGTTGAATGAATTCTTATTATAGTGTTTGGTTTGCAACAATATTTCATAGAATGTAATTTAATTTTGACTTGTATTTTTAATTATATCCTTACAAACTAAATAAAAATTGAAATCGTTAAATAATGTTAATTTGTAATACAAGTTATACTATTAAATGTTAATTTTTTATATATATTCTAATCATATAATACTGTTATATCATAAATATCGTATTGAAAAATACTAAAAATCCTCATCTAAGTACAAAGATAAATCTTAAAAACTAATTACTTTTTAAATATGCCTTAGATAATTTAGTCTAAAGTAATTTAGTCTAAAGTACTACTGATTGAAAAAAAATAACAAGAGCAATATCATAATTGCTTTCATAAATTAAACAAAAACTACACAAAAGTTAAGTAAGAAGGAAAAATATAAACCTGAAGATTGTCGATTGAAACTTCTACAAAAATATTCAAAATCCTGCTAATAGTAGAACAATAAGAATAGTTGAAGAGGAGGTAGGGGTTTTATAAAAGAGTTGTCGTAAAGTTAAGAGAAAAGGAAGGGTTGAATTGACTAACGTATTTTTTAGATTAAATTCCTGAAGAAAGTAATTTAAATATTAAAGAGGCTATTGGGATTTAAAATCTAAGTGCTACTACTTTCCCTATATTGAGAAATTTTTTACTTTCTTAATTACTCAAAAAAATGAACCAAACTTGATAATATAAATTTTAAGAAAAAAGATTACTTTTTCAAGCAAGAATCCATGCTAACTAAACAAAGCCTTAGAGTATTTAGTTAAAGCCTTTAGATTCTCTTTAAGTATTGTCACATCTAAGACCTAAGTCAAGTTTATTGAACTCATAACAAATCACCACTCAATAATAAGATTCAATCACTTAAGTGTTACCATTAAGATTAAGTCAAGTTTGTTGAACTCATAACAAATCACCACTCAATAATAGGATTCAATCACTTATGTGTTACCATTAAGATTAAATCAACATACTGACTCACAAATCTAGAAAACTTAAAAAAAATCTATGTCATATCGAATATTTAAATTAGGATAATTATGATAAAGTATATATACTTCATAGGTCTTAAAAAATAATTAAGTAAAATATGGTCTACTTTCTATATAGTAATTCCATTAAATTTAATTATATAAAATCACGCTCAAAATTCAATCAAGTCCATGTATTCCTCTTTAGGCTTTTTCACTTGAAATAACATTTAAGAAGATAATATATACTAAAAAAGAAATAAAAGTAAAATACCATCGCATTATCTTTATACATTCAAATTCTTATCACCCATAACAAGAGAATAACATCTTATTTTGGTGTTACCCAAACTTGAGTCATCTTTAACTTAACCTAACCCAACCACCAATATATGGCCTAAATTTGTTGCGAAACTTGATTAGGCTTGGACCATTATGAAAATAGCGTTATTTTAGTGACATTTATTGGATCAATCGGAGCCTTTTAAGCTAGATCAATCTAACCTTAAACTCAGTCAACTTAAACATAAGTTATTAATTTCAGGCAATATCAAACCAAAATTGCCCCAAAATATATTACGAAAATATTTTATAATATAGTCATAACTAAAGGCAAGTAACAACTATCACATATAATGCCTTATATCCTATGAGATAGACACCAAATGATACATTATGACCAATGAAATAGTTTAAGCCTTACTTTAGCATTAGAATAGAGGTCTTATTAAATCAAATGATTATCTTATTCTAGTACCAAATAATGGATCTCAACTAACCAAATGTTTTCTACTTTATTTTAACATTGGATCATAAGTTTCAACTAATTGAATGACATTTATGTTATTTGGAATCAGATGATATATTACAACTAATCACTAAACCTCACACGTCTCATAACAAAACAAATCACCCTTATATGACCTTAAGGTACATCAAATAGCTCATACCAATTATTTAAATATGCCAACCGCATTTTACAACTATTAGATAACTAAATATATCCTATATTTGTAGCGCCCCCTCACCGTAGGGTACACATCGGGACGCCTGAAGGTCGCTCCGACACGCATCCCACGATAAAGGTGCACTACCAGAAAATTTCGCTAATAATCCAACATGGCATCGCAATAAATAAACCACAATAACAGAAATAAGTAAATTTAAAATCCAAAATAATAATATGGTACAATCATCCAATAGCAGAATAGACAAGTCTATCAGTCCCCTAAATAAAACCAAAAAGGAAACTGATACAAGCATCTATCCTAAGTCATCCTCAAAAGTCCAACCCAGCTGACCGACCTGTGT
>JAOTIZ010000009.1:17174419-17186782 GCA_027123425.1 Erythroxylum panamense
AATTCCAGATCAAAGAAATGCCTATAAATTACTAACATAGAGATGAGGAGAGCTGAAAGAAAGATTGAAGACGTGAACTAACCATGATTCAGTAGAGTTTTCAGAGAGCTTCCCTTTACTGGATCTTATGGGCTTTCTTCAACAATCGTCGTTTCTTCTTCAACAACAAAAAAAATTCAACACATAAATCAATACTATATATGACAATCAAAAACCCACCAAGAAAGAATAATAAAGAAACCGGAGCAAAGAAAAGCAAGAAAGAAACAAATTTTAGTTCTAGAGGAACTCACCACAAGGGAGAGGAACTCATCAGAGGAGGAAGAAGACTGAAGAGCACCGAAGAAGAAATGAAAAAGATGAACCAGAGGAGGGGAAGGATTGGTCGGGTGTTTTAAACGTGATTTACCAACGGAATTTTTCGTCGCTAATTTTCGTTAAAAATTTTAAATTTTATTATACCGCCTTTAATTCCCGCTTTATTTACAGATGAAAACTTTTACTGTCCCTAAAGTCCGCTGCTAATTTTGTCAGGACAATTTTCCTCCAATTTTAGCGATGAAAATTAAAACCATTGCTAAACGATTTTTTTTCATGTCGAAGTTCACGACGGAAACAAATTTTCCGTCGCTAATTTGCTATGTTTTATTTTCCTTCGATAATTTTTTTATGCGAATTCCTACTTTTCTTGTAGTATAATAACGAGATTCATATTACACTTATGTATTATCTCTAAATTGCTTCTAATAATTGTTTTATTAAAATTAAATATTAATAGAACGACTAGCACACATTATGTTTTCCATAAGAAAAAAGTAGTCGATATCATAAACTAAAATATGAAAATATTTAAACAAACTTGTAGGTGCTTGTTAGAAAACAAATTCACTGAACTAACCTCATATGAGAAATCCATTTGAAATATTACTTATATGTCCATAAAAATTCTCATTATAATGTTTGAATAAGTAATCATTTGACTTGAGATCTTCAAAGTTATCTTATATAAGGATTGCTATGTTTTAATGTTATTTTTGACTTGTTTTAGTCAATGATAGCTCAGTTAGCAATGATTGCATATAACATGAACTATATGGAGGTAGTTGAATAATTAAGATATAATTCATCACCCTAAAGTAGCTAAGGAGAATGTTTTATTGTTCTCGATTAATATTATTCAGAAAATCCTTACCCAAGGTGAAATGACATTTTGTAAATAGTTTATAAATATCATTAAATAAATCAATAACTAATATTGGAGAACTAATATAACTAGACTCAAAATAGAGTAGACATTAATTTCATTCTCTATATCTAATCAGAACATTGTATGATGAAAACAATTGAATTATAGAGAAAAATTATGCATGAAAGGTTAGTTAAAATCATTTTGACATTCATAAATATTTGGGTGACCGTAATGTGTTGTCAGATGTTAATCTTGATATATGGATATAAATTGTTTAATTACAGAACTAAAGACAAATTAAAAGAGATTAATTTATCTAATCTTAAATATGATTTGGGTTATAAATTGTATCCATTTTCAATATATTTGAGAACCTAATGGATCACGCATAAAGAATAAGTTGAAGAAAAAATATATTTTAATTAAGTTTGACATAATTGTAAAGTTTGAGAAACTTTATGATTATATATGTGATATTTAATAAATAATGGTCAATATGAAATATTAGATCTTATTTAGACATAACATGTATTTAATTATAATTTTTTAATTCTAATTAAAGTTAAATTAAAAATAGAATTTAAGTTTAATTGAGTTACTAAATCCCCAAAACGTATTATAAATAGTCTCAAGCTCTAAAGAAAGTAGCACTCTTTGCCTAACTCTCTTTACATAAACCTCTTTGCAATAATTGTAGAATTCTCTTAATTAATTATGTGGGTTTAGAGGTCAAATACTTGTGCGACTATGGTGATTGTGATAAATTGATTTCTAAAACAGTTCGAAGGATATGACAAAACAAATAATCAAGTTTCGAAATCAATTAGGAATTAATATTCACGTTTTGTTATGATATAGGTATTAATTATTTTTATAGAATTATAGTAATCTTGGTTTTTGGTGCAATATAGGATCCTGACCCAATTTTCTAACATTTTCATTCATAGAAAACATTAAGTTAGAAAATTTTCGTCATAAATTAAATCATTAATTACATTTTTTAAAATTTCATTTTTTATAAAATTAGTTACTGTAATTTTAAAAGTTCAAATGATATAATCTAATAAAAAACCTATTTGATTAATTATAAAAATAAATTTGTCTCTTTAATGATATTAAAATTATAGAGCCAAAATTATTTTTTAATAATGATGTTAAGGAGAGTTGTTGCAATTTCATTTTTAAAAATATAGGAGATTTAATTCTAACAACTTGAACCATAAGAAAAACTTTGATATTTTATGTATAATTACATAAAATACAACAAAAAGCATACTAACTAACAATTTGAATTATAATCAACTCCTACAATATACGAATTTTATGGTTTGGATTTTTTTTGATATAAATGACTTTAGAAATATAAAATATAATGATATTTGAAAATTTAGCTTTTTATCCTAAAATCACCGTTTAGATGGTTAATTAGTTTTTTTTAACCTGATGCATTAGCTCGTGAGAAATATGTGACGTGATGGGTCAATTTAGCATGGATTGATTGCTCAAGTAGGCATTTCTTTAAGCAATTTAATTGATTGTTGTATTTATTTCAAATTGTTCTTTTTTTCCCCCTTCCTTTAAAGTGGGCATTTACGTATCGTAATCAATATTTTTTAAGGTTCAAAGAATTCAAGAGATATTAAACTGTAGTAAGAGATTATCTTTGCTAATTAAAGCATTTAAAACTTAATTGAAAAAATAAAATTTTAAATAAAAATTAATTGATTTTTTTTTAATTTATAAGAATTTGTTAATTAATAAAATTGACCAATAAATTAATGAATAAGTTAATTTTTAATAACAAATATTATTAAAATAAAATTAAAAAATTTAAAATTAAACTGGGAGATTTTTTAATGATTGACATTAATAAATTGATAACGTGGACTTCAATTGAATGATGTGACGCCTCCAACTTCGAAAATCAGAGTTAACAACGTAACGAGATACGTTTATAGCTTGTAACTCACCTAGTAGATAGATATTTTGTACCTAGTTACCTAAATTTATCTTAAAATTACAACTCTATCCTATACAGCTTAATTATTTTAACCATAAGATTATGCTATTCATACATAATCTTAATGAAGCAATAACCTAAATGAGCATAAGCTAGCTTTTGTAAAATACTAAAATTAGTTTTGAAAGAAACGAAGTAGTTGAGTTGAGCTTTGGCCTTTGAGCGAGGAAAGATCAAAGCAGCCGTCAATTGAGGGAGACGTGATTACTGTACAGAGTTCCTAACCCCCCTTTTGGGTTTGGTAGAACCGCCGTTACTAATTAAGACACGGCATGGCCAAATCCAACCAACTTTATCTGCAAACAGAATAAATATATAAGTAGCAATATGTATGATGGGGGCCTTTTATAGTTTAATCAGTTGCACGCCGTGTCATCATAAACTAATACGGGTCGCATTCCCATATTCACCTAACGTGTTCATCAAATTATTAAAATGACAACCTCTTCTTCCCTAACTAGTGGGGCCTATATTCAATGATATCCTTACCTTCACATGTACGGTCATTTTATGATTGGATATTAAGGCATCGACCCTGTACGCCAACTGGCCTCCGATGTCTCCTGTTTTTGTAGCAGACAAACAATTAAAAATTCAGGCGTTTCGGTTACATAAATCTTAGTAGATGTTATTTTACCTCACAAAATAATTATTTCAATGTATTTGGAGTTTGGACCTCTCAACCTTCTGCTTTTCTCGCTAGTCATTATCACAATTATTGGAGAAAGATGAATATAAATTTAATTACTTAAATGGGTTGGGAAAATCAAACTTTGACAAAAATTTTCAGTTATACGTTGCCGTTGTCGAATTCAACTCGACCACGTTTTAAAAAAACCAAACGACATTAGAAAAACAAAACTGCACGAAACTCCCAAAGCAAATTTGAAAAGGGAGGAAACGGTAAGATAGATGCATGCGGCTTACGATGGCGGGAATCAAGGGATATTATTTTCCTCTGGGCGGTGTCACTATCAATCGCATCCTCCCTAGCGACCCACCGAGCATACCCACATTACCAGATCCTGTCTCTTTCCCATTAAAAAAATAAAAGAACAAAGGGCTGTTAGATTATTGCGTTATAGCTGGCAATGTTCCAAAAAGAAACACCAATCAAAATTTTCATTTTTTTAATAAAGCCAATAACCGAATTTTATGTGCCACGCATGGCGAAACACGACAAAAACTGGTTTGTTGGAATCCATGGCCTTTGGTTTCGGTCGGACTCTGATGACGTGTCGGAGGTAAGGCTCGGGTTGAGACTTGAGAGACGGGAGGAACCGGACATGAGAGGTGATAACAGGGACGCGTGTGTCTGAGGTTGAACTATCAAAGTATGGTGCCACCTGTTAGAATCCAACATGTGTTTATTTATTTTACTTCTTGTAGTCCGTAACAACTGTCAGCTTTGTCCTTTAGTTGACGCGGTTACCTGTTACTCACTCGTTTTCCACGTGCTTCCAAATCGGTGCGAATAAATAAATCATCAGAGAATGGTCCCCCCGATTTTGAGCGGTCTGGCTTTACGCCTCGCGTAATTATCATTTATTCCTATTTTTTATATGGTTTTATGATAAAAATATACAATACAAATTAGTTATACAATTGTTTTAAGAACTCACTCTGCCGTTTGACAAACTTCGCACACTTGAATAAACTCCAAGAAGAAGAAAGGAACCTACAAATAATAATTTTTATATTAGTATGGATTGATGTCAATAGTTTAGTTAAAGTAACGTGAGTAGACATATTAAATTACTATTAAATACAAAACTAAGTCTTCAATGATATCAATAAACAAGATTGATGATGATACTATTTGATAGAACTAGTAAGACTGAGGCATGTGAAGTAATTGTGTGAAACCCTTCGACAAGATAATGACGAGAATCTAGTCAGCCCATATCATGTCTTTTCCGTATGGAAGCAAAAATCAGAAAATTAATGTAATAATACGCCAGGTGGAACCTGCTGAGCCAGAGAGGATGAAGCACGTGACAATGTCTCTAGCGCACATGTGATCACAGTGGACGGTGGAAAAAAAAACTCCTCCTATAAAACATTATATACTGCTACCAAAGATTATAATCGTAAGCAAAGATGGTGAGGCCAGTCGGTAGTTGACAGCTGTCCCGTGTAACGATCAGAAAGATGAAAGTATGAGTTCTCGTCTCCCCTTGGGGGGGAAATGTAAACGACATCGCAGTGTATTTTGGGGTTCTTCGCAATAATATTCCAAATGAAATTTCCAGGGTTTAGTCTGTCTGTGTCTGGATGCGTTGTCTGCTGTTCTCTTGCCGCATCTTATCCACTTTCATTTCATCTGAGTTCGCTTTTCCCAATACAATTGCTGTCTCCAATTACGTGTCACAAAGTGGAAGAAATGAAAATTTCCTTTGTACTTACTTGTGTACAAAATTCAGTCTCATACTAAACCCCGAATTGAATACGGTTGGAACATGTAAAATACGGTTCTTTTCGGCAACCGCAGGAGGTATAGGTGCTTGGATAGTATAAGTGCTTGGCTTGACGAATTTGTTAACAATATTAGCTGTTGCCAATCCAATTTTGCCGAACTATGGAGAATCTTATCTGGCCTAAAGCTTGCGTAGGATCTTGGTTATTACCGAATTGAATTCAAGATGGACTCCCTCGTAGTAGCCATTGTCTTATCCTCCTATATTAAAAGGACAATGTTGCATAACTCCCTTATCACAGGGATTAACAAGATGTTCGCTTAAAATTGAGTTGTTAAGATTCGACATATATATAAAGAGGAAAATCGATGTGCAGATTGACTCGTTAATACAACTACCCATTTTGATATTGAAATTTTCATTATTAATACTACATTTATAAGGTGCCTCCTATTTCTCTTAAAGGATATTGGTTCTGCCGGATTCTGGTGGAACTGTGCGTTGCCGTTTAGATCCATGAGTTGGCTGCTTTGTGCTATGATTCCGACGGTGAGATCCCTGCAAAACAAAGAAGGTACGTCGGGGGTTATGTCCCGATTAGCCCCTCCGACGATCAAGTAAGTCTTTTTGTGAAGGTAGGGTTGCCGAAGAGCAAAGATGGCTAGGGTTATGAGTTGCGTACCTTTGTTATGGTGGAATTATACCTTATATATGGGGCAACAATTAGGTTTAGGTCTTTACGTATGCATGGGAGTCTCTCACATGCGGACGGGCTAAGGAGAGCATGGTTCGGGCCCGGGTTTGACATAGTCATTGGGTATAAGCCTGATCCTTGAAGGATGGACCGATCGGCCCATGGGATATTTTGACTGAGCTCGGGCCCTGCACGACCGACCCGACCAATTATCATAATCAATTAATCTTATACTTTGTGGACATCTAACAATCTCTCCAATACTTTGGACTCATAAGTATCAGATTTCAGTTCTGTAAATTTCTCAAGACTTCGTAATAGAATCACGCCAACTACTGTTACGACTTTAAAATGTCTAGAGAATGTGAGGACAAGTATGTACCATTTTCAATAAAGAAATGTTCTCCTTATCTTATGCACGCGTAGCCGTTCAAGCCATTCAGAGGCTGAATCCACGCATGCGAGAGCATAGCTGATTGGAGTGAGTGCAGCTATAACTGTGAAAACTTGAGCCCCTCGTGCTGTTTTGATTGATGGAATCGTGCAAATTGGTGGAGGCTACACAAGGAATCACTGCAACCGAAAGCAATCACATTCCCAATCTTTCAGCACAAGGACTTAAAGGTTGTGATTGCGGGAATCTGATAAAAATTGACAAGCCTGTTGGAAGTTTTCATCTTTGGTTGTGTTTTGAATTATGATTAGTCCATATATGATATCAGCCAAGGTTAAATAAACGGTCCGTAGGATGTACGCGTTCTCTGTTTTGCATACTCTTATGTGTACGAGTCTCTTCAAAGCTTTTCCACATTTGAAGAAGGTTACTATATTAATAAAGGCCGAGTCTTTCCTGATAACTGTGGTTCTGGAAATACAAGTTCCAACAAGTTCGGCTCATCGAAGTACAGTAATCTCAATCTTCAAAAGTAACTTTCATCAAATTGGGCATCTAAGCAAAGCTACTCCACTTTTGAATGTTCTTATTCAAACAATGGTCTCATTGTTACCTATCCCTATAAATAGTCTAGCACGACGGCATAAGTTCAAATAACCTTCAGCTTTAAACTCCTTTCCTCCTGCTCACTCCCCCCTTATAGTCTTTCCTAACTCAGAATTCGATCCAATGGTCTTCTGTTTCCAATAAAAAGTCCAAGAAAAGCCAAGAACTTATCTCTACTAGACTAAATAACTTCTTCCCGTCTCAGGGAAACATTTTCAATCCAGGATTATCAGCATGGACAAGGTGATAGGATTGGCCTCCACAAAACGGGTAGTGATATTCAGCAAGAGCTCATGTTGCCTGTGCTATGCTGTCAAAATTCTATTCCAAGAGATTGGAGTAGAGCCTCTTGTACACGACATTGACCGAGACCCTGATGGTCGAGAAATGGAGAAAGCCATTGTGAGGCTCGGGTGCAATGCGCCTGTGCCAGCAGTTTTCATCGGTGGAAAGCTTATGGGATCCACCAATGAAGTCATGTCCCTCCATTTAAGTGGCACTCTCAATCAAATGCTTAAGTCCTAACAAGCTTCATCTTAAACATTTACTACGATCCCAATTCAAGTTTGGAAGAATAAAAATTGGCCTGATTAGTAGTCTAATGTGCTATATATGTATTAAGTAGCTTAAGCTATTTGTGGTTTAGTGCTTATATAGCTTTTGATTAGCAGGTGGCTAGTGTGTAAAGTGCTTACTTTCATTTAAGAAGTCAAACCTTATATGAGTTGTTCCGCTCTTTGAAATAGTAAATTCAAATTTCTGACATTTCACCGTCTGTAAAGTTGTTAAGCAAATGAAGAACTTCTACTGCATTTCAATGGCGCATACTCAACATCAAAACCTTGAACCATACCATCCAAATTTCTACCGGCATATTCCATTACACGCAGATGCTTAATTGGTGTTATCAGTATATGATTCCCTGAGTATTCTTTGATACAAGTACAGATTGCAAAGGTTGGATTCTCTAAGCAAAAGAAGAATCAAGATACATTACATAATTGCCAATGGTAAAGAAAACTCCTGATGAAATAGCCGAAAAATGAAAATAAATAATGGACGGAGTGTAGATGAACATCCAGGGCACCAACTTTTAGAACGCCCTATTGCCTTCTTCCATTTGCAAAAAGCTTGCAAGGAAAAATTCTGTGACTTTATTGATTTTATGCGCCAATATATTCCTCTTCTTTATCTAAGATAAAAGAAAAAGGCATTACATTCCTTGCCTTTTGCTCTTTTTCTTTTACGCATGGTATCTTAGTTTGCTAGAGACTGGAAATCTTAATCTAAGTAAGATATCGGAGTAAATGTTAAGCTAACTAGCTGCGTTGCCTTTTTTTTTTTTGTTTCATTTCAATCTTACTCCAAAAGGTTGAATCTCCAACTCCTAGGGCCCCCAGTCGCAGGCCCGACCATCGCTGGAGGATTGAATCACGGTTTAATCTTGATCAGCCCCCTAACAGAACGGTCCACTGCTTCCCGTGACCGGGAATCTAACCTAGGACCTTGCTCCAATTGACCCTGTTAGTTGGCCAACCAAGCGACCCGTGCGAGCAATTTTTTTAAGATTGAAATGTTTCATTTCAATCTTATTAATGCTTATAGTATACTTTCCATAACTAGATATTAAGTTACAAATGTCATAAGATATTTTAGCAATCATCTTTTAGTCTTATTGTGTTTTTTAAAACCCACCTTACATGCTGGACCAACAGATCCCAGGTAAAACTGACAAGGATTTTTTTGGATAAAATGTTTTGGAACTTTTTATGGTTTAATTTTTTAATTATTTTATAAATTAAAAACTATGTAAAGAAGAAATGTCTTGTTAGACATTTATAAGATTATTTCAATACATATAGTGTATATGATTAATATAAAATCACTATACCATATTTTATTTTAAATGTTTTATATTAGAAAAACTATTTATCAGAATATCCTTGAAACATTTTTCCATATATAAAAAGATAAATTATTAGAAATAAGTTATACTAATTGTAGGAATATCAATACATGTGTTAATTAATTTACAATATTTATTAAAAGAGTTTAACATTAGAGTAACATAAGTTTTTTATAATTTTAATATTACAAAATATTTTTTAAACAATTAGAATAGTAACAATAATTTTCAATATATAGAATCGTATGTAATTTCTTATGAAGCCTTTAGAGAAGTGTTTTTACTTAATTCACTTGGATGCTACTGTGACACCTTTTTATTGTCACTTACCAAGAGCAGTCGTTGGCGGCTTGGCGCCTCCCGATTTGTTAAAGATTCAAAGTCGCAACTAACGCACATAACTGATATAAACAGAACAGCTGAACTGCTGAAGGGTATTGAAGAGTGATTAGAACAGGACCTACGGTCATTTGACGAGCTTAGCTTCTCGGCATGTTATGTGATGCAGAGAAGAGATTCAGTTTTGTTCTTGAGATTGAATTCCCTGAAATGGCTGTTAACATCCTAGGTTTTATTCTCTTTGGGTATGCTGACGTGCAAAGTAAAGGGAAAGCCCTACACAAACCCACAAAGATTCTAAAATGATGTGCACGCACAAACATAAAAACAAAACAGGGAAGCCACAATCGGCAAAATAGATTGATAGTTCTGACAATTTATGTACTAAAATATGCGTCTGCTATGCCTTGCTGGCGATAATTGCGAACAACTTGACAGAAAGTGATTTCTGCAGCTGTATTTATTTAATCTCTTTGTCTCAAGTTACTAGTCCGAAAATCGAAGAACTTAGCTAGGTCGGAAGCAGTAAGCTGGCTGACTTGCTTCAGGTGGATAACATCAAAAGCCCTTCGCACCACCTTCTGTAATTTCCTATTCTTTTCCAAAAATTGCTGGATCGATTAACTTGCATGGATGGGACTTTCCCTGTTATTCGGGCCAAAACAGATGATTAATTAATTAATTAAAAGAGTAAACGGAAGGGTTAATTACGTCTGGGAGCGTTCCCTGTAGTTTACATCTTTTTCACTTCAGTTGTTCAATTTTAAAAATCATCATATGTCTTGGTCGCCTGCGCTTAACGAAAAGGTTAACAAAAGAAATGGACAAACGACATCATATGGGTTGATTAGATATTACGCTCCACAACACTAATCATGATTCTGCAAGTAACACACGATTTTTTTTTTGAAAAATAAAAAGGAAATGTGATTATAGTTAAAACTATATCTATATTACAATGAGTTCAAGACCTTAAGCCTACCTTCATATTATAACATGATGAAAAAAACTCCCTAAATAAGATAGTATAACTGTCTACAAGATATACAACAAAAAGAAACAACTATAAGCACCACTTAAGCTTCATCTCCATGGAAAGGTTCCTTCACCTTTTTTTTTGTTTATGAGGATCATTTAACCGCCTAAAGTTTCACACTAGGATTGCCTTAGTTGGGGGAAGCCCTCTGACATTTGGGATTTTGCTTTTTCTTCCGTGCTGATTTCCTTTTTGCAATTTTGGATTGCACTAAAAAATCTCTTGGGATGTCAGGGACTTAGGCTATAGCTGATAGAGAATTATAGCCTTCTACTCGTTCTGCATTCTAAGAGATGATATCTCCTGTCTTATGACTTGCCACATAGTCATTACTAGAGTTTACGATTGCTGTGTGTTGTACATACTCTAGCCTAGCTTTAGACGTCTTCCCAACAACATTCTCAGTTTGCCCAACAGTTGCTAATGGAGTCAACATGTTGGCCCAATCCATCTAACAACACTCCAAATACTGGGAGTTGAAATGATTCACTCCACTATTTAGACTCTCCACATTGTCTGCACTAGAGTTGTCAATAACTATTTGCTCTACATTTGAAAGTTGAGCCGAAGATGCTTTAGCAACAACAATTTCAATTATCTCAACATGTTCTAAAGGAGTCTTCATCTGAGCACAATCCATTTGACAATTTCCCTGAAACTGGGAAGTATTCTGGCAGGTTACTCTGATCATCTCGTAGGTTTGATCATCTCACAAGTTGGATTGTCTCAGAAGTTGGATCATCCCATAGGGCTCGCAGGTTGGATCGTCTCACAGATTGGATCATCCCATAGGGTTCGTAGGTTGGATCATCTCTTCTTGCAGGTTGGATCGTCTAGGATTGTCTCTCCTTACTCATGTAGGTAGGATCATCTCTTCTCGTAGGTTGGATCGTCTCACCTTCGCCTAGCACCTCTTTCTTCACTCAAACCACAAACTCAAAGGTGGTGCTGGTTGAAGCTTTTTTGGAACAACTACTGAACTAAATGCTTCTGCTTCAAGAAAGTGTAATATTTCAGAGGACCAACATTCAGCTTTAATCCTCTTAGTGTAGTTCTTGTGATTTGTAATGAAATTGTCTCTCAAATGAACAATGTATGATTCTATCAAGTGTTTGGTGAATGATTTTGGTTTCGGATTACAACTATGAGATTTCTTCTAACACTCCAAAAATGGATTTTTCAGAATTAATGTCTGTTTCTTTCCACTCTAAGCTTTTTCTATCTCAGCACAGCTCCAAAATCAACTCAAGATAAGCAACAAATGAAAACAAAGGTTTTTCACAAATTGATCAAGAACAACTTTTTCATGTATTTTTGCGTCTGATTACAAGATGAAGTAAAATAGAGCCTTTTATATTAGCACTTACACGTTTTTTAGGTCACCTTACATCAATGGCTAAAAATGAAAAACAGAAGATAATTAAGGAGCAAGATTTTGACATGTATCTTGCTCTCATTGGTTCAACAAAAAACAAGAACAATGTTGCTTTCTGAAATGTAACAAACTCTGACAGTGTAGCATCCCAACCCCGCAGGACCCGAATCTGATATCGTGGGTGATATCCGAGTCTGCGTCACATGAGAATGGTAGACTACAACACTCAATTCCAGTACAAAACTTAGTGTGCCATTTTTAAAATATTTTAGGATCAATCACAAGCGCGCAATTCAATAAACAATTGGAACCACTTTAATTCGAAATCATTTTCAATCATGTCACAATTTCAATTATATAAAGGTCCGTGACATTATTGACCACTTT
>JAOTIZ010000009.1:17201901-17212237 GCA_027123425.1 Erythroxylum panamense
ATTTAAGTTTGGGTTTTAATAAGTTTGGGGCCTTCGCCGCGACGAGGCCAACTGCTCACTGCGGCGAGGCTAACTCCGTGGGTGCACCGCAGCGAGAGACCCTTCGCTCGCCGCAGCGAAGGATCCTCCACTCTTCGCGATGTGGCGCCCCGTAAGGTTTCGCTGCGATGAAACATCACACGCCACGGCGGCGCCCTCCTATGCATCTGAGGGATTTTCTTCAAAAATTTTCAACTTCTAGGTCTTCCCTCCAAGCTCAAGCTTCACGGTTCCGTGTCAAGATGTTGGGCTCTGGAAACGGGGTCCAACACTCTAAGCCTTTTCTATCTTAGGACAACTCCAAAATCAACTCAAGATAAGCAACAAATGAAAACAAAGGGTTTTCACAGATTGATGAAGAACATCTTTTTCAAGTATTTTTGCATCTGATTACAAGATGAAGTAAACTGGAGCTTTTTATATTAGTTCTTACATATTTTTCAGGTCACCTTACATCAATGCTAAAAATGAAAAATAGAAGATAATTAAGGTGCAAGATTTTGACATGTATCTTGCTCTCATTAGTTCAACAAAAAAAAAAGGACAATGTTGCTTTCTGAAATGTATCAAACTCTGACAGTATATCAACTAGTGGTATTGGAGGTTGTAGAAAATAAAGTTCTAGAATTGTAGGACCACAAATATATACATGTGGTACGGACTGGACATACTCAGATGATCATGCTCTAAATTCTTTACTTTCTCCAACTTTGATAAAGTGTCTTGACAGCTTCATTACAGCTTTTGTTTCTACTTCAGGATTGTTTCTGCTTTAGGTTTTTAAATGAACGTTCAAAACTTTATTCCTTCTTCTCCACTGCAGCTTACCTCAACCTTTTCTTCATTCTTCTTGCCTTGATCTTCAATCATCCAATTTTCATTTCTTGAGTGCATGAACTTCTGAATTATTCCCAAAATCAATAACTCTAATTTCCTCAGTTGTCTAGGAACCTTCAACTTGATCTTTAGCCTCCCTTTCCTCTTCACCTTGACTGCCATAGCTAGGTCCTCCACAAGCTTCAGTATAGTAGGCTGCATGAAACAACACAATTCAACAAGTATTTGCAAAACCATTTTTAGTCCTTAAATTAACTAGTTGCTTATGATTGTTTACAACCTTGGCCATTTTTTTAGCAGGAACCCATGGCCTGACTTCACCATTAATTTGTATAACTCCATCCCTATTTGAGCGATGTTCTACATCATTCGCATGTTCATTTAAGGGACTGAATTTAGCAAGATTAAGATGATCATCTTGCCACCCCGATTGAAAGGTTCCACCTGTGGAAACCATATCATATCAGAGTTGCTAGGCTGCCATGGATAGTTGATTTGTATTTCAAGTCTCTCCAACCCTCCATTATCTCCTAGTCAAAGAACATGAAGGCAGTCTGATAGTGGAACATTCTTTGGTATTTCAATACAGAGTTTCCTATAGCAGATCCTTTCCATAGAGGTGGTTTGTGTGTCCATACACAATGACTTCCCCAAAGAACTAACCAAATGGCTTAAACCCTCCACCATTCAAAACTTTAATGTTAAGTTATGAAATGAACCCACATGGGGAGAACATCAAATCACCCCCAATCTATCTCCATTCCTAGCCTCCACTTCTATATAAACAATGGTTGGTCTCTAAAATTAAATGGACCCTATTCCACAATCTCATTAAAGCAAGTATCAGTGGAAAATTTGAATAAAAACGTACCATCTTCACGTAGAATCACTTTTTGCAGTCCTTTCTTGCCCCATTTAGCCATAGCCTAGGCATTCACCATAAGGAAGGCTGGTTGTTTAGACTAGAAAAACCCAATCAAAACCGACGACCATGCTTACGTTGCAGCCTTCAAGAGTTCAATCCGAGGCATTAATACTCCATCATTCAAAATATTTTGATACCTACTCCATCGATAGATACCTAATCATTGATTGCTCATATTTGACTAACCTATTAATCTATGACCATCGAATGTAACATATCCTAGGCAAGCTATCGATTCATGATTTACACCATTTATTCACAACCTATTATAAGTTAGTCTCTATTTAATTTCATGAATATGATTTATTTACGTTAATATTCTTACTTTATACTTATGCACAATTAAAATTTTAATTAACACATTTTTTCTGAATTAACAAGTGATACACCTCATAATATGTAACAAAATATAAAAGTAAAACCTCTTGTACTTTGTTAATTTTTGGAAATAAATAAACATCTATTAATCATTAATTTAATTAATGACTAATTCAAAATACGATTTGCTATAAAATAATTCATTAATAATAAATTTCAAAGTTTTAAGAGCTATACATTATTCTAAGAGTACAATATGAGCTTATCCTTATCTATATTTCAGACTTGACTAATTGATAAGTCCAATTTACTGCTTAATCTAACCTTCGAACCTAGACATTACAAAATTTTGTTAGACTTATTAAAAAAAATTCAACTTAATTACGCTTAATAATCTAACTTTATTCCCTTTTCCACTTTATTCTTAATATTAAAAATATCCTTACCTAACCTAACAACCATAATTACCAAAATACCCTTAACTATTAAAAGTCCTATTTTATCCTTATTTATTTTATTAATACAAAATAGGCTTCTAAGAATTAAATTCCAATTTTACCATTAAACGTTTACATTTCCTATTTTGCCTTAATGCAACTTAAATTTTCTTAAATTGCCTTCTTCACTCTCCCTTCTTCTCTTACTTCCTTCTCATTTTCTAGCCACCTTTTCTCCATTTTTTATTTTTTCCATGACTTCAATTTATTTTCCTAAACAATTACACTATACAATCCAACTATAAACTAGTGTATGATGACTAAAACTCATAATAAGAGGCTTATAATTATAGCTGGAAAATTTTTACCTATAGGAAGTCTATGCCTTTCTAAGGGATTTTTGGGATGTTAACCTCCACAATTTCATGAAAAACAAAAATAATGAGGGACTACATAAGAAAAGTTTGAAATGCAAGAAAAAGATGGTGTATTTAAAAACTTACCAGTTGGATAAAAATGGAGAAGAAGAAGAAGAAGAATAAGACAACCACTTTCGTTAGGTGTTTAATTTCCCAGTTGTTGTCTTCTTATATATATGCCCCTTTGTTGGATAGACATTTTTGTTTCTTTTTGTGGGCTTTATACTTATCTCCAAAAGTCACGATATCATCTATATACAAAATAAACTCATTTGGGTATTACGTTTTTCAAACCACACAAAGATGTGTTTTACATGACACAAATATCTTAAGTCTTATTCCATATAATACCTAATCAAGTCATAATGCATCATTTTTCCATTCTCTATGAGTACAAAGTGAAACAAAAATCAATTCTTATAGAATATATGATAACTTTTTAAAATTTAAGAATAAGGTAGAAAAAAATTCAAACTATAAGGGATTTGATGTAATTAACCATAAAAGGAACTATCGGGGATTGATAAAAAGAAATACTGAATACCATTTGAAATAAATTTTAAGGTTGTGAGAATTTATAAAAAAATCTTATTTTTATTAAAATGGTATCAAAACTTTAATGGGACAATTATATTTTTGGTCCTCAAACTTTAATATTTTTCCTATTTAAGTCTTTCAACACAAAAGGTTCTTATTATAGTCTTTAGTCTCAATACATAGACTAAATCAAGTACTTCCATCAATTTTTATTAATAAAAAGTCAATATGGTACATCTAAAATAAATGAGAAAACAAGTTAATATGTCTTGGAATTTGAAATATAAAAACTCTAACTAACTTATTTTTTATTAAACACATCATAGAGCACTAACAATTTTTAAAGAAGAAGAGGAAAACCTATAGAGAAAGAAGAAGAAGAAATGGTGGCTGGTTTAATAATGTGCAACTATGGAAGGATGTCCATGACAAAAGCTTCTTAGATAAAGACAAATGTAAGGAAGAGATTTGCATTTTATAAGATGAAATAGGTGAGGTTTGTTTCACTTGTAGAAAAAATTTAACTAACTTAAAATATGATTATTTTTTTAAAAGCTTTTATGTTTAAAGGAAGGACACATTTGATTTTTTTAGATGGATAAATCCATTTATATGTCCTAAAGCTATTCAAATCATTTTTGGATTGTTAAGAAAGAACACGATGTATGTAAAATAAGTTAAAAAAAGAGAATGGTTTATTGCCTTATTAGGTTGGTTAATATAGTTTACTTGTAAACAAACTTGTGATAAAGTTGCTTGATGGAAGTAAGTGGCGGTTTTAGTATGAAGAAAATATGAATTTCAAAGAGAAAGATGAAGTAATTTTCAACAGTTGATTTAATATTGTCCGTTAGAACAAATAAAACATTCTATATTTTGTCAAGTAGAATAAAAGGACCACAATTTCATGCTCTTTTTTGTATCTTGTATGCTAGAAAATTATGTAAATTTTACTTTAGTAATATTCATATTTGTTATTTTAATAATATTAATTGCTAGTTTTTTATATAGTAATCAAAGAAGGAGGAATGATAAGGTTTATTCACTCAAATGGATTATAGCCTACAGTTACATAGCTATTTATCTATCAATTAATATTTATAGTCTATATTCAGTTATCCAACTGTTAATTCAACAAAATTTCTATTACATAAACAAATACAAAGACCTTAAAAAAGGATTTAAAAAATGTAAATATGGTGACAATTACAAGGGATTAATGATGTGCATTAGTATACTTATGTCTTTAAAAGAAGTTATTAATATATTATTATGCTTTTATCTAAATTTTCTTGATTTGATACTATAACTGATTTTATTTTATATATTAAATAATTTTAGAGAAATATTGCTTTTTAATAATGAGTTTGGTTAGGATCCTTCAAAATAAATATCTTTAGTTGAAAACTGTCTCAAACATAAGTATGTTGCAAGTCATATTCCTGACCAGACATAAGAACTTAATGAGAATTTTGAATGTAGCCTTACACAAGGATGTTGCGTTGGCATATAGAATTAGGTTGTAAGGAATTAATCTTGAAAACAAGTGTGTTAAAACTCATATTACTTTCTAGATGAAGAAATTAAAAATCTACTGTTGAACACAAATTTGAACATAGGCATATTACAACTTATATTCATTTTGACAATAAGAATTTTATTAATATCAACATGGTGATGTACTAATTAACTAATGATATGAAATAAATATCTTAAGCAATTAACCATAGATTACAAAACTATAACCCTATTAAACAACAATCCAAAAAACATAATCTCATTAGCCAACAAACATAAATACAAAACCATAATAACCATTAACTTTAGTATTAACATAAAAAGAGATCATAATTGTTCAACATTTATATAATGATGTCCCACAAAATATGCATTGTTGAGTGCTCACTATAGATTGGCCATGCTTTTCTGATATTTTCTTTATGCATTTCTTTTCAGTAACTCTCTTCTTTTATAGTTGTAAAAGGCAGATGATTTTCCTTCTTCTTAAAGTTGCTTTAACTTTAATACTTAGCTCTAAATACAGGTCCTTGTTGTCTACATAAAACTATTTTAAATACTTTATCAGGAAAAATGAGGTTAGATGGCATAATCTCAATAGTCTTTCTTACAAGAGCCATTACCTTTCCTTTATTCACTTTAAATGTAAAAATTTGTTTCTTCCTTCCTACAAGCATTAATAAGGAATAATATATAAGTAGCAAACTTCAAAAAATCAATATAAAACTAAATATGGTGAAGAAATTACTTTCCAATTAGAAAATCCAATCTCTTTATCAACATAAGTTCCATGCTTAGATGGAACATTACATTTTTCCCTTTTTTTCTGAAGCTTTACTGAGAGTAGAATTTTGAAACGTTTCTTTGAAAGGACATCCAGTTTTATTAAGACTATGTCCTTTACATATTTAACATATTATGATCATGACCTTCCTTGATGTTGCTTTAAATAAAGGTGTTATTTCTCTTTCTTTTCTTACTCCTGTTATCTTTAAAGATAGACTAGTGTGTTTTTTATGATGAAAAAATAATAATGTAAATATAAGCTAACCTCATTTTTGAGTTACATAATTTGCATATTATGAATAAGAAAAAGATGCGCTTCATTATGGTTAAGTGGGTTCACACTAAAGCATGAATTTTATTTTTATTTTTATTTTATTGTCATTTTATACTCTATATAAGGGAGTCTTGGAATGATATGTAACCTTGTCTTATTAGTAAGTTGTTGGTGGAACTTTCCCATATTGCATATGTTTATGCACACAAAATTACATTATTTAGGTAACATATTCACGTGGTTATGTTTTAGTTTAGTGATAACATTTTACCAGTTTTCTTAGATGTCTTGTTGTATATGATGTTAGTATAATTTGTTTTGGGTCAAAATTAGTTTAGGAACTTTTTATATGGGCTATTTTAGATATAAATTGGTTTTAGTAAATTACAGTTTTTTAGGTTTTATGTTTAATAAACTCATATACGATTCCTATATAAAGGTTAAAATTTTATTCTTATCTTTGTGCTTGCCTAAATCTCATCATGAACATAGGCATTTTTAAAAAGCATGAAGGAGTATTTCATTATGAAAAAAATCCTATTCATCAGGTTTAGACGTGACTTAGTTTGTAACATATGAAACTGAAAGTGAATCTCTTATCCTATATATAAGGAGTAGCTACTTCACTTAATGAAAATTTTAATGTAAGTCTAAGCATTGGATATTGTTGCATAAAAATAGGCGTCTTTATGTTAGTGATTTGGAAAGAAAATTTATGCTTATTAGTAACAGTAGACCTTAGAAATTACTAGGGTATCAAATTGGTTCATATGGTCCTTTTTCTAAAATATAGGAGCACTTGGTTTAGATTAGATGTACTAGGTTGACTTTATCAAATTTTAAATTAGAAGATAATAAAATATTGGTATATACATTAGATAAAGTTGGATTTGGCATGGTCTTGTCATTAATAGGTTTATCTTCTCATTTTTAGGATTAGTCACCATTCTAAAAACTAAATAGATGGGGGCTTAAGAGTTCATTTTACGTGTGTGTATAATGTGCTATAAATTTGGATCATTCATGTTGAGCATTTTCATACTTATGTAAAGCACAATATGACTTCCATCCATCGTTCTTACTTATAAGAAAGTTCTTCATTCCATCCTGAGTTATCTCATAGGTTTTATTATACCTTTTAGCTTATTTAAGAAGCTTCTAAGGTAACTTCATTTCAATATTTTGTGAGAGTTAGGGGACCTTATGTGAGGTCCTTAAAAAGTAGCAAGGGTTAACATTGATGTCTTAGGAAAAAAATTGGCTTACAATCTTAAGATCATAATCTATGTCTTAGGATAAAAAATGTTAAGGAGATGTGGGATCTTCTTGAGGTAATTCACAAAGGTAACTTTTAGATAAAAAAATCTAAGTTAGATTTACTAACAACTCAATGCGAATTTTTTAAAATGAATGAAAGTGAATATGTTCATAATGTGTTTGATTTATTTACCAAAATTTTCCAAAAGCTTAATTCCCCTAGAAAGACCTATAAAACTGAAGAAAATGTTAGGAAAATTCTTCACAATTTACCACCAAAATGGATGCATAAGGTTATTGATATCCAAGAGGTTAAAGATGTTTATACCTCGCACCTTAAGGAATTGATTGTCACTTTATGACATATGAGATAGTGTTGAAGAACTAAATTCCAATTTAAAAGGACAAAGGGATTGCTCTTAAGGAAAATCTAAGTGAGAATGACTCAGACTCAAGTGATGAAGACATTGTTATGCAAGTATGCAAATTTAAAAAGTTCCTTAAGAACTTAAGTTCAACTAAAAGGGAAACACTATTAAGGGTAAGTTCCTCTTCTTCTTCTTCTAAGAAGAATGCTAAAGGTTGCTTTAAAAATGACAGTCTCTATCAAATGATATAGGGTTGCCCCAAATGGGATGAAGAAGATGGCAAGGAACAAAACAAAGAATGTGGTAAGAAATAGGAAAAGCAATTTGATAATAAATAGTTTAGATAAGCCATGCTAGTTATGTAGGGAGATTTAGATGGCAGTGAGGTTAATTCTAAATCTCTAACTGTACAACAAATCTCTATTTGATGGCTTAGTTTGAAGAAAGCACAATATCTGCTACTGATGACTTAAAGTTAAGTACATCTAAATGAAAAAGTTCCTTAGAGACTTACTTAAAATAAACATTAATTGATTTGTATAGCTTTCTTACAAATAATTATAAAGATACTACTCATAAAGTCGATGTCTTAAAAGATTTTATTCTTGGTTTAGATGAAGATTTAAGAGTCATAACTAGAAAAATATTATGTGAAAATGAATTAAAGACTTTTAAAGAGGAAAAATCTAACCTAAACGAAAAGGCTATAAAACTAGAAAAGAATAATGATGCTTTTACTCATGAGAATGAACTAAAAGCTTCCATTGATCCTTATGAGTTAACTTCAATATGCTAAAAATAGTAATGAGAACAATGATGAAGCACTATTAGGTCTTATGGCTCTTACCCCTATTTCTCCTAGTAACCCTTATGAGTTAACTTATCTCTTATACTCCTAATGACAATTGCCCAAACAAGTTACAAATTTGAACAATGAAAAATGGGATTTAAGAAATAAAATAAATAAAGGTAAACAACAAATGGAGAATAAGGGAATGAACGAAGCCAATGTACCTGATGAATGGCTTGTTAAATCATACAAGAGGGCTAAATATGGGTTAGGTTTTGATGGTCAAAAGAAAGAGTCATGAAACAAAAGAAAATATATTGGTTTGTTAAGTATATTGTTTGTATGCATTATGATAAGACAAGCCATTATATGTTTTAATGTTATTGTAGGCAAAGGCTAGTGATAAAAACTATGCTCATCTAAAGCATTTGTAGATTGATAAGAATGTTTTAAGAGCTAATCATGATAAAAAGGGACCAAAAAAATTTAGGTTCCTAAACTAAACCCTAATCTATTTTACAAGCTGAAGCAAAGGGGAACAAGCAGTGGTTCCTTGACAGTGGTTGTTCTAAGCATATAATAGAAGACAAATTTATGTTCCACTGAAGGCCTTCTATGTTGGAACTGTGAATTTTTGTGACAAAATGAAAGGTAAGATTGTTGGTTTTGGTAAAGTAGGTAAGTCGTCATATTCCATTGACAACGTACTATTAGTTAATGTTTTGCTCAATATCTCACAATTTTATACCAAAGGAAATCATATGCAATTTACTTCTGATAAGTGTTTAGTTACGAAAAAAATAAATGATATTGTTCTCTTAGGAATAGGATGCAATCAATAATAAGGTAAATCTTGACTTACTTCCTAACTTCAATCTGACCTGTTTAAGTGTTCTTAAAGACGATCCTTTATTTTAACGTGAAAGACTTAGGCATACCACTATATTATTATTAAAAAAGCTTATTTCATGATACCTTATTAATGGTTTACCTTCTATGAAGTTTAAAATAAGCAATTTTTCTAAAGCTTGTGCAAAAGGAAAGCATGTCCTTTGTCTTTTTAATGTCAAGAATATGGTAGGTACAAGTAAGCTACTAAAACTATTACACATGGAATTATATGGACCAATGATAATGTTAAGTGATGGAGGTAAGAGGTATGTTTGGTTATAGTTGATGATTATTCATTTTACACTCGAACCATATTTCTTTCAACTAAAGATGAAACTTTTGATGAGTTCTTTATGATTTCTAGAAAGGTCTGAAAGCACTATAGAAATCAAATACTCTCGCTCTATTTTGATCATGACACTGAATTTGATAATTAAGCCTTTATTGACTATTACAGGGAATATGGTGTTATTCACAATTTCTCAGCCCGAGAACCCCATAAAAAAGTGTTATGGAGAGAAAGAATTGAAGCCTAAAATAAATGGCTAGAACAATGCTCATGACTAGTGGACTTCTTATGCCTTTTGGGTTGAGGCTATAAACACTGTGTATTCCATTATAAATAGGTCCATGATTAGACCATTTCTAAAGAAAACTTGTTATAAGTTGTTTAAGGGTAGGAAACCAAATATTATACACCTTAAAACATTTGGGTGTCAATGTTATATGTATAATAATGGTAAAAACAACTTAGGAAAATTTAACCTTAGGAGTGATGAGGTAGTGTTCTTAGTATACTCTTCTCATAACAAAGTATATAAGGCAGTAAAAGAACAATGCATGTAAAAGAACTTAGGAAAATTTGTTGGACCCCAAATTTGTTTTCTTGATGTTATTAAGTATGAATTATGTTAGTTGTATGATTTATGGCATAATTTGA
>JAOTIZ010000009.1:17239953-17256242 GCA_027123425.1 Erythroxylum panamense
ATTGAGCATGCATTATACATGACACATATACATATGTGTACAATTGAATGTTTATGTAATTGTGCAATTAATAATGTGTGTGCGATGTGTGTATTGCATAATGTTAATGTGCAGGATAAAACGTCGACATCCATACATGTTCAAATCATAGAAGTTAATGCTAATCTGGAGCATATTGTGAGTCGACTTATATGGTATTAATTTAAATGATTGTTCTGTTAAATTCTATATTGAAAATTTGTGAAAGTGATTGTGTTGATTCCGGACATTAACTATCCGAGGTGTTTAATGCATGAAATACATATTGGAAGTGCTCATTGAATATAAATTTGACGAAATAAGTGATTACTCAACCTTTTTGTTGAATGTATAAGGGTCGATGATAAATGTGAAAATGAATGTGTAAATTGAAATAAAGTGACTGATTGATCTTATATGATTGATGCATTTCATTATATGAATGTATGACAACATTAAGGCTGTTGTGACCAGAGTGGCCACCGAAAAAGAGCTTAAAGTTCATAATGTGATTAAAAGCCAAAGGCTCACTATATACAATGCGCTTGATATCCCCAACAGATACCGGATAATTATCAATGAGCCCAATATCGATAATAGATACAGAACAGTTATAGGCACTCTGTCATAACAATTACAATTGAAGAGTCTCATGAGCACTTCATATACATCTGATATGTATGATTAAAATGGTTAGAATTAATAGTTTGAATGATTTCTGAATGTAATATATGATTTAAGTGAATAAGAAATGTATGTGACTCAACATGTTGAATTGATGAAGTGATGTCAATTATGTGACTATATGAATTGATGTGCTCTATGATATGAGTGAACCATCAAGGATGGTTAACTCACTGAGTTTGCAAAACTCACCAAAATTGCAACATTATTTTTCAAGCTTAGAGAAGATCTCCAATTAGACAAATTGGAGTCAAGCCACTACATTCGAGTAAGAGATAAAGGTTAGGATCAGTTCACATAAACATTTGTATTTCTTTATTTTCGTATCAAATTGTGTGTTCCGCAATTATTGTTTCATGTGTATTTGAATAATTTTGTTTGTAATAACTTTCCAAATTGGTCATGTTTGTAGATGAGATTGATCAATGAGTGTAGTAACACTTGTGAATGAAAATGTTTATGAATAAAGTATGCTCGATTTGTTTATTGATTTTCTGTATATCCGTGTGTTGTTTTGAAAAATTTGTAATGAGTTTGATTGATTCACTATTCTAGCATGCCACCCTCGTAGAGTATGTTCTCGAATACCATAGGTATGTTCAGGGATATGCCCTAGAGTAGGATACTACACTCTTGTTGCTTCTAAAGGCTTAAAAACAATTACGTGATTTAATTTTGAGTTCAAAGTGTAGTTTCCCTAACTTGATATTTAAATTGCAGATGTTAAAGTAGCGCTTTTGTTGCCTAAATAGCTTGTGACTTTATGTTAGAACAAGAAATTCCTTTTGTGATATGTACTCGTGGCTTTGGCCTTGTAATTTAATGTTCTTTTAATTTCTAAGAAAAATTAATTGATTGTTGATATTACCAAATATTCAATCCTTCTTTGGGATAGTTATCAAGTGTTAGGCAATTTTAATTTCTTTTACATGTTCCTTATTAAGAATTTATGATGAATAATATGGTTGTACCTTCTGGTTCCAATGCATTATATATTCCCTTTACCTTGGTGTATTCTCTTTCTCTATAATTATAAGTGTCTTTGCCTTCATAAGACATCTATCTTGAATTTCATGATTTTGGGGTTGTGTTATTATAGGAAAATGAATAGAAGAATAGAGAATAGAAAAAAAATGATACTAGTTGTTTAAATCTAAATGCATCGTCCTCAAAAGATGCTCATTTTTTGTTTGATAAAAAATGAATCTTAAATACTATAGCTCCTGATATTCAAGGAATATTTATACGTTCTCTTATAGATCAACAGAGTTGTTAGTTGTTGAAGTTTCATTTATATTATTTTGTTATGGATAAACTAAAAAACAATACAATTAGGGATTCGTTGATGTAACAAACTTAGTACACATCTTTTATATGGCAGTGAGTATCCTTCTTATGGCCATTTTAATGTTTGTATCATATAGATAATGAAAATGATATGTTTTATCTCTCTCCTACTAATTCTTTGAATCCTCCCTCTATACACTTCTATCAAAACACTTGTGAACCTTTTGTCTCTTTCTTTATTATATTTTTACATAACATCTTAGTATTAGAGCAAAGGAACCTTGACAGATAATCATGGTAGAGCTATAAAGAATCTAGGACCATATGATCAATATTCGTGAAGCTTAAACCAGGAATAAAATGTTTTTGATGAAAATCAAACTCGAACAATATAGGTTGGAAAAAATTAGATAACTTAAAGATAATGTTCCATTAGTTTTTGTATAAATTTGGAAGGAACAACGAACCATTGTTAACAAGGAAGTAGGATATTAGTACCAATGTTTAATTTACTTAGATAATGAACGCTATAATATATTGATGAAGTTTAGTAAGATTGATTTTTCTGTATTTGGTAGGGTTAGAGTCAGAGAGTGAATCTCTACATATGAGTAGTTCTTCATACTTTACCACAACCTTGATAATTTAAAAGTGGGAATTTATTTTAAAAGGTAAGCTTATAAGTAGTATCCATTGAACTTAAAAAGTAGAACTCAATAAGAACCGACCGACAGAATGGAAAGAGCTTGTAACCGACCGACATAATGGAAAGAGCTTGTAACCACTCTTAGCTAATAATTTAATGAAGAGACTATTGAAGATCTTGTGGATACTTGAAAGACTTAAAACAAAAAGATTCAGTGTTGGAGTATTATGGACAAATTGATAAATATTCCAATAAACTATCACTTTTTGAAAATTACTCGATAAGATTCTTCGTCAATAGCCATAAAATAGAGTTAGACGTATGGTAAGATTACTTTATCATTAAAGCCTTCAATAGCCATATATTCTTAAAAGGAAACAAGAAGTGAATAGTAATCAATTGTACCATAGGCTGTTGCATAATTTAAGATAAGGAAGTGAAACAATGATGAACAAATGAATCACTATAATAACTATAAAAACTAAGCCAAACAATGGGAATGAAATCTTACCCACCTATGATATTTTAGGAAATATTAATAGAGGCAATTACCTCAAGAATTATAAGGGGAAAGGATTGCAAACATTAAATATTTTGAAGAAAGACGGGCTAAGAGGTTGTGCTTTTGGTATGATGAATATTATACATTAGAGCATAATTGTAGGAAGAAGTAGTTTTGATTTTTTATGATAAAAGGAGAAAAGGGTACAAACATATGAATTGAGGATTAGGAACTATAGGAGAATGACGAGCATCTAAATGAAAAAGAGGAGTACAAATAGATAAAGGTTATAGGAATGCATCAAAAGAGACCTCTACATGTCTTAATTAATAATGGGAAAACATATAATTTCTTAGATACATCAATCATTATGAAAGGATATAGGGAGATTGAGGAAGAATTACCTTCTTATATTATAGTTGGAGGAGGCTTGATATTGGACCACCATTAGTCTTATAAACGATTCATATAGAGCATATAAGGCTTGAGGTTCACAATTGACGTGTTGGTTATTAATCTAAGGTGTTATGGTATGGTTTTAGGAGTTTAATGGTTGGTGGCATTGATCAAAACTTCCAAAATGAGATTTAAGTGGTAAGAAAAAGTGATGAAACTAATTGGGAATCCATATAAGAACACAAAGGTGATTATTGGTAAAGACTTTAATAAAATCCTTAAGAACTCCAAATATGGGAGCTCATATATGCTCCATCTCTTGCATCTTATCAAATGCCATATGTAACAAATAGATTTAGGAGATTAACCAAGTATAATGGTTAGACTGAATGGATTTTTAACATAATTTTGGAGTGTATTTAAAAAGAATATCTAGTTACCACCCAAAAGAAACTGATGATCATCTAATTAGGTTAAAAGAAGTGGAAACTATTAGCATTTAGCCTTATAAGTATTATGGAGGAAAAAAGATGTCATAAAGAGAGTTGTGCAAGAACTAATATGGCAAGGATTTATTAAACTATCCGCTTGGGGGATACAAGGCTTATTAAACGTTGAGCTTGAGGTTCTGATTCACTTTTGAGCTCGAAGCTCATTTTTAGTCGTTGAGCTTTAAGCTCTGATCGATGACTACTCTAGTCACAACAACAATTATGTTTCATGCATTCATGAAATGAAATGCATCAGTCACATTTGCATGATCCCACTCAATCTCATTCCCATATCATCAGACCTTCGTCTGGCATTCAACATTAAGTTGAGAATCACACTTTCACAATCACATTAAGTACACTTAATTCATCTCATTCACATACAAACAGCACTTCAATATCTCATCAATAATCATAATCATCGAACATTCTGTCCGGAATCAACAGTCAAGACGCGTTCATATCAACATTCAATAGTCAATTAATACAACAATCAAAACAAACAATGAAATAAGACCATCTAGGTCTACTCACAATATGCTCCAGATTAGCATTAACTTCCATGATCTAGAATCGTCTGGATGGAAACGTTCTATCCTATATCATCATTATGCAAAACACATATTGTACACACATTATTAATTGTACAATCACATAAACATTTAGGGTGCAGTTAGTTCGTATAGTTTTTCACACATGAATAGATGTAATGTATAATGCATGCTCAATGACAATCCCGAGTATATTCCCTTTAATTTCATCACAAAATCATTCTTATATCAAAACTCATCTAGGTATAATTTATACTTAGGTTTATTCCTCACTAAAACTATTAAAATCTCTATTCCTTTCTCATTGACTCACTTCAAATTTTTTCAAGTCACACTTCAAGTCTACTGTTCACATTCAATTAAAAAGCAAAATTGATGTAATTTGGTCAATCTCTCTTCTAGAAAAGTATTCCTCTATGTCTTATCTTTCCATTGACACCAAAATCACTCAATTTAGTTCAGTAATTTGGAAGATATGCCTCAAATATTATCGGGTTATCCATATTCAAAAGCATTATACTATGTACAACTTCCATCTAGAAATTCAATATCTTAGAGAAAGAATCAAAATTTGATTTCTTCAGACAATTTGTAGGCCTATATCTCTAGTTTACTCAAATTAAAATTTATCTTATTTGAAATCCTATAGATCAAGATATCATCAAAATACTGGAACATGTTCAGTAAAATATCCAATTCATACTCTTCCAATCGATACCCTTACTTTAATTCGATCAATCTTTTTCGAGTCAAAACCAAAAGCTATAAATTTTTATGGCGAGATAGAGAAATGTGTTATGAATCTAATTCTTCAAAAATTAGGTCATTTGAAGGTCAGATGACAAAGTTATGACCAAAATAGTGGAGTATGTTTAGATTGGGGCGAAATCGGCCCACGATGTCGCGATCGCTCGCGAAAAACACGCATAATCGAGATCGCGATTCCCTTCCTCCATTTCTCCTTCCAACATAAATTGGTAAAATGGGCATAACATTCACTAAAAATATTAGATTAAATTCATTCAAAGACTTTTTTAAAGAGGACTTCTAAACCTATAACTTTTATAAAGATTTAGAAAACAAATTTTGCCTCTATAAAGGTCAAATTTTCAAAATAATGTAACTGTCCCGAATGGCCATCCCATGCAGCATCATAAACTTCTAATGGTCATATCTGTCTACTCTAATGTCTAAAAATTTCACACTTTATATCAATGGAAAGATTAAATAAAGATCTACAACTTCTATGAAGACAACTTTGTCAAAAAACTCTCTATATCAGCATAGAAAACTCATGGAAGTTTCAGATCAAATTTTTAACTCTTTACTTACAACATTCAATTCCTCATGCTTAGTCTATCATTTCTTGTTCAATACTCATCATTTATCCATTATTCTAACTCCCTTTCAACTCAACATCATCCATAACCAAATTATAGTCCATGATTGATCATAAACACTAATAATAGAACATACACATATATATGCATTCGTCATCAATTTTCTACACATATTCAACTTTATTTTCACTTTCATTTCACTTATAACTATCACCTAGATCCTTCACATTTCAAGACACCAAATTAATCCCTCTCTTTAGCTTTATACACATTTTACATCATCACAAAAACACCCAAAAAGATTCACATTAATTCATCAAGAAAAACAGAACAAAAACCAATATGTATCCAATTTTTTTGCACTTTTTCCCTATACCTAGTACTGAACTTCAAGTTGAAATTGGAAACTCCAAATGATAGAATTTAAATTCGACATCTTCATACAAAATGTATCCCTATGTCTCTAATTTAATCCAAATCAAAAATCATCTCGTTTAGATAACTACAGAACAAGTTATGGCTGAATAACATAAGAATATTTGGTGAAAAAAAATCACAGTTAATATTTCTCCAGCACACTTTATACACCATTCACTTTGTCTCTAAACTTTCATCCTAGTTCTTCCCTTTTCAAGACACTATACTTGCCTTTTCTCTAACTTCAAATCTCAATCCAATCCATGTCTAACAAATCAATGATCCACGTTTTTATCCATAAAAAACATAACATAACAATATCTATTCACAAATCAATTTTTCTTCACTTCATTCTACATCTCTTAAGGATTCATTCTAACTCTAAATCATCTCTACATCAATTTATGAATCATTAATCATCACATACACAAAAGCAAGACATTAACATAAACATTTCATCACTCATGACTCATACACATAAATTTCAGGATCAATTCATCAATCTCAAATTACTATTCATATTAGTTTCCTTTACAATACCCATAATGATTAAAGCATAACATACTTGATTTAGTTCCAAAATTCTTCAACTCTTCAAGATCTCTCTCAACCCTAACTTCCTTCTCTCACAAGTGCATCATCATTCAAGGGTGTTAGGGTTAGGTCTTTAGTAAGAAATGAAGAAAATAGAATGGCTAGTGGTTGAAGAAAGCAAGGTTCAACTTGTGGCTTGGAGAAGAGAGTGTCGTGAGTGTAATAGAGAGAAAGATGAAGAAAAACATATGAAGAAGATGAAGAAATGGAGCTAGTGTCATGGGTGACAAGAGAAAGGCCACAATTTGGTCTTTTTTTTAATTAATTTCGTGACTTAACATGTGGTATGGTAAGTGACACTTGTCACTTGCCATATTTCTCTCTATCATGGTCCCTTTTTGATCTTTTAATAAGCTAGTCCATTGCCTCCAATTTCTAATCCAATTCTCTCTCAATTTTCAATGACATATGTCATTAAATCCCAAAGTCCTTTGTCAAAATTTCCCTTGCCATTGGACAGTAATTTCTACTACCATTTAACAATTGTTTTGCCACTTGGTAATTTTCCTAGTTAAAATACTCAACAATTCCAAAAATTTCTCCAAAAATTTCCAAAAATTCTAAATCAATTTATACACTCCCCAAATCAATTTTCAACATATAAAAACCACATTTCTCAATGTACTCACATTTATAAACAATTATACCCTAAAATTGTCAATGAATGCACGTACAATTATTTTCATGTGCAAAAATCACAATTCACGTGTGTGTATGCTGACATTATGCATTAGCATGAAATGCATTTTTTAAATCTCTCTTTGATCTCACATGCACCAAATTTTAGGATTCTAGCCCTTAGTATGGGAACAGGATGTTACACTGTCGGCATAATCGGTCTAGTCGTATCTCTAATTTCTGTCATCTCAGCTACAATTTTTATTCAATAGTTGTCAATGCGAAATGCCAATAACCCAAGGAAAAATATTTTCTGATGTAGAAGATCAGACCACGTTGTAACCACAGAACATATTAAGAAAAAACCCTTGGCTCTAATACCAATTATTGTGGAAACTCGGGTTAATTTTCACCAATAATAACAATTTCACCTCGAGCACTATTTCTTAGGTGAATAGAATATGAATGATTGTACCAAAAAATCACAAAAGGTAAAATCCCAGTAAAGACTGGAGGGGTCACAAACAGTCCCACTTAAAACCCAACCTCAAAGACAGAATTTTCCTAAACATGTAATTTAATAACATAATAATTCACTATAACTATACCTGACAATAGCTATTAAATAGACAAATAAAGAGCACGGGGATTTAACGAGGTTTAATCAATTATGCCTACTTCCTTGAACACTACTAAATTGATATTTCACTTATTTTTAGGAAATAATACAAGTGAAATATTACAAAAGTAGAGAAAGACAATTTTTAGGATATCTAACATAGGTGATGGAGTCTTCTTTTTATAACTTAAGAAGACTCCTCCATCTTTATATTTCTTAAATATGAGAATATGTCATAACATTAACAACATATGCATGCCAATCGCCAAGAAATGAAGTGAATGGATCAATCCAGTTAAAATGCTTCTTCAGATAAAAGGTTGTGAACTCAGCTTTTTAAAAGAGCTGAGATGTAGAGAAAAAATGGAAGTAAAATCAAAGAGCAAGGTATAGGAAAGCTTACACAAGATAGACATGTATTGCCACTTAGCCTATTTCAAGGGAGGCCAGGTGCTCAAAAGAGTTAAAGAAACATTACTAGTCTCTTTAGCAACTCTTACCAAAATAGCAACTATTAATGTTAAGATCAATCCCAACATGCGCAACATCATCTCCTATGACTTGCCTTTCCTTGCACCATTATGAAATACCTTTTCGTCATTGCTCCCAACTTCATTCAAGTTAAAGGTTTTGTGCCCATTTCCATTTCAATTAAGGGGAGGAGAGCTACCTTGAGCACAATATATAAGTGTATGAAACAAAGATGGTATGTGTTGATATAATTAATATAAATAGAGAGAACTAGAAGTAGATGGTTGTGATTGTAATGTTTGGTGATGATATAAATAGAGAAGCTGATCTAGCAATAAAGAAGTTAGTGAACTCCATAGGTTAACTTTTGCATTTGTTATTGTTTTGCTGAAGAAAATGATTTGGAGTACCTATTTCTTGATAGCTAAATGTACATGCCAATGACATCGTAAGAACAATAGTGTTTCGTGTCAAATTTACTGACCTTAGACACCTTAAAGTTCATCTGCAAGATTGACTTTGTCAACTGAAAATTATAAAATACTATTTTATATTTAAAACTATTTTAATTTTTGCTTATAGTTAATAAGAAAATTTGACACATATATTTCTTACAATTTCTCTAATAAGTAATTGACTAGAATAATATAAATTCATTAGTAATTTCTAAAATTTAATGCAAATCATTCTTAAAAATGTATATCAATTAAAATTTTAACATTCCATAATAAAATTGTTAACATGGGTAGAGTCTAGAGTCTATTAGTAAGAATTAAAATTGGGTTAACCATTACCAAAATGACTAGAACTAGTCATTTGGATAATTGACTCTTACCACTTATACACCCTTTAACATTTTCATATTTAGTCAATATGAGATATTCTAACACTCCCTCTCAAGTGAAACTAGGACTAGACATCCAGTTGTTACTTGAAATAAACACAATAGTAACCAGACCGGGCTACTAGTACTGGACATCCAAATGGACAACTGGGAAATTAATAATATAGACCAAACCTCGTCTGATACCATATTAGAATTTTTAATATGAGTAGAGTGTAGAGTCAATTAACAAGAATTGGGTTTGGGCCAACCATTGCCAAAATAACTAAAACTAGTCATTTGGATAATTGGCCCTTATCACTTATAAACCCTTTAACATTTCATGTTTAGTCAATATAGGATACTATAACATTCTTCCTCAAAAAATTAAGGCTTGTTTGGTTCTACTACAAGTTTTTTTTTAATATCTTCATCTTCAAATTCAATTGAAAAAATTGTTTGGCTGAGTTTATGATTTTTGTTTTATTAGTTTTCATAACTTATGTTTTCATAACTTATGAAAATTATATAAAATTTTGTTTTTTATTTTATTTTATCAAAATTTGATTAATATTGACTAAATATATACTATTTAATTATTTAATTAACTAGTAGTAAGAATTATGACTTATATAATTTAATTATTTAATTTATTTTAATTTTTATATGGTGAAGTAAATGGAGAAGAGATAAAAAGGAAAAATTAAACAAGTCTTGATGGTTAATACTATATTGTCTTTAGGTTCTTGAAAATATTTCTAATTTGGGGTTAAAAAAATTTATTAAATGATATTTGGAGGTAGCAATCCTACAAAGAAGATCTATTCTTTCTAAGCTACAGTTGATAATTATAATAGGTTATGCTTGGGTTAACAAGTGTCTTAATTCGTTATATTCTCCCCTTAAAGAAATTATCTCTTCATATAATTCTTTTACTAAATGCTTTAAGAATGTTCTTATATTAGGAATTCTAAGCATGAAAAATATTCAAGGCTAGGCCTAGATAATATTTCTAACTTTTTATAAAGTAATATAGTTATTGTTTTAATAATTCTTCTTATTATTCTATTAGTTATAATATCTTGGAATAATTGATTTTTTGCTATTTTATAATTATATTATTAATTTTTCATTTTCTTCCTCAAAACTGATATGTTCCTTATTTAATGTAATTATGTCTTGCTTTAGTAAAAGCTTTGAAAGAAAGAGTAAAGAAATCAATAAAGCATTAAAATTTAAGAATAAAAATAAGAAATTTATTAAAGCATAACCATTAATTGAAATTAATAGAGATTGAAAATAGAATAATTCACTTTATTATATTCAAAATTTGTGAAGCATTAAAAAAAGATGGCTCTATATGGAGTAGGTTGATGAAGGAGTGTTTTATAAGAATCTACAAGTTTTGGTTATTGTGGAAAGAATATCTTATGTGGTAGTTTTTGGAAATTGGGAGGAGTTGAGTTTTACTATAAAAAGGTTTTATGAAAGAAGGTTTTAGTAGAATAAAACATATTTTTAGTAATGTAGGAACTTAAAAGAGGTTTTTATACAGACGGCTAGGGTTTTAGTATGGAAGGCTGGAAATGAAGAGGATGTATTAGAGTTGTTATTGGGAGTGAGTAAGAGAGTAGGAGAGAGCAATAGAGGAGAAGTCATTTGGAAAAGGGATCAGCCTTCCCCTTATATTTTCCTCCTTTTTTAAAACACAATTTGTAGGCTTTGGCATTTTTAAACTTTAATAGGTTTTACAGGGCATCTCTACATATGTTATTCCATTTTTTAACTCCCTAAACTGAGGTTATACCATATCCAGTTACTTGGTATCTAGGCCCAAATCTACTTCTTTCTCGTTATTTTTTGAGGTAAAAGTTAATTATGATTTTAGTAGCTATTTCATTATTTCAAAATATTCTTCCTTATTTTTTGTTCCAACTAACAGAGTATTTAATTTAAAATTTTATTGAAAAAAATTGTGGGGTCTTCAACTTTCTCATTGATGGACCAAGAATTTTGAACTATCCATTCCTCTGTGGCTTATAATGAGGCCTTTTGTACATAGCCAAATTTATCATATCATTTGATTTTGAATATCCTTATTAATATTGAAATATTTAATTATTGATCTTGTATATAGTCATACCACGACATTAATACCCAAAGGATGGAAAACTTTAACATAATTAGTAAAAATGGAGGACATAAGTTTTCATAGTCTTTGTGTTAGTATTTGTCTTTAAAAATAGAGTATCCTTAGTAAATTTGTTACGAAAATATTTAGAGCATAAATCCACACCATTTTCACTAGTTGATGAACTAGAAGGGGAAGTTGAATGTAATTCCCATATTAAATAAAAATTACTATGAGTGACGACTTGCAGTGATTACTACCAAGTAGGTATTGAACTAAGCTTATTGATAATCATAGTAATTATAGGTAGGATAGTATGAGAGATAGGTTAAAAATCATGCTTTAATATTTTTGACTTTTCATAATTCCTATCCCTATTCAATAGATTATATGACTTTAGTAATTTTGCATATAGAATAGGTAGAGTGGTTTTATTAGGTTCCACAAAATAATGTTTAATTTTGATTGAATCCATCTCTTCTAAAATATGTAAATAACATATTTGGGACTTTGACAGATCCTATAGCTTATTATGCCACCCCTTAAGAAAGAAAATATTAATTACTTTTGAAGTGTTGATATTATAAAGAAAATTTTCAATTGTTAAAATTGTTTGAAAATAATCTTTTCCAATAATAAATTTAGAAAGCGGGTTTTATAAATTCTTTGAAAACTCTTATAATGATTTTTGGCTTTGTAAAATATCATTTCAAACAAGCTTTGGTTCATGTAGAATAACTTTTTTATTGCATTTTCAATAACCATTTTTTATAAAGTATGTTTCTGGTGGCTTTCATCGGGGGAGTCTGATAGCTCTAAGATTGTTGACAAGTGGCAGAGCCACTTGTTAATATTGAGATTAGAAGATGAAGATAAAGAAATCACACCCTAGTTTTAGGAAGAAATGGGAAACTTTTTTTCTTCTTTTAAGACATCTTTCTAAGATTTTACTGATTAGGCAGATAATAGTGCTTTAGATTGAGCTTTAGATAAGCTTTGTGGCACTTTTATAAATGGTCCTTATGGTGTTTTCGATGTTTTATTTATCAATGTCATGATTAGTATTGTAAGAATTCTCATATTATGGAATCAAAAACAAAATTTGCTTCATCCTTAATAAATTCAATATCAAAACCAAAATACTTAAAATAGCTTACTATCTAGCTTAATTTTGTTTTGGCACAATATTTTGAACATCTTTTAATAAAACCTCTTTTGTGGAATTGTAATCAATTCGTAGAATAATCTTTTATTTAACAAATCAATTTGAAATTAAATAATTTAGAAAATGATGGAAAGAATTTTTTAATGGTTAAATAATTATTTTGAGCACGATTCCAATGTCCTAAAGGAAACTATACTATTTGTGTTTTATTATCAATGAGTGATCTTAGTATTCCTCCATATCCTTGGTTAGAAGCAATAGATTTTACAATTTAATAAGTATTAAGATTAGCTAAGTGTAAAATAACAATTGTCTTCATTTAGGACCTAATATGTTTAATTAAGCTATTGTGTTGTTCAATCCATGATGTAGGATTTTTCTTCAATCTATTATGTAAGGGTTTACATATCCAAATAAGGTTTGAATAAATTTCATTATATAGTTTAAGCTTCATAAAACCTTTGTAGTTGTTTTTTGTTTGATATTTAATTAGGAACTTTGTTTATAAATTCTAATGTTCTCTCTATTGGTATTATTATTCTAAGTTGTATATGTCCTAAAAACCTATTTTTTTTCTGGAAAACATTTATCTACTTTTATATAATACTAAGCCATTTTTCCTAATAATATGTGTATGCATTTTGACATGTTTGACATGTTGTTCTATAGTTTTTAAGAATATTAACACATCATTAATGTTTACTACACAAAATTCATAATAAGGAGAGCATATTTTTCATTCATTGTTCTTTGAAACTTAGAGGGAGATATTTTAAAAGCTAAATGGCAAGATACTCCATTCAAATTGCTTGAATGGGATAGTGAAAACAAGTTTATATCTATCTTTAGGATGCATATGAATTTACCAAAATCTTGATTTCCTATTAAATTTTAATAAAATGTGGGCATTATGAAGTCTTTAGAGTAAGTCTTTTTTCATATAGAAGTGGATATCTATTCCATTGCAAAGTTTTATTAAAATTTTTGTAGTTTATTACTAATATAGGAATTTCCTTTTCCTGTTCAAAATTTTTATTGACATAAATAGTGACACATCTCTAAGGAGACCTAGAAATGATATCAACCTTTTTTTCTTAATAGGTCATTTTATTTCTTGTTTACAATGAATTTATAAATATTTATCCATTTTTATAGGTCTAACTTTAGTAGGAACTCATTTTTTATCGAATCTTTTGATAAGGTAGATATGCAATACATTGTTTTCTGTCCCTAAAAAGTAAATTAGCACAAGCTTCTTTTTCAATGTTTTGTTTTAAGGTCCTTATTTTTTGTCTAATGTGTTCATTTTGTAGTTGCTTTTCTATTGTTTTATAATATGAAATCTTTTTCAAATAAGTTAATTGTTTGTATTTCACATTTATTATGTTATTAAGGCGGCTTTCATAAATAGAACATGCTTTGTTAAATTTATGTTCCTAATTTTTTTATATTTCTATTAAAAAGGAGCACCATTTCTTATTGTTTATTTTTGTTGAAATGTTATTGCAGTTTACTATATATAGGTTAATTAGTTTTATAAAAGGATTTCTTAATTTAATTACATGGTATGTCCTTTAATAAGTGGTGATTTAGTTATGTTTTTAGTCTCATGTTTAGTACATTTTGGTTGTTTAATTGAGAATTTTTTATTTTATATTTAATTCATTTGTACCATGTTTTTAGGTTATAATTCACTTACTTGGAGTAAAAGGAACAAATTGAGAGAAGTTTGGGGGCAATTTGGAGCTATTTTGACCAAGTTATGAAGAAGTTGAAAATACACAATTTTTGGATAAGTTGGTGTCATATCCAATATGCCCCTGATGATGGTAGCACAATTTTTTAGAGTTACACAATCACTAAAAAACCCATTTCATGTGGACACACACATGTCCTATACCCGTATCCATATTTTGAGCTTGTGTTTATTTCAAATTTGAGAGTTTCATGATCTTTAACTAACATTACCACCATACACACTCTTGTGAGTGATCATGTATGAAAGGACCCATCCCCGAGTTCCCCTTCCAAAGTAGAGCCCTCCCGGCGACTTCACAGTAGCCCTCCAATCGATATGTAACTCAACTGAAGGGTTCCTACAAAACCAAGTTGTTCAATTATTAAAAACCTTTCATACTTTAAAAGTTAAAGTGCGGAAAATAATGGGAAATTTTCTTTTTCTAATCATTTTAGTAAAAATTTTGGCAGCACAATGATTGTATTTCACAACGATTGTAACTTGCTTTCCCAAAATTATCAAAAAACCTACATATCATAACTTAAAACACTTCTAATATTTCATATTCATCTCAACTTCTGAAATCACAAACATTTACAAGATCACATTTTTGAACCTTTTCTAAAATAATTTAAAACATATCATATGCATAGGAAAAATAACATAAGCATAGCAGCACTTGACGATATAACTAATCCTATGATGAAGTCCCAATTACTGCAACACCTATACACATAACTGGGGTAGTTTGTTTAAAAACATAAAAATAAGAGTGAGCTAAACGAACTCAATGAGCATAATTAGTTTACAAGAAAATTGAAATTTTCATAATAATATAATTGTTATATTCCATACAATCATAAAGCTCATGGTAAAACATTTTCCATAATAATTTATTTGTGCATTATCAATCTGATAATAACATAGCATTTTGTAAAAGACAATTTCAATTTTTTTGAAATACTATTTCAAAACGCTTTTTGAAATTAAACTCATAATATAAAAGTTTCTATTTTTCGTTTTCCTTAATCAATAAATAGTGGTGACAATAACTTTTTTGAAAACTTTTTCAACTTATTATAAATAATTTTTTTTTGAAATACTATTTTAATTTTTTTGAAAACTCATCTTTCATACAAATCATAAAACTCATCCGAAACCATCTAATTCTTAATATTATTATTTTAATTCTTTTTTAACTTATTATCTCTCGGAATTTCGGCAGCATAACGGCTGCATTTATTCTAACCCAAACATGCAAAGTGTTCAAAAATACACTTCTAAATGCCCAATAAATCATACAATCATCAAAATCAACTGGACCCTCCGTCCGAGATCTCAGCAGAAACAAACGCAATCTTAGTTCTAAACACTTCAATCATTCTTATACATAACCATAACGCATCATCATACACAAACTTTGAACCGCAACTCAACATATAAATCCATAATTTACTTACATCAATACAATATACACAATTTCATACTCTCATACATCAAGTCATAATCCTCATACATTCTGAAATACATGCTCGAAATACATCATAATAAACAATATTAATATCCAAATCTCCATTCACACAAAAATACAGATGATGCAAAATTGAACTTGACGCTCTTTCATCCGATCTCCTGCTCGAATACCTGGAGATTGGGGATGAAAGGGGGGGTGAGCTCGGAAGCTCGTGGATAACACATTTATAAATTGACAAATAAGCAGAAAATCATTTTTCATAAGCTTTTTGCCAAAAGGGCTAATTTTTCAAACTTTGTAACTTTTCAAACAGTTTCCTCAAAC